>JBBBDQ010000239.1:4695000-5060000 GCA_037127315.1 Ascarosepion bandense | reverse complement strand
GTTATCACATTTAGAAAATTTTTCTGCTATACGAAACTGAATAAGTGATATCGAATGATTAGTTAATTTTTCTGATGAATCTACTTTATCACTCAGCAGAATATGTTCGTCTTTGTTTTATTTTATTAGGAAGTTAGATAAAAAAATAATTAAATGAATTTTACTTGATTCTTTACTTTTAAGCCTAACAACCACTGGATGGCTCGTATATAGGTACTGAATAACTAGAGCACCACCTACGTTTACTTAATATTATTAGTAACATTCAATATAATGCTCTTTTCTTTCTTTAATTTTTTATACAGAGATCAGAAAAACGGAAAGAGAAATCGGAGAAAACGCAAAGGAAGATAACTACAGCCAGTCAACTCTCTCCTTTGTGCGTATGCGCGTGCCTCCTTTTGAGTACTACTCCACACACACATTCTTTACCAAAAGAGAATTAAAAGATATAAGATTATATTTTTATTGTTCGTGTCCATCATCGATTTCGAGCTATTCGTTGATTTCCAGTTTATAAAACACCATGATTGCCAAAGAAAAGCTTAAAATTGAACTAAAAGTATTCTGTTGTATATCCGATATGCATTAATATTGCAAATTAATTGAGTGCTGAAATTTACCTTAATCTAAACTTCCTAGTGAAATTATGAAACTGACCAAAATCCTCTTGACAATGCCCATGACAACATAAAAGCCAGAACACTGCATTTCAACGCTGAAAAGAATAAAAAACATTTATAAAAAGTACTATGAATCCCGAAAGAAAAATGTACTTGCTGTGGTTTCAATGGAGAAAAAATTAATAAACAGTCATCCAGGAATCAAAAAGTAAATTACTAATCTATTTTGCTCAAACTAAAACAAGAATAACAGAATTGCGTGAATGCCATAACAATTTATAAATAAAAAAATATTTTAGGATTTTATCAACTTTATGTATATTTTTTCTTTTATGGGTTTGATTCGTTTTATACGATTTTAAAACAATACCTAAAGATTTTATGAACCCGCACCTCCCGTTAATTTTAGCCACGAGCCGATACTACTAATATTAAATGCTTAAACAAGTTATATCACTGTTGAAAACAAACATCTGAAACTTTTTATCCCAGTAGGTGTACTTATGAATATCAGTTACTAATTATCTTTATAAATAAATTAATTCATATAGTAGTAAACATATTCACTTTAGATCCTCATGACAAAATGAACGGTCTTCAAAATAAGAATTAAAATATATGTTTAATACCGTTTTCACTTGACCTTCAAAAATGGCTATTAAATTATCCTGATTGCACCTTGATGCACCTAGATGCATTTTTTTTATTGTAATTTCATCTGTTGGAAGAGTCTTTCCGTAAATTATACCCACTGTTAATTATTTTAATTGTTGCTTACATTTACGCTTTTAACTATAAATATGATAAGAACAAGCAGTATGTTAATTCTTTTTAAATACTAATTTTATAAATTTTTGGCAAGGAACATCTTTTTATCGTAATGCTCTCATTTTACAAAAGAAAAAAGGAATAAACAACTTCTAGTCCACATTCTTATATTTTCTTCCTTAACTTAATGATTAAAGTACAATGACAAAACTGTTAAATTTCTTCCATCTAACCGCATAGATTTATAATGTAATTCTTCCAAAATGCGTGATATGAAAGACATTTTTGAATATATATTTTTTGTAGTAGTGGCAGTGGTGGTGGTGGTATTAGTAATACTTTCATTTCTTTGATGAAATATTGTACATTAATTAATTTTGTTCCAGTTTTCATCTTATTTCTATTGGTTCTATCTCATTACTTAAACGATCATTCTACCATTGTCATTGTGCTGTGTCGATTGTAAATAATCCCCGTCGAGATCCCATTCTGCAATGTATTCTGAGAATTTTCAAAACTCTAAAAATTTGTACAAAAAGCAGCAGATATATGAAGACATATCCGACAAAAATAACTATTTTGTTTTCCATTCTATTTTACATATTTTGTCACAGAAATGTTATTATGTTATTGATGTCATACATCTTATTAGTCTGAACTCAAAGGAAAATGATAGGTTTATACAAAAACCTACCATGATATACAGAGTCAAAACTTTGCATAATAAAACCTAATATTGATTTAAATCTGACCTTAGATGGATTTAATATATCAGGAGTTTAAAACACTCCGTGGCTATAAAAGGCTGTTGCCTTTGTTTAAATATTTTACTTGAGTAATTAGCTTTATTTTGTTGCAAATTTTCATTGAAAAATATTATATTATTTTGTTTTTCATTAATCTCGTTATAAACTCAGTAGAATTTAAAAAAATATCAAGTAAATGTAACGTTAAAATGACGACAGGGGTAGATTAGTAAAAACCCTGTAAATGTACTTGGGTTTTGTTTTGTTTTTTTCATAGAAAATAAATATATATCTTCTGTCTAAAACAGGAATGCGTTTCCGCCGTCTTAAATACTAGAAGTAACGATTTGGTTTAGCATTTTATATCAGTTTGATTTCTTTATTTAATGGCCTCCTTTCCCTCCTTTAATTCAGTGAAGTAGTTTTTTCCGCGTTTTCCTATCTTATTTTTATTCTTCGTGGCTATTTTTCCTAATCTTTTCTTACCTAGGTTTTTTCTGAATTCTCTCGATTTGTGAAATCGTTTCTTATTTTTCGTTGTATGGAAGGTGTTTTTTCTTCTACTTGACAAATTATTACATCATTTTTATATTGTTTAATGTTTTAGTTTGATTTTAATACTTTTTACTACTCTCCATTTTATTCTTCCTTCCTCTTTCTTCACTCTATTTTACGTTGTAGCTTCAAAATATTTAATGGTATCTGTAAAATCCTTGTCCATCAAGTTCCATTTCTGCTTATCATGCTTTTTAATGCTTCGACCTATTTTTTCTTTTATATTAATATCTTACTCTAAACCAATACTTGACATAAAAAGATAGGTTTTATCTAAAGCAAAATAAAATCAACTTCGATCACAAAAGAATATCATAAAAAGAAAACAAAATTTCAGACAAAACAAGTTTTCAAATAAACCTTTTATCAAAATGACAAAAATGACTTTTTTCTTTATGTTGCAGGTCGGTAACAAGCCTATCTTATTTTCCTCGTAAAATAATCCAGCCGCTGCTGGCAGGTTGACATTTTTCTCATCCGAAGTATGTTCTCTTTTTTTGCGTCAAAATGTTTTTTCTTTGCACCCAAACACACATTCTCTTCTCACCCAAATTTCATCTTTTCTCCATTCGCCAAATCAATGTAAATTACCACCCCTTCCGATTCATTACGTCTCCGCCTGCCTTGATAACCCATCATTATCCGATGTTCAGTCTCCATCTCGAATTGCCGGCCGGAGTCTCCATTTTGATGGCACGTCGGCAAGGAGAACATCTTCTGCAATCATGGTGTCCGGTGGGGGAAAAACTGACATCGACATAAAATAGAACAGATGGTTCTTGTTTGAAAGACATCGCTGATACACGCAGATATTTTGCCGTATATTCACCTCATCTAGAACAATATCAAGCTTTATGACGAGATGAAGATAAAGTATGTGGTGACAAGAAAAGTGTTAAATTGTGTCCAGAAAACGGTTTTGAAACAAACTTTAGTGAATATTGTCTTGTCGACTGTTGCATTCGTTTTTAGTTGCATTTTCACAGTTTTGTGTTTCGAGTTGGTGTGGTCGTATTGAAGTTGATTCGAAGTGGTTGATTAGTGTTAGATTTCGAATGAATTGTTAACGTAGTAAATACAATGATTAAGCTAATCAATATATTAACGGATAGATGCGTCAATATGAATATTGTATTTACCTGGTTCTTTTGAATTATTCAATGTTTAGGAGGCTTTCTAGGAAATTAATCAACCATAAGGTGAGAATAGGAGAAAAAGAAAAAATATGTAACTTTTTATATTGCACTAATATCATACCTCATGATTATGATAAGCGGATACTCATCAGTGGTAACTCCATCAAAACGGAAAATTATTTCACAATGTCTGATACATTTGACCGGAAAAATAATAGGTTTGGAAATATTTTCTTTAAATGGATTTGAATGTGATTGTAACATAAATTTATTTATGTTTCAAGGAAATATAATTGAAGAAATGAAAGGTTAAACTGATAGAATAAAGTTAAAAATATAATTGTGTATAAATAAGACGGAAATCAAATTATACAATAAAATAACATTGTTTTTAACAATAAAAGAATTAAATTCTTAAAATGTTGAGAAATATTGAAATGGAAGTATTAAAAGAAAACAATAATCATTGAACATATCACATGTACATTGCTTTGAACCGTGTATTAAAAGCTATCAATTAGAAAAAGTAATTTTTGTATATATTAAGATGGAATTGAAGAAAAAATAGCGAAGGATTCTAAGCACAAAATTCAAGAAATTATTGGAAGCGAAAAAGAGTGAAAGTTTAATGGAAGAAATTGGAAAGGAAAGCGGAAAACTCACTGCCGAGGGAATTGGACTTTGACAGTTCAGACAAAGTTAAACGAAAAGAGAGGAAATTCTAACTGAAACTAGGAAGAAAACTAGCATTAGAAGAGTATCAGTGGCTTGCAGTGATTCGATTTTGAATTGAGCTTTAAAAATTGTATCTTTAGGAGATAAAAACACTCAAACGTACTTGCAAGAAATCATTTCTCGACAAATTAGCGGATACATTTAATGGTCGGCCATGAACGTTGATTCTGAAAAAAATAAAGCATGTATTAATGATAACAAATAAAGCGATTTAAAATACATTACCAAATACAAAAATATAATCTTGCTCAACAACATTTTTATCTGTCCGACCGATTTGAAGTGAACATTAAGTTGTACGGACTACGAAGTACACTCGTCTATCGAAATTTATTCTACTCTTTTTTTCTCTCTTATTAGAAAACGCACACAACTGAAAAAGCTAGTATGAAATCGTCATTTAAATATTAGTATAATTCACTGGGGATGAGAGAAGTATTTAAAGCACAATTAAACTTAATGGAATCATAGAATAAGCTTTACTAGATTTACATTGAAATGAATTTTTGTATATATATCGAAACAAGTAGAACTGTAGTTTATTTTAATTTAAAAATCAGAAAAGCAAGCGAGAGTATTTTATATAATTTGTTTTCATAAGCATAATTACCTATCATATACCGTTTTATCATCTCCCAGTTGCGTCTCTGTCTTCGGGCCGTGCGCGACTCAGTTGTGGCTCTTTCCGCGGAGAGAGACAGCTGAGGAATATAAATCTGTGAGGTGCCTGGAAAACAGATGTTTCCTGCGGGGGTTGGGCAATTTCTCTCCCTCATTCTGGTAACGCACTCAGTTTTCCCGAATGTTTGTCATACCTCGTCATAGTTAAATATCGCCAGGATAAATATCTACTTACCTGGCACATGCCAAGAATTGCCCAGAATCCACAAAATAGAAAGTGTCGAGTGGCTTGTGCAATTTTTCTACAGTATCTTTGTCAAATACCTATTTAAACCTAGACATTGTTCTACATTCAGTAGCCACGTGGACACGCAGAAAAATACTGATATTATTTTTCACAAGCTTCAGAAAATGTTCCAAATTCAAAAGCTTTTTTACAGCCTAATACTTCTAATGATACCAATTTCTCTCATAGAAGCACTCATAATTTATAGATTGACTCAATCTTTGAGAGTAGAATTTATTACTAAATGTGTAAATCTATAGGATACAGGAAATTAATTGATCGTATTATTATTTTTTTCTGCAGACATACTCAGAGAAATAACATATATACCTCAACATATGAGCAATTCACGCATAAATATTGAAATATTGAGTAAAAACATGCATATAAATGTCTACATGTCCATGCATGTATCACAGGAACAGTAGTTTGATGAATCTCTACTATTCTTACATATCTTTAGTGGCATCTAAAATGAAAATAACGAACTTCTGAAAACATTTGGAAAGCTTTTTAGAAGACCATTCTGTCAAAATTCATATAGAGCTTTCTAAAAATTTCCCTTTTTTGCGTTAAATATTTTTGTTCAATTTGTATGGAAAAGGAAAAGATATTGAAATTATTTTTCACTGACTAGCCATTTACTAAAATGGTGGCCTATTAAAATACATGCAATCAGAGTGCGTATAATTTCGCTAAAGGTATTGTGAGTTAAAAAACGTTCAATCAGATTACGGTTCTCAGACTATCTAATAAAGAAAAAACTTATAATGCAAATGGGATATGTATATTGGCTTTTTCTAAAATATATTAAACATTTAATTTCTTTACAGTTTATAATTATTTTAAAAAACAGTAAAAGGAAATTACTGTCACAGTTTTAGCAATACCGGAAAGAAATTCCTTATTCGGCTACGAGATTTAATAATATTTCCATTGCCCTATGGACAAGTCTTGTACAATGTATCATCAGAATTTCTTAAATATCTAGAGCTAGTGTGGAATATGAGATAGATAGAGAGAGAGAGTAAGGGAGAGAGACAGAGAGACAGAGAGACAGAGAAATGGATTAATACACAACATCTGAACAATTTCATTTGTAAAACTTAATTTCTTTCATTTGATTGTTTGATTGATACTTTTTTACGGCTTATCAACCATTTACAAGTTTTTAAAACCAGAAAACATTCTTAGATTGCAAGGATATTTTAAGATAAGAGACAATTAGCGACACTATTCTCATTAATTATCATAGAGCTGGATGGAGAAGAGTTCGGTTCATATTATTGCAGAGTATATTCTGCTCGTATGTTGATATAACGAACCCAACTGTAATGAGAACTCTGCTCCTCGAGTAAAAATTCCGAAACATTATCCATTACACCAATCGCACATCTACGCTTGCAGCATTTGGTATTCCCAAAAATCACTAATCTAAGTATTAACCTGGCACAATGTTGCTTCATTACACTTATATTACGAGATGTGATTGAACCTGATGTGGCTGTAAGCCATCATTTAATTGTGTGCAAGCACATAAATTAAAAAGGCACAGAAATTATGTTGA
The DNA here is from genome assembly GCA_037127315.1 of Ascarosepion bandense. Classification (NCBI taxonomy): domain Eukaryota; kingdom Metazoa; phylum Mollusca; class Cephalopoda; order Sepiida; family Sepiidae; genus Ascarosepion; species Ascarosepion bandense. The sequence goes on along the minus strand of JBBBDQ010000239.1, from coordinate 5,052,963 downwards.
AATATATATGCGCATAACACAAGTATATTATTCTTAATATGGTTTATTATATTCGAGAATATGTCTCTAAATATATTTTGCCATTGTGTCTGTGTAATATGTAAATGGCTATGTTAATTATTTTAAAACTTAAAGTATTTCATACCAGACATCAATAGGGTCTTGTATTTCTCAACTCTTCCAGACACTTATAAAGAAATAAATATGAACTAAAATTATTTCGGTCTTCAAAATGATTGATGAGTATATAACGTTGATATATAAAATAATATATACTAATTACGTTATTTTAATATATTTAAAGAACAGTAAGTTATTACTGAACGGTATCTGTAAAACTGTCAGCTGCCTCCTGTAAATCGGATTTAAATAGCGTTTCCTTTATTTCAAAAGTTCAACTCCAATTAGAAAAATAGCTTTTTTAATGATATGACAAGACTGACATGGAGGAGATTGAATATCATTTCTATCAAAACGTCCTACAATTATATTCATCTAACCTGAAGATTTCTGGTCAGAATTACAGACATACTTTCTTATTTTTACAATATGAATTTTCTGCAAAACTCTGCACTAATACATTCATTTCTCACTCGCTTTTATTGTTACACACACCCACACACACACAATCCTACACGCGCGCACACACACACACACACACACACACACACACACACAAACGTACACACGCGCGCGCACACACACACACACACACACACACACACACACACACACATATATATATATATATATATATATATAATAAAGACTTGGTATTTGTAACAATATCAATGGAGTTTGATGTTAGTTTAATAAGCTGGCCTGGTACTTAAATTACCATAAATGCATCTGACGTTTGATATTCAATTTGAATAAAAGGAATCTGTCTAGTTCTACTGTCGCATTAACATCAGAAATGGACATTTTCTCGAAGTGTCTGTTATTTCGAATCTTGCAAAACATTCCCTCCTACATACACCCTAAATCATCTAATCATTTACGCACGCACCCACATATGTTAATGCATGTATATACAATTATGCAAATCTATATACGTAAACGAATATATCCGAAAAGAAAACAAATTTATATATATATATAATCTAAATAATTTGCGTGTATGTGCGCGCGTTTATAAATTAAAAACCTTCGTCCATCCGTACATTTATGCATATGTCTGTAGATACGTATTTGTGTTAAAAACACAATACATAAGCAATTCTGTGGTTACTTTTATATATTTTTTGATTATCTTAGTCACTTTTTCCGAGATAAAAATAATAATTACGCATTGGTAAAATCGTAGTTTGACATTATACGGTAACATAAGTGTTGTAGCAATAGGTATCATTTCCAAAATGCCTCGTAAAGTAATATATTGTCTGGCCTGCTGCCTAACAAATAGGCCCGCAAAATCTATCAAATCTAATCAATAAATGTAATTCAATATGAGTAAATCCATGTATGCGTTTCTATGTAAACATCATTGTATATTCAATTGAATACGTATGAGTTTCTCTGTAGTCAGATGAGTTCGCAATTTCCATACTTTTATAGAGAATCGGTTCTGTATAAGACGGTGTCTAATGATTTAGACACATTTTTGTATACGAAAATATTTACGTGATACGAGAATATTTTCGTGATACGCGCACAAAAACGTAAGATAATTGCAAATAAATTCATATACCCAAAGACACAAACATATAAACAGTGTTTTGAATAATCATAAAAGCTTTGCAATGTATTCAAATTTGCAGTGTTACCAACAGGTATTAAAATTGATTTAAATGATCTTTTAACCATTTGTTAAACATAAAGCTTTAAGCGCCTTGGAGGATTAAAATAGTTTTTATGGCTCAAAAATTAATTTAGACGACAAAGTAATCTCTGGATACATAAGCATTCGTTCTCCACACACAAATACCCCGAGTCAAAAGTTTTCAAGAACATTTTTGCTGCAATACCCATCCCAAAGCCTTTGAGGTATGTCGCTGTCAGCTTTGCATTTAATAAACATGAAAGTCTTGCCCATTCTTATTTGCAAAATTGTTCAATTTAAGCAGGATTGAATAGAGACCGTCTGTGAATAGCAATTTTCAAGACCTGCATCAAATTCAGGATTAGATTTATATATGAGATTTTATTAGATACGAAATATATGTAGGGGCAGTGTGTGTATGTAATATATATATATATATATATATATATATATATATAAATTAGAGAAAATTTTCAAAATTCAAAAGTGTCGGATGTACATTTCGACATAGGATCTCTAATACAGACTGTACGTCACGTCAGCGACATTGTTTTTCCAAATGGCGAAGGCCCTGGGTTATAGTGTGGAGGGGTTTTTGGTTAACAGCGGTCAAAAAGTGGAAAAGGACAGAGCTAGTAGTCGCGGGGTTACAGGGTGTTGAAATGGTATATTTAAGAAGGGGAGTAATAGGAGTTCATTTTTTTATAAAGATAGACAACTAAATGAGTTAAATTACTTTTTAAAGTTAAGATTTTGGGCTGTTTGAAGAGGTGTATTTATATAAAAGGTGTATTTAAGTTTAATCTTAATTTTACCCTAACATTAACCTTAAAAAGTACTTTAACCCCCTACCTTCCTATCCCAAGCTCCTTTAATTGCGTATCTTTAGAAAATATGGATTCTTTTACTAAACCCCTTTTTCCTTGGTTAACACATATATGTATATATATATATATATTTTCTCTAATATTTTTTCTCTAATATTTTTTCTCTAATAATTTTTAAACTGATAACTTCCTGTAATTGGCATTTAACTCGATTCTACCTAAAAGGTTTAATCAAATAAACTTTAAAAAAATTTGTAAAATGTTATATTGAAACCCATTCCTTCTCGCCTAAATACACCTCTCATAACTGGAGGGAATGGATGGATTGATACCTTTCCCAAGAGTACCAGTGCTTAAGTGCATGCAGGGTATTCAACTGGAATTCGAACTCGGCTCACTGACTTATCTTTCCGAGCACCACAACGAACATACGTCACTTAACGCTTACAGCAACTGGCATTCCCAGGCGGTCACGCATCTAAGTACTGACCAGGCTCAACGTTGCTTAACTTCGATGATCGAGCGAGAACCGGTGTATTCAAAGAGATATGGCCGTAATCCAAGGATATATGTATATATGTGTATGTATATAAATATATTTGTGTTTGTTTATATGTTCATATATATATTTATATATATGTGTGTACATATATATATTTATATATATATATATGAGTGTGTATGTACATATATTTTTAAATATATCTCTGCATAAATCATATGAATATATATCTGTATATATTATATGCATATTATTTATGTATATATGTGTGTGTATATATGTAATATATATACATATATTATAAGTATATATATATACATTATATGGGTGTGTACTATTTATATATATATATGGGTATATATGTATTATATTTATATATATATATGGAAATATTAGTGTATATAAAATCACTTGTATGTATGTATTATTTGCGTATATACATGTCTATGTACTCACACGTATTTATATGTCTAACATTTATTTATTATATGCGTATTTGTATGTATATGTACGTATTATGTATATAAGTCTAGTATTTTATGCTTATATATATGCGTATATATATATATATATATATATATGTGCATGTATTTATCAATATATATATATATATATATATATATATATATATAAACAAACACACATATATATATATATATATGGATATCTATGTACTTATATTTATATAAGTGTCTGTGTGCAACTCTGTGTGTATATATCGCACATATAAATATTTATATATGTGTATATGAATATGTGCCTATATGCGTATATATATATATGAGTGTGTTTCTGTATATACATATATATGTGTGTGTGTGTTTCTTTTTGTGTGTGTGTGCGCGCGCGCCGCTCTATATAATTATTACATTGTTCTGGCACTTAAAAATTGGTCTTTGAAGGCCCAGTAGAATCTTCACTAAGTCAAAAAGCGAAGAGGTAAACCTCACAGACATAGGTAATCTGCAGTTTTGTTTAACAAAATGGCTTAACTAAAGGCAATAGATTGAGTAGTGTCAGTGTTCTGTGCCACTTGTGTGCCAAAGCTTTTCTTAGCAGCCATTTTAGACCTGCACATTGAGATAATGATATATTCGATGATCGCACTCATACACGAGGTTACATCTATCAAGTATATATATATATATATTTGATAGATGTAATAGAAATATATATATATATATATTTCTAAACATATGCTGTTAAATATGAGAGACAATGAATGTCTATTATGTTTAATCATGAGCCGTTCTAAACGTCGTATTTTGGCTTTAATTTCAGTTGAAAATAAAGACAAAAATTATCTCACATGAACCATCTTCAGAGAGGTCACCAAGACGGTAACACAATAACATCCACCATCACCGACGATTTTATTTGTGCGGACATAAAACTCCGCTATGCAACTGCAATAGTTACCAAAAATAAGAAAAGCAGTTCGCAAATTTGCAATGCGGTACTATGACGTCACATATTTCTCGACAATATATATATATATATATATATATATATATATATATACTATTTACATTATTCAGACTATTGTCCTCATCTTTGCCATTTATACGATGTTTCGCAAAAATAATTTCTATCACCGTTGTACGCTGCTAGAAATTTCGAATACTTTATTCCGATTATTCGGGTATATGGTTTTCATTCCTTGGGGTAGTCATGAGTTATCTCCCTGTAAACAGGCTCAACACTGACTAGGCTGTTTTTAAAATCACAGCTCTTTGTGTTGAATAACTGGAAATAACCAACGTCTGTATCTACTGGGCCATGTGTCATTGAGTAAAACAGCGATTGAATTAATGAAACTTAAATACCACATGTTTCATAACCTTTTTACCAGATTTCATATTGAAATTTTTTATGTTAATGGTTTTGTCTAATATTTTTTATTTAAATAGTATAATAGTTTTCTCGTATTTTTTTTTTACCAGAGGTCATATTGCAATTTTTGACACTAATATTTTTTCTCTGGACTCCATATTACTGGTTCCCATATTGTATTCATATCTATGCTTGGCCGACTTAGTATATTGTTGTAGCCTAGCATATCTCAGAAATGTAGACAAATATTTACATGTGTATGTATATAATGTATAAAATGTGTATATATAATTATGTATACATATTTATTCAGAAAAAAGTTAAAATCAAAAGAAAGTTAAACTGGAAGAAAACGATGCGTATGTTTCTTTTTGCTATTTCAAAGTAGATGTGTTTAAATATGAGTCTGCAAATAATATAATACTATCTCCACCTATTTTCGGCCTTTAATTACCATTCAAAATTTTACGTATTATACACAAAGAAATTTGCTACATCAAATTAATATTAGGCATTCACGTGCGTCCGCTTAACTATTTGCTCATTCACTAAGCTTATTTTAATAAAAAAGTGACAAATGGTTTTGAATATTTTATATTAAAACGCTAGTCTTGTAGTCATTGACATCTCTTCTTAGAAAACAAGCATTCTAAATAATTTTCCATCGTAAGGATTGCTTTGACTTTACCAATAATTTGCGAGATTAGTTTTCCTGCGATCGCCTATCCCACCTCAAACATGCTAATGATGTCTAATTGAAACGTATTTGAATACTGTGACTGAATTTAAGAATTTTGTACGTAAGTGTGTAAGAAAACGTTCAATATGAATAATAATTTGTAGATCATAAATAATTATTTCTACATATATTAACCAAAAGTGATAAGAACTGATGCAATATTTTCCATTTTTTCAAACTATTTCACTGTTAAAATGTTTTGCCGCAAGGTGAATAAATTGAATCTCGTATCCAAATTTGGATATTTCTTATATAATTTTGCGAATTGAAAGATTTATTTTTAAAGCGTTAGAAAAGAGATTCTCATCTGTTAAACTATTCATATGCATATTTCGTGAAATCGTTACTTTCACATTTACGTAAATGTTTTGTTCCACTGACGATAAAAGGTAAAACTGTTTCGTGGGTTGATAAACAAATGTTTTTAAAAAAGGTTCGGATAAAATACGCATTTAATGGCAAGAAATTTTGCAATCCTATAAATATTCTAATAAATGTATTTCTGATGTAATAATCACAAAAAATAACTGAGTATGCAGAAATCCTATGAAATTGATAAATTGTATAAATATAAATATTTCCAAATCAGTAAGTTTTCTAATGCATACATGAATAAGCACTTGAATTCATATATGCGCAAAGTTTCAAGTAAATCTTATAATTCAAATAAAAAGAAATCTGCCAAAATTTACTGATGTTCGAATACATCAATTCGGGAGAGAAAACCACAGTAAAAAATGATACGAATTTATTCAAACAATTTCATTTGTCTATACTGGACACAGGTTTCTTTCTAATTATCAAAACAATGTGGAATAACCTTTACAAAAAAGCATGTGAGAATCAAGATTATTAATATTAATCACAGCAAAGATAGATACACCTAAGAAAAATATAGAAAGTGAGATAGAAAGACAAAGTAACACAGATGCATATAAGCATATTTTCTTTTACAGCAAGAATAAACATAGTTACGGGAAAAATGAAGTGGATGCTACCATGTAGTGATAGTAATAGATATTTTCCCCAGTTATTATTTATCTATCACTCTTCTTCCCTTAATCGCTCTCTCTGTATCTACCTATCTCTCTCTGTTTTTCTGCCTTGCTCGCTACTTCTGGTTGTCTTTTTCCTATGTCTGTTTACCTGTCACATTCCTTATGTCTGTTTGACTATCTTCCTATGCCTACCTGTTTGTGTGGCAATTTCTATCTCATTGTCTGTTCCTCTCTGTCTACCTCTGTATATAGGTATGTGTACCCATTTATAGATGTATAAATTTATGCTCTCACATTTCGATTGAGCACTATGCAGCAATAGTAGACTTTAAAAAAATACTGTAGCTACTCACGCATCTAAGCATCGTTCATTCAGTAATGAATTTGAACACTCTCAGCGTGTGATTACATTATATATAACACGCTAAAGTCCAGATTCATCTTCTAAGCGCCCATAGCTCAGTAGTAGAATCGCCGACTGATGTCAATCCGGTTGGGTTTCAATCCTGGCTAGAATCAATCGGATGCCTAAGCGTACTGATGAGCTGTGATACAGCGAAACATATCTGTCTGCGAATAACTATATATATATATATGTGTGTGTGTGTGTGTGTGTGAGTGAGAGAGAGAGAACGAACAATGCATGGATTTTATAACACCAGTAAACTTTAGCTTAAAATAACTTGACTCTCCACATATTTCCTTCTCGACTCTGCAAGAAAGAACACTCGGAAAAGGCTAACTGTATTAGCTTTAAGTAGTTGATATTTTCCGCACTTGATATACTCATTTATTTAGCAAAATAAAAAATATCTGTAAAATATCGAGTGTTAATTTTGAAATAATATTGGAATATTATCCATTTGATTTCAGTTTGCAAAAAAACCACAGAAAACCGATAGAAAATATTACTATTGATTTATCTTTTCTTCGAGCAGTGTGAAGAATTAAAATCAGAATTAAGGAGAATGTATTGATAGATAGGATGGTAGGCTAAACAGGTAGACCTGAAAATAAGCTGTCAACTGGTTTTCAATGCGTAGTATTCTAAGCTGTCATTTTCCATCAGAAATTTAACCGAGTGAACAAAAGTCAGATCCTTTATCGATAGGTCATTAGGGCTGATTGATTTGTCCTTTTTCTTGCACTGCTGATTGATCGATTAATTGAATCTTTGAAAATCATTGTTATGGCTGCAATGGTGAAAGAAAAGTATTATTTACCACTAAGCATGTATTCAGTCAGATGGTAAATTAGTGTCTACAAGGAGTTTGGATATTTAACTAAGAGCTCTGAACTTATCCGTAAACGAAGAAATAGTGAAGGAGTAAATTAAAAGAAAAACAGGTGTTGAGCATGAAATCAAAACATTTAGCCATCTTATTTCAGCCAAAATTTTAATGCTTCCAAAACAAAGCTGCTACCTTTTAACCACCATAGACAATCACTCTTACCCCCATCAGCATGGATCAGGCTTGTCTCCCTAAAAGCAAAACACTGCACTTCCTCGGCCTAACTCCCTTAGCAGATCTTAAGTAGAATAACTACATTGAACCCATAGCTAAATCTGCTGCTAAGAGGGTCGGTTCACTGTGTAGAGTTAGGAAATTTTTCCTGTCTGAATCCATCCTGCACATATATAAATCTACTATCATTGAATACCGCTTTCGCATCTACTTAGGTGCCCTTGCTCTTCATCTCGGAGTTCTTGACAATATCCTACGTAGAATCTGCAATGTGATCGATCTCGACCTGTTAGCTCAGCCGCAATCACTTTCGCACCGACGTAATGTAGCTTCCCTCTGTCTCTTCTACAAATACTTTCAAGGTTAGTGATAAGGGAATAAGTCTTGTGGATTGAGCGTTAGAGTTTTGAAGAAAGTGGTGTCGATTTTTTCTATTAAAGTAAAATCGATTTTTTCTATTAAATTTTAAATTTTAATTTGATCACAGTTTAGAAACCGATTTTTTCTATTAAAAAACAATCTAATTATGTATATTAAGTCTTACTTTAGAATTTAGGAACTCAATTTTTTCTATAGAATTTTTAATTTAAAAAAGAATTTAAATTCTTTAAAAAAATAGGTCACAGTTTGTAGTGTATGTAGGAGTGTTGTTAGTACAGTGAAGGTATATCATTTTTATGGGGTCCAAGTTCTGTCTTTTGTAGTATTTTTAGCATGATTGTAAGGTTAGGTTTTTAATGTGCTTGCAGTTTACTGTGGCTTCATGCCTCTAGTATAAAAGCTTGTTGCTATTCATATATTTAATGATTTCAATTTATTCTTGAAGACAAGGGAAACGTGGTTCATTTATAGATTTAGCTGTTCTAGCTTGTTTAAGGATTTTCCATTTAAAATTTGGCGTTTTATGTTCGTCTTTTAAGTTCCAAAAGTATTTGGAGGGAGATGTCATGTTTTGATTTTCTTTGTTATTGAAGGATAAAAGGTGGTTGTAAAATCGCTTTTCAGATACGTTCATGGTATTTCCGATGTATATTCTTCATCTTTAGGATTCTCAATGGAGGAAATCGAACACATATATATCAGGGATTTCGTTAAACATTTATTGATCATGGGGCATTGGTTTGGGTTTCTACAGTTACAGAGGTTGTTATTATGGGGCAGACTGGTATTAGTGTTGGAGTCATTTTTGTTGTGTGCTTTTCATATTCTGCTGTTATGTACTTTAATTATTTTTTCTAGATTTTTGAAGCAGCTATAGCTCAGTTTTATTGTATTTTTTATTGAAGATTTTGCTTAGAGGGTTATTTTTAGGAAAATGCTTATCTATTAGTTTAAGACATTTATGTCCCAGCTTGAAGTTAACTGATTGATTAAAAGGAGGGTTATACCATATGATTTTCCTGTTTCTATTTTTGCTTTTTGAACTCCTGAAATTTTCCACAAAGATAATTTTTGATGATTGATATCCGCTTTCTTTAAGGATTATATCGTAAATTACCTTGTGTTTATCAAATATTTCTTTACTGGATGAGCGTGTGTTAATAAGGCGTTCTACTGATGATGGGATATGCTTGATAATGGATGGCGGGTGATTAGAATTGGGATTTATATATATTGGGTTAGCATTGTTTTTCATGTAAGGTTGGAAAGTGTTCGATATTAAGTCTAATGTTATGTCTGGGAAATCTCCTTGTTTGATATTGGAGTTAATCACAACGTTAAGACCAAAGGATTTTAAGACATTGTGAATCAATTTTCTAGTTTTATCAACCTTACCTCCAGTAGATTTATTTATAATCATGAGTCCGTCATCTCTATATAGTCCTATATTGTTCGTGTCAATTTCTTTATGCGCAGTGAGGTTGTACAACAGGAACAATCCTACCAGATCTGAAGATTCTGCAGAACCCAGGCCTCCCATAGATAAATCAAAATTATCCGTTGAGTTTTTTGTCCACTGTTCATTGTCATGGATGAGAACTGATTTTCTACAGTTCAAAATTATTTTGATTTCATTCTTTGAGATGTCCGAGCAGAATTTCGCGAATTCCAGGGCAAGATTAAAAAGGTATTCGGAAATCCATGGGTAAAAATTCACGATGTCAAATTGTAGGAAGGTGGCATTATTTTTCCCCAAGTTTTTCAAACCATTTGATTACGTCCATTGTACCCGTCCACTGCATGAGTTGAATTTTTTCCTTATTTGCTGGTTGACTCTTTGTAATATTACATTACTAATCCTACCAATTTCTGATTTTGTCGGGTTTATTATTCTAGTAGGTAATTTACGGTAGAATTCCGGCTTGTCGTCTTTTAAAAGCATATATGCCTCTTTTGTTGTCATTTTGGACACACACACACACACACACACACACACACATATATATATATATATATATATATAGAGTCGCCGACTGACGCCATTTCGGTCGGGTTTCAATCCTGGGTAAAAAAGCAATCGGAGTCTTACCGTACTGATGAGCTGTGATACGCGAAATAGATCTGTCTGCGGATGACAATATATATATATATATATATATATATATATATATGCTTAATAGGATACAAATAAAAAGCTTAGACTTATATTCCAGACAAATAACGTGCCCTTCTAAAAATAAATCTGAGTAATACATTCTATTTGGTGTGTATGTGTATGTGTATATTTATGTACGCATACACACACGCGTACACACAGCTCAGTGGATATGCGTTAGTTGAATCCAGTAGCTATAACCAATGAGTTGTGAGTTCAATAATATCTACAGCAGAGTTAAACCTAAACATAGAGTGTTGAGTTAAAGCAAGATAAATGGAACTGAGACACCAGGAAGAGGCCTGATTCGTGGATCTAGAAAAATCTATCTCGGTGAATGAAATAAAGGTTTCAGTTCAAAAGTCTAGTCACTTGAAGAAGTCCGAGGCGTACAACGGCCAAAACGTAGTGAATTGGAATTTCAAACTGCAACCTTTATTTCGTTCACTAAGATAAAATGTGTTACTTCCACGCGCCACACCTCTTCTAGATGTCTGACTATTTAATTCAACTCTTGGGGTTCTTTTTTCCGTCTCTATTGTAGCCTGTACATGGTCCCCTTGCTAAAAGCGTTGGCTGTAACTAATCAAAATCAGTGCAAAAATGGAATCTGTTTAAACGGAGAGGCATTTTGGTGGCATTTAAGGTAAACTATGCCAAGGAATATCAAACGATTGGGCAGTGGCTCTTGAACGGTGACGAGGAAATATTCAACAAAGATTTATAACAATTTCAAAAAATTAATATGACAAAAATAAGTGTTTTTAAATTTGAATGTACAATTTATCAAATAAATTCTTTTGATGCGTGAGAAAATTTTAATTCCGAAAATGCGGCCCGGAGAAAATAAGAAATGAATTATAGTTTAAACTGAAGTTTACATATATTAGAAACCTGTAGAGCACAACTTGTACTTATGTTTTATTGACTATGCGAAGGTATTCGACAAGATACGACACAAAGAATTGATAGAGATGTTCGGCAGCCTCGACATATTTGGGAAAGACCTCAGAGTAATCAAGAATCTCTACTGGCAGCAAACGGCCTGCATACGGACAGGTAACGATTTCAGTAGATTTACAAAGATAGAAAGAGGCGTAAGACAAGTATGTGTCTTTTCACCGGATTTGTTCAACCTATACAGCGAGAATATTTTGAGGACCCTAGATGACACGCCAGGATTTGTTATTGGAGGCCACAACTTGAACAACATAAGGTATGCAGATGATACAGTGTTGATTGCAAACACGGAAAGAAAACTACAAGACCTCCTACAGGAGGTAGCGGTGGAGGACTACAAAAGGACTACAAATAAACTTTAAGAAAACTGAATGCATGGTCATCAGCAAAAGGTGCAACCCAAAATGCCAAATACAGGTGGGGGATACCAGAATCAAGCAAGTACAAAAAATTAAATACCTAGGAAATGTTCTAACAGGAGATGGTAAGTGCAACACAAAGATCCGAGGGGAATTGGCATGGCAAAGGACGCATTCCAGAAGCTGATTAAAGTACTAACACACTGGATAATTTCAATAAAAACAAAGAAAAGAATGCTGGATTGCTATGCGATGAAAGTTCTTCAATACGGCAGCGAATGCTGGACAATATCATCGAAAATGAGGACAAAACTTGAAGCAGCGGAAATGTGGTTCTACAGAAGGATGCTGCGGATATCGTGGACTGAGCATGCAAGCAACGATGAGGTGTTGGAAAGAATGGCAACAAAAAGGAAATTAATACTGAGCATCAGGAAGAGACACGCAATGAAGAAGGGGAGCTTGGAGAACCTGATACTTACTGGCCAGATAGAAAGAAAGAGAGACAGGGGAAGGCAGCGGATAACATATTTGCAGGGCCTGATCATGTGGATGACGGAACGGGGGTTGTCAGGAGGAAGAGGAGCAAACATACTAAGAGCCACAATGGATATGGATATGTAGAAAACCATGATCGCCTACGTCCTGAAGGGACGGGGCACATAGAAGAAGAGGAAGAAGAAGAAGAAGAAGATGAAGAAGAAGAGCACAACAGGTGACAGGACGTGTAACAACAACAAAAGTAAAACGCTCATAATCCTCTCTAGTATAACAATAACCCTTATTCATTTATTTGTATACTATATATATATATATATCCTGACATACTTATGGAGAATTTTAAAAAGTTGAAGAACACGTAGACAATATTAGGAAAGAGATGCGAGAAATAAATACGAATTATAACAGTAAGCAGATAATAAGTTATTGTAAATTAAAATCAGGGACGGTAGAATTAAGCTGCAACAGAAATATATATGCGTACATTTGTAATTGATGGTTAAAAATGTGATGTAATCAAAATGTATGATATTGAACTATAATTTCATCTCAAATGAAAAGGATATATGGAGCAATATACATATTCTACTAAGGATATTTAGAATAACTTGGAAAAATATTGTAACTAATGAAGAAGTTTCATGGAAAATAGGACGTTGATACTCAAAATGACATTTGCATTTTCTAGGAAGGATGATGAGGAAATTGGACTTGCAAAATATAACTCACCATGAAGCGCGAAAGATTAGCGATTAACATGCCAACGAGCTATTTTAATGTATTGCAGAATGGGCAGTGGAAGGGAGAAAATGACACATTTTGTTAACAACCAGAAAAAATACCCAATGAGCGATCAGGGAATAATGAAATATAATTGCTTCCAACTTTTAATTATATTAGTCAGTTTTTATTTTCATAATATATGCATATAAATTTAGCTCTGCAATAGCATAACCAACATTTACAATTAATATTTATGTTCTTCAGATAAATATATGGGCAAATATATCTTTTAATAAGATTTACATTCAAGTGAAGAATGGTTATCATGATATGTGTATTTAAAATTGATTAAGTTTACAAAGATCTTTTTTCGATTTTTTTTAATATATTCTATTTGTCTTGAAGTAAAGTTTCATCTGAACAGATGTGCAATAATGTTTGCGAGCCGAATGAAAATTATTTGGTATTCATTTAGGAAATATAGCCAATGTAAAGTAGAATAGTATGCGCAGCAATATGCCGCGAGTGCCCGGGGCCATTGTCAGCCACAATGGCGCAAGGAAAATAGGAAAAACGTAATTCAAGTGAAATTACCGATCTCTTTCGCTGGTGAAATCGGTTGTTATGTATCTAGAGTAATTTCTCATCCGAGAAGTATAAAGCAGACAATTGTTCAGAGATAATAACGCGAGAAGGAACAGTTAGAAAGTGAAAGAAAACGTTATCGGTAGAGTAAAAGAATTGGAGCTTGAGGAACTCAGTTGTTGATAAATGGTAAAATACGATATGCAAATACAACAAAACGTGCTTATTTTAATATAAGAAAAATAAATTGTTTCACAGAGAAAATTGCAGAATTATACATAAATAAATTCTTAATTGTAATTAAAACATGATTCTTCATAATTTCCAAAACTTTCAAGAGGTTCGTACTAAATTTTGTTTTTCTATTATTTTAAATTAATAAAACATTTTGTAATATTTTTAATGTAGTCATAATAATCTGACAACAGAACAACAATAAAAATAAATTTCGAATGCGTTAATTTTTCTTTTTTTACCTTAAGCATTATTTCCTGCCATTTAGTGAGTTATACACTTTTTCTTATATTTCAACATAATTAGCAAGCGATCGATGGCAGACCAACGTGACATTTGTGGCTTGAAGAGTACCGGGATAGTGCTTGTTATTCAGCACACCTCATGCACGCGCGCAAAAACAAAGATTTGGCTCAAATATTTAATGAAAATATTTGGTTAAATTATTTCTTTGTAACTGGTTTTTGATCTCAGGATGAAAATAAAACACATACACAGAGCCGTCTTAACGCCTGGGCCTCGCTTCTTTAGCATAGGAGCTCAATGATAATCTATGAAAAGTTGGTAGCTAGAGTTATTTTCGATACCTAACTTTTAAATTAAATTTTTAAAAATAAAAAATGTCCTGAAAATTTTAGTTTTAATTGAAAGTTACATGATTATGTTTACTATTTCTAGTAAGCAAAATATTCTCATGTATTTCAAACGGAAATTAAATTTATTTGAATCGATTATCTTGTGACTTAGTTTTAATTTTTTTTTAATTTTTCGTCGATTTTTGATAGATAAATTTAGAATCAAATGCTTATTCTGGGTTTTAAAAATCTTGCACAAATAGCATGTACATGTTTGGCATATTACGTTTTAGAAATTAGCTAATTTAATGTTAAATTAATTTGGAATACGCAAGTATTACTTATTTATAGCATGAACTTTGGAATAAAACTATTTCTTAATCTAAAAGCTGAACTTTCTGTCTTTTTCGCCGGAAATGAAATGTGTTGACAGCTCCACAAATGCGAGATAAGCTAAGTATATGGCGATCACAGATGATATAATTGTAAAAAGTATTTCACGTTGGGGGAAGAAACCGTGAAACACATGACCATTTAATATACATATAGATATTATCATATAATTAAATTGAAATAAACAAAAAATTTTCATAATTTTAATAGTACGATGGCCAGATAATTTTTATAAAATTTTTCACTTTTCAATTAGTAAATATAATTTTCTACAATGCATGAAAATATTTTTAAATATTTTTGAACTATTATCAATTATTATAATTAAAAAAGAAAACAATTCTTTAACATTTCATTGTTAATTGAATTTTTTCTTCATAATATAATTTCCTTAATTTATATTATTTATTAAAAGAAGTACATGTTTATCCAACTAAATAATGTCATAGTTTTATTTGCATTTTTTATTTTACTATTCGGAGCAGATTTTCGGTAAAAGGCTCTAGATGCTTGAAAAAATAATACATAATTTGCATTCCACATAGAGTTTAACTAATAAAACCAGTTTTGACGACAGAATTTAATTTGTTGAAACTTAATAGATTAATGTGGAGGCGTGGGTAACAGATGTAAAACTATTTTTCTCACGATTTTTTTAACTAAAGATTTCAGAAATAAATTTATTCATTTATGATAAGTCTTGAAACTTACATTAATATCCGAAAATTAGTTTATTTTGCAAGAATTTCAAAATTAATGTTTGTCACAGGAAAAAATAGAGTTTTATAATATTACGTTTCCCACTGTAAACTCACGTAACGATTTGGCTCTCCGCTAACGATAAAAAAACACTGTTTTAGTGTTAGAAAGAATTCAATTGTTTTTTAATAATAAGAAAATAATTTGATTTTCCTCATCATAATATAATAACCTGTTGATGGAAAAAGTTCGTTTATATTAACTTTGAGGTTTTCCTCTTAACAGAATGCTGTTTTTTTTTTCAGCGATTTAGTGGAGATAAATAATGTAAAGTGACGTGTCTTACAAAAGTCTTTTTTTATGAAAATACTGAAAACAGCAATTGCTACAAGCCACGCGTATTGTGTTTGTTAATAATATGTAAAAAAAAATATATCCATTTCGTGTGAAGTTGTTTTCGAATAAAAAAAAGAAATTGGGAGAATGATGTAGAAGACGCCAGAAATAGCAAAGACATTCTTCTAGTCTGAATCAATCTTGTTTTGAATGTTTAATTGTAACACATTTACATATTTAATTTTGTAAATAAATTTTATTTTTACAAAACATATTTTTCTTTCACCTTCTCAATATTCGCTTTTTCCATTCTGTCGCAATCTTGTCAAAATATGGTCTTGTCCTAAGCTTTGGTGTTCATTTCAAAGTAATTCAGCTGTCTTAACTCAAACCAATTATTTTCTTATTTGATTTTTATTTCACAACAACAACAACAAAAAGTAATTCCTATTTTTCTTCGGATATTCTTGTATAAAACAGATTTTATATTTGTGTTTGTTTAAAAATGACGTTTTCTGTTGAATTTCTTTCTACATTCAATTTGGATAAAAATTGTCACTTATGAAAAATCAGTTATTGCGCCTTAATAAATATTTTGCTGTAAGCATTAAAACAAATATACAAAAAGCAGAAAGAATATAAGAGCATCCTATAATAGCAAAAAATGAATTCAGGTATATGACTAAGTGAAATATTAGTGGTTGAACCTGAGATTACATCACAACATTGAACAATTTTATGGTAAGCGTGTAATAGTTACATTTTGGAATTTATGATGTCGTACTAATTAAAACTTTTTTGTTTGTGAATGACTAAATGGTTAAGCTTTTTATTGAGCCAGTTGAGAAAAGTGATGAATGCAAGTCTTGTTCACCTATACATTAATATCTTCACTAACTTGCACTAATTCACAGAAAGACAACATAGCATGAATAAAAAAGATCCAAAACTTAATAAAAAAAACAAAGTTTTCAGTCAAAACGTTTAATTAATTAAGAAAAAAGATCAAAACATGTTATAATTATTTTTTTTTTAATTTTTAGTCGGCCTTCACAGTTAAGGCGAAATGTGACACAAGGTCATTTTTATGTGGGTCGTCCGGGCCATAGAGCCCGGGTCAAAATATCTGTCTGTTATTCCCCAGTCATGATTCTACCCTTCGGCGGAACCACGACTGGGTTAGTGCTTTCTTCCTTCGGGCGGATAGCGCTCTCCGCCCGAAGGCAGAGTGCTGACAGTGTCAATAGTAGCACTACTAGTGCTACAATATTTAGTCGGCCTTCTCAGTTAAGGCGAAATGTGAGACAAGGTCATTTTTATGTAGGTTTGTCCGGGCCATATAGCCTGGCCAAAAATATCTATCTTTAGCCCAGTCGTGACTCTACCCTTCGGCGAAGCCACGACTGTGTTAGTGCTCTCTGTCCGAATGCAGAGTGCTGACAGTGACAAAGGTAGCACTACTGGTGCTACAATATTTAGTCCTCCTTCCCACTTAAGGCGAAATGTAACACAAGGTCATTTTGTGTGGGTTTTTCGGGCCATATAGCCCGGCCAAACATATTTGTCTATTTTTCCCCAGTCGTGACTCTACCCTTCGGCAGAGCCACGACGGGACAAACGTAGCACTACGGGTGTTACTCCCATAATACTACCATTCACATAGTAATATAGTCCTGGAATAGTCCATGATGGAGGTAAGTATCGGTCTCACAACACGCCACTTCCAAACGTTTTCCCCTTTTTTTTTTTTTTTTTTTTGAAAGGAAAAACATAAAACTGTTAATACTTCTTCCTCCTGGGATTCACGTCGAGTGGTTCAGTAAAGTTTCTCTTTCTCCCCAAGCGTCGTATTTCCGGAGAGACTTGGGGCGTGCCAAGATCGAAATGTTCGAATATTACATCAATCGGCTCTTCGCAGATATTTTGTGGTGATTTGTGAGATTCATTCAAACAGCATTTCCTGAGTTGGTTCATATGGCGTTTGTCGATGTTTTTCCGGTCCCTGGACAATATAGACCATTTCCCTAATTCTCTGTTTGCTGTTTCCTACGTCCCAGAACGTAATGTTATGTTTGTAAGCCTTAAAAAGGACTTTGTCGCCATGATTAAAGTATTTCTTAGAGAGCGAGTCGGCTTTCTTGAACGTCGCTTGCCATGGAATGAGTTTATTAAAGACGGACTTGATTTTTCTTGCGAACATTGTTTCTGGCAAGGCGTTCAATAGGCGTGTTAGGATTGGGAGTTATACTATACACCTTTTTTTTTTTTTTTTAATCATTTCACCCCGAGCAAAGCAGAAACGCCACTGATGTGCAGGGGGTTACATAAATGTAGAAAGATTAATTAGAAAAGAGTGTAGAAAGGAACAATAGAAAGCTGAGAAAGCAGGTGCAATGACAGATACATGGGCGGAGAGAAAGTGAAGATTATACAGGGGAGGGGAGAGAGCTAGAGTCCAGTGGTTAGTAGGTGAGTATTAACTTTGCTTTTAAATTTCTGGAGGTCGTAGCCGTCAGGAAAGCAAGAATACGGGAGTGAGTTCCACAGGCGGGAAGTGCGAGAGAGGAAGCTGCAGGAGTAGAATTGTCGTCTGCGTTTGGCTAACCTGACTGTGAATGGGTGGGACCCAGTTGCCAGCCTGGTTGCACGGGTAAACACCTGTTGAGGAGGCATCAGTGACTTAAGCTCATCCGAGCAGAAGCCATGAAAGTATTTATAAAAGAGACAGAGGGAGGCCACATTTCGACGATGGGAAAGTGGCTGCAGTCGAGTCGCCAGATCAGTACCTATCACATTACAGACTCTCCTTTGGAGCTTGTCAAGAACACTGAGGAGAACGGGAGGGGCACCTGACCATAAATGGCAGCAGTACTCCATGCACGGACGGATGGTTGACTTGCATATATGCAGGATGGATTCAGGTGGAAAAAACATCCTGGATCGACATAGTGACCCAATCTTCTTAGCAGTAGATTTTGCTATGGATTCAATATAGTGCTTCCATTTGAGGTCTGAGGACAGGGTAAGTCCGAGGAGGCGTAGTGTATTACTCTCCGGGAGAATCATCTGGTCCATGCTTATGGGAGGCAGAAGAGGTTGCCTGTAATGGTTGACAGACAACAGCTTGGTCTTAGAGGAATTGAAGTTGACAAGCCACTTCTTGCCCCAGTTCACCACAGAGTGTAGATCCCGCTCAAGGTGAGCAGCGAGATTATGTCTGTCCGCCACGACAGGTTTCTTACTGGAGCGGGAGTATATTGTAGTGTCATCTGCGTAGATGCCTACTTGGGACTTGATCTCATCTGGGAGGTCGTTGATGAAAATAAGGAAGAGCGTCGGGCCCAGGATAGAACCTTGTGGGACACCAGCATTCGTGCTGTAGGACGAAGAGGCACGCCCATTCAGAACGACCTTCATTTTGCGGTTATTTAAGAAAGATTGGATTAGGTCAAGCAGGCGACCGGTAATACCATAACCGCGTAGTTTGCATAGGAGGCCAGGGTGCCAAGCAGAAACTGTTGTAATGCTCTATCCGTAGGTGTGCCTAGTGCCTTTTTAGAGCTCTTTTTAGGGTGTCCACGAACCATGAATTATCATTTTTTAAGAGTTCGTTGAAAGGTTCTCTCAAATTCTGCTTGTTCTTAATGAAACCTTGGTAGAAAATAGCAAGGCCGAGGAAGCTTGTAACGATTGAGCGTTAAATGGGACCGGCATGTTTTTGATCGTATTAGCTCTTTCTCGATTCGGCCGACGACCGTCTCTATTTATAATGTGACCTCGGTATTTCATCTCTGATAAGAAAAAGTCACACCTTGCTTCCTTAAACTTAAGCCCTTATTCTTGTAACTTCTCGAATACGTTTATTATACGGTTCCGGTGCTCTGCCGTCATTTTACTGGTCACCGATATATCATCCAAATAGGCTGTTGCGTTGTCAAGGTCGCATGGCGTCCATGATCTGCTGAAAGATTGCAGGCAAAACCTTGACCCCAAAAGCCAGTCTGTTTTATTTGTACAGACCTTTATGGGTGTTTATGCAGAGCAATTTGGAACTTTCTTCATCCACTTCTATCTGAACGTATGCGTCTGACAGGTCTATTTTGGAAAGGTTTTTTTCCACCATTCAATTTGTTGAAGATTTCTTCAGCTATTGGAAGGGATAATGGTGATCTTGCAAGACATCGTTTAGCCCTGTGGAAAAATCTGCACATACTCGTATTTGGATTGACTTCTTTTTGACATAGACCGTAGGTGCTGCCCATTCGTTTAAATCTGTTTTTGATAAAATACCCGCTTGTTAGAGTCTATCTAATTCTTTTTTGATCTGCTCTAGAGCAGCGAAAGGGACATTCCGCTTCTTTTTGAAAACTGGTCTTGCACCGTCCTTCAACTTGAACTTAGCTTTTGATTTAAGACATTTCCCACGTCCGCCAGAAAAAAAAAATTGAGGAAATTGTTGTTTGCGTTCTTTTTTGAGATTTTCAGTATTGGACGTTGTACTTTCTATTTTTCGACAAAAAAGTGCACATTGGGCAATCCCATAGATTGATTTTTTTCTATCCAATCCGTTGCGAATAGGTTATCCGAATTTTTAGTGCATAGGTTTTCAGCTTTTTGGTAACTCAATCTCGTGTTACTGTAAGGATCATCTCGCCTAAGATGTTAATATTCTCGCCAGTTACGGATTTGGCTGTTTTATCCGTCTTTAATAGAGTCGGCTCGTTTAAATTTCGCAAGTACGTCAGTTGATGATCGATAGGTCAGAATCCAAATCAAGCTAGAATTCTATAGAGTTATTGAAATTATCGACAGTCCCATATTTTCTTAAATTCCTATCGACTATGTTGTCTGATTGGTCTTGCTTAGTTTTACTTTTGTGTTTCCTCGTTTTGTTGGCATACCAGCACTGAGTTAAGTTATGACCATTTTTATTGCAATTTTTGCAATATGTTTTCTTCTTGGATGGACAAAATTTCATCCAATGCCATTTTCCGCGATGGTTACATGGTCCCGGAGTTTTCTTTAGCCTATTCGTGGTTTGTTTATTGCGGGATTTGCCTTTTGTCTTTTTGCGGGGATTAAGAGGTTGGGTTGATGCTAATTTTTCTAATCTGAGCCACACCTTATTCCTCGAACATTTTTGAGTCACACTTGACAGAAATTACTTTGACAATCCTCTGCCAATTTTTGGAGAGTCAATCCCTGTTCGTTTTCGAGTTTGGTAAGTACCCGACGTCTGACTCCGGCGTCTTCTACTGATACTAGACCTTGTGCGAATAGTAAGCACTTGAAATCGTCGGCAGTTAGCTCGACTAGTTTGAAATCATTACAGAGCTTGTTTACCGACGCTGCAAACGTTAGAAAATCTTACAGGTTGTCCTTGACTGTGTTCAGGCATTTCCAACGTTTGTGGAACAAAAATTCAGGTCCGTATTTTCTTGGGTAATATGGAGTCTATGAACCTAATATGTTCGATAGTTCCCAGTTTTCTTAATAACAGACGTACCTTTTTCTCACTAGGCCATTGTTCATAGTCTACGTTGAAAATATCTTAATGGAGCCTGTAAAAAGCCTCGAATGTTTTGTCTTTGTCTGGTACGTATTCGAATGTTTCAATCGAGTGGTAGATTATACTCTGGGAAAATGTCTTATTTTTCAGAGTTTTTAGAGCTGTTAAATGAATTTACATGCAATTCTTCAACTTGTTTTTGCTGTAGTTCTGTTTTCTTACTTGAGTAACCTTGAATATTATTTGTAAAAGTTAGCTATGTATTGCGTTTCGTTCGCTGATGTAGCAATGCCAGCTCAAATTTTAGTTCAGCACTGATGTGAGAACAAGTGGGTTAAACGAGTCATCTGTCGCTACTGATGTGAGACTGGGCTTTGAGGTTTTGGTGTGGGTGCGTGTCTCAAATCATCTGCCGCCACTGATGTGGACCCAAAGTAGAGGAAAACACAAAACACGGGTTAGAAATATATTTAAACAGAAAGGTTACAAAGAATAGTGTAAGAGTAAGCGGAGCTTACTATCCAGTGGTGTCCGATATTTGTAGTCGTACGCGACAGCGCACTACCGGTGCTACAATATTTAGTCGGCCTTCCCACTTAAGGCGAAATGTGACACACGGTCATTTTTATGTGGGTCTTCCAGGCCATATAGCACGGCTAAGCATATCTGTCTATTTTTCTCCAGTCGTGACTCTACCCTTCGGCGGAGCCACGACTGGGTCAGCGCTTTCCACCCTCAGGCAGAGAGCTGACATTCTCAAAGTTAGTACTACTAATGCTACTCCCATAATACTACCATTCACATAGTAATATAGTACGGGAAGAGTGCATAATGTAGGTAAATATTGGTCTCACAACAATAATGTTTCAAACATTTTAAATCTTTTTCAATCAGTGTCTTTCGTTCTTAATATTTTTAAGTAAAGGCTATATTTACAAATCATTTAGAATTAAGATATGTAAAATATAACAACTTTTAATTTTTTTTTGCTAATTTCAATTTTTTATTATGGAAATTTTTAATAGAATTATTATTAAAATTCCATGTGTTTCAAGGATTGTTCTCTTACAAAACGTTCAGTTATGTGAAGTAAATTTTGGTTACTATTCTTGCAGATGTGTAAACTGATTTATTACATGAGCTGTCATCGTCTACTTGAAATGTCAACGAGTCAGACCATGGTGATTAAGAAATAATTTTATTCTAAATTTGATGCCATAAACTAGTAATATTTATTCCAAATCAGATATATTTAACTGAAAATCTGCTACTTTTTCAAAAATAACTTGTCACAGATGTACAGATGTTGCAAGAAATTAATTAATATATTCTCCTTTTGAAATACACCCAAGTATTTTCCTTGCTTGAAATAGTAAATTTAATCATTTCGCTGACAGGTAAGTTAAAATTAAAATATCAAGAAGACGTTTTACATTTTAAAAAAATCAATTTAATACTTAAGTTATCGAAAATTTGTGAAGATAACTAATTTTAAAGAAACTTTTAGAACTTATTCACAAACGAATAAAATTATCAGTTTTGAACTCATTATTTTTAGAAAATCTTGGTAAAACCATATTTTGACATCCGTTCACCGCCATACATTCATGTAATTTCAATGAATTGTAAGAAATTAAACTCTGTTGCGAAAATTTGATTTATTAATTAAACGTAGGATTCCTTGGCGAATATAAAGCAAGTATTTTTCAAACAGTAGCCTTTTTCTAGAAAATCTGCTTCGAATATGAAATAAAAACTGCAGTAAATCTATTATTTCTTTTCAATTAGTAAGCTTTTTTTGCTTTTAAGCAATATGTATGTGTCTGAAGAACAATGTTTTTGATGAAAAATATATTTTTACATGAATTTGCGACGTTTTTAAAAAAAATTAATAAATATAGAATTTCAAAAAATTATTAAATTATTCAAAGCCTTATTTCAGGTAGGTTATTAATTTAAGTGAAGGCTATACTTACTAATCGGAATTTGAAAATCTTAATACAAATATTTAAGCCAAAGTTTTTTTTTAAATAATTTATATTTTTCTTCGTGTGTGTGACTAGTATGATTGTTTTTGCTAAGTATGGTGCTCCGTAAGTGAACTTTTTAATTATAAAGTTACCGTTTTTAAGGGATATATAAAAAGAACCCGAGTTTACTTTGTTTGTCTGTTTCAGTTCTTTTATTTCAATCCAGGGTTTTATTAGTACGTTTCAAAATTCAACAGCCTTTGCAAACCAACCCTTCAAAATTTAAAGTGAATTTTGTTTTCTAATTCCTAGTTTCCACATATTTAAAAAATTAATTGGTAATGTAGTTATCTACACTAATTCATTATATCTAAGTTTTAAAAATATTAACTTTAAAAAATTAAAGAAACTTTCTTAATTAAACATAAAATAATTTTACGAAAAGTATTGTTTTTTACGAAATTTTGGAAATTATTCAAAATGTCATTTTTTGATGTTTGGAACATACGAAAACGGGCAAAATTTAAAAGAAAATAAAAAAGGCTAAATATTTATTATTTCAGTTACCACATTTTTAAGTTTATTTTTAAAATATTATTTTATTTTAATATTATTTTTTCAGAAATCATCTTGAAACTTAATGCTATAAAGCTAAAATAACTAAAATTCTATAAAGTATAAAACAATTGCTGAAAATATTACGTTTTTTAATTATTAGATAGTTGATAGTCAAAAAAAAGTTTACTTAGGTTTCTTCAATTCTTGTCAAACATACTTAGCTTGTTAACACATCTGGCTGTCATCAATCACTTAACGCGTCAGAAAAATAAGACCGCCGTTATTAAGAAATAATTGCATTCTATATTTCATGCTATAATCAAGTAATACTTGTTTCAAATCATAATTATTATAACTTTACATTTGATAATTTTCCAAACCTAACGTGTCACAGATGTATATTTTATTTACGCAACATTTGTAAAACCGAGAATTAACTTTTGTTTCTAAATCTATCAATCTGAAAAAATGTCCGTTTTTAATGTTTTACTTTAAAACGCTCAAAAGTTAAGAGGTCATTCAATATAATTTCTGCTTGAAATACACCAGAATATTTTACTTACTGGAAACAGTATATATAACTATTTAGCTTTCACTTAATTTAAAATTAAAGCTTTCAGAAAGCTTTTACATTTTTTTAAATTCATTTTAAAACGTAGGTTTAAAAATTATATATATACATATATACATACATGAGGCTAAATCAGTGAAAATTATTCTAGCTATCCAACTAATCCAAGTCTTGACTAGCAGTTTTGTGAATAAGCACACAGTAGATAGTTTTTATTAAGAATAAATAAATCAGTTAAAGAGTGTATATTTCATTATGTTACCAGAAGTTCTAAATACTTAAGTCGTGTTTTAAGCATACTTTAAAATATAACCTTACATCCATGTGGGATTAAATACTAAATATTTAAGATATATATTAGCAGATGAATAAACCTTTCAAGAGAGATTAATCGTAATGCAATGCTTTGAATAGAGCATAACGGAAGAGTAAGAGAATTCGGAAATCTTCCGAAATTAACATCGTGGTTCAACGCAGGTGCAAGGCCAGCCACTCATACCATTTCTTTAGAAGTAGTATCCATATCTACATCATTCCTGCTATCAATCATCCAGTTTCTGCAGATATACCATCGTTGCCTCTTGCTGGTTGTGGTTGTGGCAACATTTTGCAAAAGGAAATACCAAGATCTGTAAAGGTAAAGAAGTTTTCAATCCAATAGACAGATCCGGGGCTATGGAACATTAATGATATGAACACAAAAGAATACTGGATTCTTAGTGAGCCCTCATCATGTTATTATACCGATATACAATTTTCAAACTTCTGCAGAGTGCATAAAATATCTGGAATACAGAAAATGAAGCCAATGTATGTATCAAACAATGTGTGCAAACATCAACTGCAGACTGGTGAGTGCGAAAAACGTGAATATCTACTCTATTCACCACACCGATGTCGTTTACACTGTTTTGTATGTTTCTTAATGTCCATGAAAGGATATCCCTTTGCTACATCGGAGTTCAATGACTGGAAGCAAAGCAATGTTATTATAAAACATATAGAGAACATTGAAAGCGCATGACAGCATATTTGAAATAAGCATAAGGAAATAGAAGTGTAGATTCTTTATTATATGAGCAACACAACCTATAGCAGAAATATTGGCATAAAGTGTTGATACGCGTGGTTTCTATAATACATTTTTTTGCGTCCAGATGATTTTCATTTCGTGGAGAAATTAAGATTATTGGTCAGCAAAAAACAGCAACAATTTAGGTATACTAGAGCTACTGAGTGCATTTAACATTACTTGGAAGTAAGTCTCAATATGTATGCAAATCCTGGAAAATAGAATCCGTTATATCTATCTTCAAAGTTATGTGAGGTATTTATTGAATCATAGGAACAACAGAATTTTGACACTATTCTTGAAAGAGTAAAAGTGTCAAATTATTAAGTTTAGATTCCACTCCAGACATCTAACATTCGGGTAAACTACCATTTACTGTTCAAAATATTAAAGACTCTTAGCTTTTAAAACGTATTTTGATGTCCATCCTGTCTTTTCTCATGGAGCAATAAATCTAAAAGGCACTGTTGTAAATTTTCTGAATGAGAGGAAAATTCCATTATCAAACTGCCGCTCTCAGTCATACAATAATGTCTCAAATATATCTAGGCGAGATAATGAATTGCATGCATGTATACTTCTACTCAATGAGTTGTCCATTTATGTAACCTGTTCTGGACAGAGCCTGAAATTAGTAGATGTATAAGCAGCAGAGTGCTGTCTACAAAATGTAATATTATTTGATTTTATTCAGCGTTTTATTCATTTAAACTGATTCTACACATCGCTGGAATATATTGGCATCCTCTCCAGGAAAAGATTTTGTGGTCAAGCGTCTATCTGACACAAAATGGTCATCGCATTTTCATCCTTGTCCTGTTTGTATAAGGGTTTCCAGAAAATATAATATACATTGGATTATCTATCAACTGACAATAAAAAGCAAATGAATTCAGGGCGAGAGGCAAAAGAATTGAGTACAAATATCGAAAAGAAGGAAAAATCCTTCTCACAGTTTTGGAAATGGCAGGTCAGACAGAATGAACAAAACAAGACATGTCCCGCAATCAAAGGTTTTGCACATTATTGCTACCACTTACATTTATTGCATTTAATACTCTCTAAATTATTGATTTTAGTTTTTGGATGATTTTTATTTTCAGTTTAATGTAAATTTTTATTTTAAATATTATTATGATTTTTTATAATTTCTTCTATATTATCCGTACAACTATAACTTAATTTTAGAATATTTTTATTGAAAATCTTGCTTGATGGATTATAATTCGGAAAATGTTTGTTAATCAAAGCGAGGATATTTTTGACAAGTATACAGCTAAACATTTGGGTTTCAAAGGTGTACAAGAAGCACAAATTCACGAATCTGCACGTGGGCCGCTCGTGATATTCTAACGTCACTGCACAGTTGTCCGCACAGCAACATGCTTTTCAGGAGTCTTCATATAGTGACCAGCTCTTTTAGAGATTAAATGATCACTCATACCACACGAGAAGTATCTAAGAAAGTTGGTTTAAACAAAGCCTGCTTTGCAATCATGCGAGTCTAAAACCTACTGGTGATGGGGTTTCAAAATAGCAGTAGCAGAATCAGTAGATACACAAGCAAAAATTACAGAATTAAGGTAGTTAGAATATCAGAACCTTTCTTATGATTGTAAAAAACTTTACATTAAAATGCTATAATAGTGATGGAGTTAGTTCGGTAGGAAATTGTTATAGCTGTACTCTCTGAAAGTGATGAGAATCATGTGACAGAATTTGCAATGGGGTTAAACTTTTTTTTACTGGGTAACCCCAACGTTATGAAACGTGAGGGATGTGTTAGCTTTGCAATTCGTACAGAACTCATAAAGCATCTTCAGCAGCTTGAAGACATTATCAATAAAAGCCATATTCTTCAAAATATCTTGCAATTGTTATATATATCTTTTGCTTATGATCCAATACTCAACAGCTGTGAGGAAACTACTGCGGCATTTTCCAAGTCGACGGAACTTTTTTTTAATCGTATCACCCCGAACAAGGCGGTAACGCCACTGATGTGCAGGGGGCTACGTAAGAGTGAAAAGATTGGAAAAGATAAAGCCGGAAACCACATACTAAACAGAGAACAAGGGATGAGCCTCTTAACCTGTTCAATAGACATGGGTGGAGTGTGAACCGGGCGATAGATAGATATCTCATGACAAAGGTTTTAAAACAAACTAGACTCTCCTTCCTGACGATTTCAATGCCAAGATCGATAAGAATCATGAGACATTAGGAAAGCACAGTCTTGGAAAAATAAATAATAATGGATTGCACCTTCTTCAGCTTCGCACTGAATTCGAACTGGTTATTTGCAACACTTTTTTTTCCATCAGGATGATACAGATATGTTAATAATGTTATCTTAATTCACCCAATGTCCAAACGTGGACACATTCTCTGTTATGTGTTTTAGCGTGAGTGTTTCCTTCAGGATACGTGCACTGTCTGATTCATGCATGGTGCTGAATGTGAGACGAATCTTGATTGGTACGTTACAAGGTTAACTTCACATTAAACGTAAAATAATATAAAATTATGTTAAGATTCTCAAAGGTATCGGTGTTTCTAGTTTGAGGAGCAAAGCTATTTGCAAGAAACTTGACGGCAGAGGGATAAGTTTAAGATCGCGGTCCGTCCCGCTAGTGTTGACCTTCTCCATCTCTAAAACATTGGGCTTGGTTTTATGTACAAGATTCCGTGATAAATCATATTTTCAATATAAAAAATGACGCACATCAAAAGCTTTTAAGTGTTTCAAACAAATGCCATGCATCGTTGAACCAATCTTTTACAAGTGCTATATAATTACATAATCCATCAAATTTAAAATCACTGATAGCTGAATATATCCTTGCAGGCTCAGCGTGCTAACGATTGGAAGAACTCCAAAGTGTTACACACCTGATCAAAAACACATTTAACCAACAAGCCTCATCTGTGGTAGTATACTATTCAAAGAACGAGTCTACTGTAATCATCGTTATTTTTAACACAATCTTGATCACAAAGGTTGATCACAACAGGACTTTGAAATGAACTTGTAGTAATAAACTACTAAAGAAACAGCAAATAATAAAAATGCTTAATACCACACAAGGTTTTAGAGCTAAAGATAATTAACATCTTGGTCGTTCGCGATATCTAAAACCGGCCGTGACCCGGGTATCATGCACGTAAGTGCAATCTACTAGCCGCCGGAATACTAGGCTAAAATTAAACCGGAACATTTATAACCCAAACAAGTTTATTTTTTTAAAAACACAGGAGTGTTAGAATAGAACAATCCGATGAGGAGCGATTATCAAATCAGGTTAAGAAGTTAAAATAGCCATAAATGCTACGAGAGAATCGGTGGCGACACTGTAATCTTTCAAGACCTGATCGCCCAAGCGTGTACCACAAATGGCACTACACTGACAGACTTTATACACACACACACACACACACACACACACACACACACACACACACACACATATATATATATATATATATATATATATATATATATATATCATCTTTCTTGTAGCATTTGAATTCCATGACGGACAAACGACTACATCTTTTGTGGCTAACCAAGAGCTGACACAATTTTTACAATTAAAAAAAAAGTGCTGCTCAGCCAGCCGATGTGTCATCGATCGGAACAAGTGAGAATCGAACGGGGCATAATTTGATGAATACGGCGAGTAGGGTAGTATATCATACTAAAGTGCTTCCAAAAGGTTTTCACCCGTTTTGTCACAAGTGACCTAGCGTTGTCATCTTGCAAAATCACTTTGTCGCTTGTATAGCCGCCGTTTTTGTATTTTTTTCAATGCTTGGTTCAAAATCATTCGGAAGTTCTTTTTTTAATCAGAATGACAATTAGACTCATCCAACTCATTCCGAATCCTCTGCATTGTCCTCAGAGTGACACAGAAATATTCTGAAATGTTCGTATAGAAGATTCTGACTTGAAGTACTGCATGCCGTTGTTAAGTTTCTGGAGAAGTGAACTGGGTCATAGTGTTATTTTTCTTACAGACGGTACCCAACTGACATTACTATACTCTAAAATAGAAAAAATTAAAACAAACAACGCGCATGCATGAAATTAAAAATATAAATTGCCAACAATTTACCCATTGCACCTCGTTTATATATATATAAAATCACATTTCAGTCTAGTCACAACACATCAAAAAGCATTGAGACATATGTTTCTGTTGTTAACATTTCGGTCTCACGCGTGTTGCGGCGTCCTAAAACCGCATTATTCTTTTACGACCTGCATCGGCTATTTGGTGATAATTATCGTCGCATCGCAATCTTTTACGCTAACACAGGATAATACCATCTTTGATGGTGGATATCTTTATGATAACGTCCCTGTAACCATTCTGAAGATGGCTCATGTTGGCCGAAAGCTTAGAATGAGCGTAATAAAAATATATGTAAATGTTGGCAATTTTTTTTTTACTTTCACCTGAAATTAAAGCCAAAATAAGATATTTAGAACGGCACATGATTAAATATAACAGAAATTAATTGTATGTTATATTTAACAATATATATATATATATATATATATATATATATATATATATATATTATTATTATTATTAGTAGTAGTAGTAGTATTACATACATGCAAATACATGACAGTTTACATATAAGTTTTCATCAACGACAAAATTTCATACTGGAAAAGAAAAACAGGTAAAGTATGCATGCATCGCTTCATAAATGCTTTTTCTTTATTCTAGGGTTTCCCATGTATATATAGATATGCGTGTACCATTTATTGGTGATTTATTTGCTTTCGTCTTGGTAATTATAATGATAATAACCCTGGAAGGTTCAGGTTGGTTGAAGCAAAGAGCACCGTTTAATTACATATCTATTTCAACAATATCCATTGGCTGCTAAACCTCTTCTGGACATTTGATATATAGAAATGCAGTGAAATGATCAATCGATTATTTATAAGTATCCGACACTGCCAGAGTATTGTGTCTGTACACGTTTATCAATTTCGCAATTAATCTTTGACTGTTTCTCTCTCTCCTTTTCTCTTCTTTTTTTAAGTGACTCGGTAAGTTTTGTCGTTAGTTCGATGATGCGATTGGCTCACCGCTATTAATTCATGTCAATATATTTTCTTTATTTTTTATTGGATACTTTTCGTTATTTTCTGTCTGACCTTTACATAATTACATTATTATTTTTAAGCCACTCTCGTTTTTTCTAGCTTGCATCATTTATACTAGTTTTCATAACTTCACTTTGACATATTTCTGTCTTTTCTTCATTCTTCCCTTTGTAATATTTCCATTATTATCTGTTCACGTTTTATTATTTGATGCTTTCCAGCATCTTTCTCTCTCTCTCTCTCTCTCTCTCTCTCTCATATATACGCGAAAAAATATTGGTTCAGTCTTTTCGTAATATTTTGGTTTCTTGTATCACGCGTGTGGCTATTTTATTAATTATCGTCGAAAAAAATGTCTGTCTTTTTTTCTTAGTTATATGACTCTTGGAAAACGTGAGAAGCCATCTTCTTCCATGTATAGTTTAACAACAGTGCTGATTTGGTTCTTGATTGTTAGTAGAGCAACCAGCCTATTAAATGGGCAACTCTTAATTCATGATCACACTCAAGAGGGGTGGGTATAACCACCGCTTGTATTTTGTTTCTAGGATATAATGTGTCATATAACTGGGAACTTCCTCATTTACTTGAATTTTATCCGAAACACTTGAAGATAATCATATTCATTCTCTTTTTTTTTATAACCAATATCTATTTAACATTTAGTATTTTTATTTCTATTAAGTCAGTAGGTATTTTTCGCTTTCATGAATTTTTTTTCTGCATTGTTCTTTTATTATTGTACTTATATTTTGCTTCCTACTCTAATTCATCCTATACTAAAATTACTCTACATATATTCATCATCTCTCTTCCTATTGCTACTTACTAAATTTTAAAATATTCAGTTGGTTTACTTCTATATTCTTACATAACATCTTTCCATTCTTTCTTTACACCATTATTTTATTTCCTTTACCATTTTTCAAATTATTTCCTTTCCGCGTTTATTCCTGTTTTTATGATTCTTCCCTTGCAAGATTAGTAATCTAATTCAGTTGTCGTTTTTCTATATCCCTGGTAAAAGTGTTCACTACATTTTGCTACTTATCTAGATACAATTACCCCTAACAAATAGGGTCCTAATAACAAAAGTAACTTTTATCACAAACAAGCTGTATATCCCGGCGTTGATCGGGTTTTGTAATGGTTTTGTTGAAATAGTAAGGTCAAGCGCTTATTTAAAAAGCTCCAGTATTAGGTAGTCTTTCTGATTCAGTTTAAAAAATGTGAAGTATAGGTCTTTGTTGTATTTCTGAGAAATAAACGAACGCAAAAAGCAAAGTTTTCTATTACTTTGTGCTCACCCCGTGTGTCAATTAAAATTTTTGTTCGTATATTAAAACGTCAGATATTGATCTACCAGTGGACACGATTTTGGTTGAGTTTAAGTGAAGCGTCTTGGAGAAATGCATAAAAGTTTGCAAAAGACCCCCCATAATTATGTGTGTTGTTGATTTTTTACGAAAATTGTACATTGCTTCAAAATTTGTTTGTGTAGATTAAAGTTTCAGACCTTGATCTACAAGTTAACCGAGTTTGGAGGAATTTGTATAAGGCTTCTTGGAGGAGAAAAGTTTGTAAATTCTAAGCGTTTTAGTGATTTCTACCGTACCCTGTAAATAGATTCGAAAAGTTTTACGGACATTAAAGGTTCATATCATGATCATTAAAGGTTCATATCATGATCAAACATGATCAAGGGTTTCAGATGAGTAGGATTCGTTAGAAGGAAGACACACACACAAAGTCATATTCAGATAGATAGATAGATAGATAGATAGATAGATAGATAGATAGATAGATAGATAGATAGATAGATATAAAATAGCTGCTATATAAACGTGATTGAAAAAGTAATTCATTCTCATACATAATTCCATAATTTTACCCAACATAAAACACCAATAATGCATCAAAAGTTTCCCCTGTGATGTTCTTGATGAGAAAGTAAACATTTATGAAAAGGGAAAAAAGAAAAATTCAGGATCAAAATTGTTAATTATTTTATTTTACATATTATCACATGAAGAACACATATTAAAAATATGTCAGAAAATATTAACGATTCCACGAAATGCATTTGATTTATAATTTATTAATTTTTAAAAAATTATAAATCATCAAACTAAATAGTTAGCAATAGCATAGGACCTCAAATTATAAACAATACATTGGGACCTCATATAACTCCCTTATATAACATTTATCATACACTTTCAGAGACTGCGTTTTTAGTATCAATAATCCCAAAACAAATTTAAATTCTTTCTTTGAACACACAAGTATCACACACTTTCCTTAGGTTAACTTCTGGATTACAGAAACTTATAAAATCACTTATTTATCACAAATAACCAAAATGCTACTATTAACGTATTTAAAAATAAATGTAGACTATGTCAAAATACTGCATGGTACTCAATGTAAGGAAAATTCTCAAAACCAATACTCATCTATTCATTCAAAATCATGGAATTCTTTTTAAAAGCAAGCTGCATAACAAGAAAAAATAAATTTTACCACCAGGTAGCATTATTTTATAGCGTTTTTAAATTATTTAATATGTGCATAAATGTATTTTATATACTACTTCATCGTTGTTGTTGTGTTCATTCAAACTGTTTCACACATGAGGTCATTCATATAATATCTATTTGAAATAAAGCATCTATAAAATCTTGAATATGTATGCTTAATTATAACTGAACCTGTCACAAATATCGGAATAACGATCTTTGGACAAATTATTAAATTTTGTATTTAATGTTCATTACTTTACCATTTGTCTATACTTTTGAGATGAGGTAGTATTTCTGTTATCTACATTTTTCTGGTTGTTTTCCTCATTTTTATTGAGGAATAGAAGTTTCAGCCTATATACAATCTGGCCCCGGAAGAGGGCCAGAAGTTTTGAACTGAACTCTCTATTTTCATCATTTTGGTATATCATTTTCATTCCATGTGCGATGCCACTACGTGGTAGCCTTGCAGTTATATCCCTTTAAGTTAACTCTCTAAGTTATTTGTTCACCACTGTTGTAGCTTGGTATTGAACTCAAAACTCTTTCAAATCACTGGGACTAACCAACCCTTATATCCACTATGCATATATATATATAGAGAGAGTCTATGTGTTTTGAGCCTTAAGGTTAATCACTTTATTCAAATATTAAAACAATTCAATATAAAAATAAAACATGCAGATTTTGGCGGTTAAATTTAATATGGCTATTGCGAATAAATTCTTTCTTGGTAGAGGTTCTTTGTCGAACATTAAAACTTGTTGTATACATGAATGCAAAATGGGATATAAAATGTAAACATATATACGTATTAATGTTATGCAAATATTATTACCTAGAAATAAATGTGAAAATATGCAAGCTTCTTTTTGTGTTTTTGTGCATATTTAAATGTAAAAGATTAAACTAGCAATATCACACATACACAGTCATATGATGGATGTGTAAGTAAAAAGTTTCATACTTTATTCGTTATTTAAATATTTTACAGAAATATATATATATGTCTGTGTGTGTGTGTGTGTTGATGTTTGTGTGTGTTTGTGTCTGTGTGTCTGTGTGTGTGTTATGCACTAACCACTATTGTAGAGAGGGCATTATCATATCCCAGTTGTTTGCGCAAGTCTCAGTGGATAGGTTTTCTCATAGAGTTATGTCTACTTTCAATGAGGTTTAATCTCTTTTTCCTTTACGAAAACATAATTCTGTTTGTATATCTTGACAGTAATTGTATTTTTTATAATAAAATTGTTCGATACAACAATTAATATTTTTTTCACTTTTTACGTCATTTTGTCCGTAATTCTGCTTATCTGTTTAAATATCCATTTATCATGTTTGGGGAATGCAACTTGGGAATATTGTCTTCCACAATTTGTTCACCAGTTTGTTGCACATAAATTCTAATGTTCATACTAAATCCTATTTAGTTTTTGACATAATATAAAATGCTGAAAGATCTTTTCCTTGAATTCTTTTGTGCATTCAGTCCGATTTCTATAATTGATGATCAATTTCCTCTGTATATAATCTAAATATATAACTTTTTTCAGGAAAAGTTAGAAATTTAAACATTTCAATAACTTTTATAATTTGTTATATCCTAATAATATTTTTAAATAGTACAGAATTTATATTTAATTATAATAAATAATGTACTTTTAGAAAAGGTAAAATCCCAAGGTTTGGAAAATGAATGTTTTTGCTCAGAATACAGATGTTACGCTATTAC
Source organism: Ascarosepion bandense (assembly GCA_037127315.1). Taxonomy (NCBI): domain Eukaryota; kingdom Metazoa; phylum Mollusca; class Cephalopoda; order Sepiida; family Sepiidae; genus Ascarosepion; species Ascarosepion bandense. The sequence continues at coordinate 5,017,873 of JBBBDQ010000239.1, read as the reverse complement.
CAACTATTTTTTCCCTTTTTTATCACATGTTCATAATAATTTTCTCTACATTCAAACCCATATTTATTACACAATTTTTAATAATCCATAGCAAAAAATTCATCATATTATAAGCAATCGATCATACATTCTTATTCACATTAACATGGCTCATGGTATCTCAATTGCTACATATTCTACATACTTAATGTTGATATGCTAATTTTTTAGCTTCTTTGACTACAATGCCAGAGTTTCTTTGATTCAAGTAACATTTTCTGATGTACGTACTTTTGAAAATGGAATGAACTTTCTTGTCCATGAATTTTATTATTATTACTTGAATTACTGCTAATAATACTACTACTACTAATTACATTAACCAATTTAGTTTCAGATTCTTACATTTTTCTTTATTCTTATGTTTTATTTATAATTCTACTCGTAATTGCCCTGATAATAGAATTACCAAAATCAGTGCTAATAATATCACCATTAATAATGTTTGCTTGACTGAAAGTTTTCATTGATTTATAAGAAAACAGCTGGAAGCATTCTCATGTTGCGTAAGTTTATGAAACCAATCAGTCACATAAATTCGTCTTATCATATACAGTTATGTTCGATTCTGTTATTGAAGCATCCTTTCTTTTTACATAAGCAATATTTTCTTTCCGATTCATGATATCTATTTGTTTAAAATATGAAATGAATGAAAAACTTATTTTTCTCACTACAAGTGTAGTTCCAATGGTTCGTGATATGCATTATTTGTGACAAAGCATTATGAAGAAGCTTAATTTAAGAACAAATATTAATGAAATTATCTATTTACTTTTCTGGCAGAGGTCGACATCGTAAGAACTGAAATTATTACTGGATTACATACAAAATGAGCCTGCTATATATAGTAATGAATTAGCTGAATCTAGCATTTCACATTTGTTTTCATTGAATGTGTCATCAGGATATTTTTTGTTTCTGGCTGTCTCGACCCGTGCCCATTTTCCTCACATTATTTTAGATTTTTTCAGTTTGTATGTCATTAAGGTTTACGTCTTTTGTAACAGAAAACTTTTCTAATCTAGTAATCTCATCTTGGAATTTGTTTTTCTCTCTCTGATGATCCATATTTTGCATCATGGCAAGAAAATCTTTTGCCCCATTATATTCTTTTTATGTATGCATACAATATTCATGATGATCTTTTTTTTCTATGGGTATTTTTCGTTGATCCGTCCATTTTTTGCCTGTTAGCATTTTTCTAAAATCATCAGTACTATTTATTTAGCACTCATTATTACTAATTATAAATTTTTGTAGAAGCCATGATTGTGTTCTGTTCCAAAACTTACCGTACAAGGTGAACCATAAATTAGCTATTTATTGATTGCAAATATATTTGCTGAGTTAATAAAAAATTATTTCCAAATACATGCTTATTGTAAACTTTGACACTCAGGGTAATTTATGGGAATTTATCGAGTCTCTGGAACATATTCATCTCTTTACATTCTCTCTATCCCTCTCTCTCTCTCACTCTCTCTCTCTCTCACACACACACACACACACACACACAAGAATGCATAGAATACCATGGAACTAACAGGTGATCAATGACGAAGTTCACGAGAAAAAGGACACTTAGCATCAGGAAGAAACAGCTTAAATTTTGAGGGCACATAATGAGGAATATTTGATAAATGCAGGATACATTGATGGACAGAGAGACAGTTGAAATCAAAGTTAATATACCTTAAAATATTGAGTAAAATGATTACTGAGCAAGATTTAGGAAAATAATATAACAATTATTAAGGGCTGTAGAGAACCTTGATGTAAAAGGACGAGGCATATAGAAAATACATATATTATTTAATAATATGTGAGTTTTATAGGAATCCACATTCTTCAGAAAAGAAAGGCGTTTGAATAAATACTGATGATAGAGCCTGTCGTTTGAAAAGAATAAATATTTTCTGTTTTATTTCGAAAACAAAAGTAAATTTAATTACGTGAAATGTCTGTTTGCTTAGAAAGGTAAATTTTACTAGATAGTTTCAACACATAACAAGAAGGAAACAAAAGGAATACTTCTAGAAGAATTAGCTATAAAAACACGAATAGTAAGCAAAAAGTAAACATAAACAAATGTAAGTTCGAGTGACTAACATTTTGCACAAAAACGAATAAAAGAGCAGCAGGGATCTGGGAGCAGACAGGTGGGCAAGAGACGTTGTCAAGATTCGTTTTGTTCGCATTAATCAAGTGCAGACCAAAAGATTCCTCTGTCTGTCTAATGAATGACAAGTGCCTCCGTCTCTTACGGCTTGCCTGCTCTGAACTACACCTAGCCAACTTCGTTTCAACTCTTCAACTAGCTATTTTCGTTTATCATGATCAGTTTTTTATCTATATATAACTGTATGATTTGCCTTATATATAAAATGCATGTAAAATTCTATTTCTTTTTTGTTTTATGCCTTTAGACTCCTCCCAAGTGTAGGGTTAATAGAAAGAACGTGTTATATCTTGTTTGTGTGACTAGTATGGAAGAAAAACTTCAGCATAATTTTCATGAAAAATAAACTTTTAAAACAGTCGCTATAACAATATGAGGAGCTTGAAAATGCCAATACACTGAAAGCTCCTGTAGAAAGTAAATTTATTGTTTTGCTAAAACTAATTTAAATCTGAACCGATTTTATCTTATTAAAATATTTTTTATTTCAATGTTTGTTCTTTTTATTGAAGACGGCAAACATTTGCGTAATCGGAATTTTTTCTGTCTGTAACTAATATAACGTTTAGTAACGTTTAAATTTTTATTGCTTAATAAATTAACGTCATCCAAGGAAGCAAGAATTAAATTATAGAAAATATCTACTAACCCACTGATCCATTACCAATGGCAAGCAATCAAACCAACGTAATGAGGTTACTATTGAAACCTGAGAAGATTTGAAAATAACTGAACATTTATATATCAGTACGATGATTTATTTACGTATCTAAACAAGAAACATTTCGAAGAGAAAAACTATACTGAAATAATATAATACCAAAATGAATATTTCAAACTGATTAAAAAGTTTTCATTATTTCACTCACGCTATGTAAAAGTGAAACAATCTAAACCAATAAAATGTCTGTATATCCATATCCATCTGTCTAATTATCTGTCTCAGAAAACATTTAATAAATTTTAGCGAAACTTGGAATGTTGACTGAATGATTGATTTGTTTATTTAACGGCATATCGATTACCAGATGAGTCATTTAATTTTGGCTTATTTAAAGTAATACAAATGCTATTTTGTTTTCATAATTTAATATATGATAACTGATTGGTTATGGCTTGAAGTAAATATATCTACAACGCAATTGTATGCCTTCATTTGCAAATAAAATGTAATTTTGGTTATTTTGCTATGAAATAAATTGTTTGTGGTTTTACTATATGTACTGTTAGCATTTGTTATATAAATATTGTATCTTTCTCTAAAAATCTATTTTATACCTTCATAATATTTTGCTTTTGTTTGAGAATTCACTATATTCCCTAACTGGGATCCTAACAGGTGCTCCCACCCTGGATCCTGTTGGATCTGGGAACAACAGCAAAGATGTGTTCTACGCTCTTCAAAGTATCCAATCTCCTAATCAGAAAGGTTTTGCTACCGAAAGCAATTCATCATCATATCCAATGTAGGCATGCAGATAAGTTGTGATACCAGAATTGTCATAGTTTATAAAAAGTCGTCCGTATCTAAAACTGGAAAACATAGATCAAATGTCTGATCGAAGAAGCCATTTCTTATTGCTAAATATTTGTTCCCACGTAAATATATTAGAAAATGATGTAAGGCAAATTTGGGTTTTAATTTTTTTGATCATTTTAATAATCAATACAAATAAATGAAATTGACTGTATTTTTATTTATCTTGACTATTTAAATATAATTAGCAAACACAGCGACCACTGCTAGTTAACTATAACATGAAGCATAAGTCAACTAGATAATTATATTTTTAAAAAATGACTACCTTTTATTTTCAAACTGCATACTGTCGGTCTTTCTGATTAAAATGTTTTATTTTGACTTTAGTTAAATATCAAAAGTAGTCAGAGGATTTAATTCTCATGATTTCAAATTTCACTAAATATCTATTATAGTAAAATATATCCACATCATTTACCATGCATATTTAAAGATTTAATTGAAATTCCCAAAATAAATACTCTATTGCAAAAATATAACAGGTAGACAATTTTTCTAGCTATGAATGAGCCAGAAAATGACCTCGTAAATATATATATTTCTTCAAATCACTATAAGGTGTTAGCAAGTATTATTAATCATAGAAACATTCTCTCCGATATCAATAGGCACAGACAATAACGGCTCCGATCTAGCTTCAATGAAAAGGAGTAAAATGATAATGTATCATAATGGTGCGTTCTTGTTTCTTAAGTGCACATCTGCTTGTACTAATGGCAGTTCATTAGACGTAAACTCAAATACGAGCGTATCTGTAAGGCATCAATCATAACATTGCTGATGGTCTAAATAAAGTGAAATTGACACATTAAATGATGAGCTGTTCTCAGTTAAGGAGAGGATTATATCAAATTATCAACATTACGTAGTTGTCGCTAGTGTTACCATTATTAAGCTAATGATGCTACTATATCTTTTATGTGAATTCTGATAATACTTGAATGTTCGTTATGTATAATTTTTTTAGTTGCTGTTTCTTCTTTTATATTCCGTATATCTTCAGGAAGTAGACGATTATGGAATCCATAATTTCCGATACTTTCATCAGTTAATAATCTTTGTCTTTTTACAATCTTTCTCATTTCCTGTTCTATCATAAACTTGCACAAGACAATTAACGAGTTTATCTGATGTTTCCTTCCGTCTCTCTTGTCTTCGATATGTCTTGTCAATATTCAATTCTCTAAGCCCTCTTTCTTTAAAATGTGCCCAAGAAATTTCAACAGTTTCCTTCTGATTTTTAATGTTAGTCTCCTTTCTATTGGAAACTTAAACCTTGCTTAAACACTACGCACACAGTGTCCACTGCATAATAATAGAATTGACAGAAACATTAGCTTTACACTAAGTATTATATAGATTTTAATAAGCAAGACAATATGTTTTGTGCGCACTATTTTCATTACTGATTACCTACTTTTGCAAACTCTGTATCTCAAATTCGTTCTAAGAGGTAACTTGATTGGACATATATCAATATTTTTATTACTGCTGGGTAATTCAGTTTTTTGTATTTTTTGGTTAGTTCTTTCTTTTCGCTTTCTGGCAAGACACTAGGTTTTCTCCAAATTACTTCGGTGTTTATAGGCTGAATAGATTTGATGATCCTTGTGTTACACACCTTTTTGTATTTGTATATCCGCTGAAATAGTTTCCTGGCCGTATGCAAGCGGTTTGCTGCAATTAGAGTATAGAATACTCTAATATATTTCCCGAATAAGTCTAGGTTGCCAAGCATTGCAATCACATCTTTGTGGCGTAGTTTGTCAAACGCTTTTGCGTAGTCTATGAAACACAGGTACACGTCCGTCTGTATTTGCATTTCCCTTTCCGATAACAATCTGAGTATAAATTTCTTGTATAAGAACATATTTCACACACGCATATACACACAATTCAACAAACCCCCACATATATATGGCGGGGGTAATCGAGATGGAGTGAAATAAAATATTGGGGAGACTGATTGAAACAGAGGGAACATGAGAATGTAATACAATAAACTCTGCGCCAGCTGCACGCATATTTCATAAAACTGTATATTTTGCAGATATTACCAAGGCAGAATAAACTGCATATTTTAACTGATTCTTCCGACAGAAGCTTTCACAAAAGCCATCCTAAAGAAAGTTGAGAATATTTCCTGTTTGCTTGTTAATTGTATTTCATATTAAACTTTCGTTCAAAGTATTCTGTCTTTGGCTATATGTAAGATAGCATTTTGAAATTTGTCTTGACTGCTTCAAGAATCTCATAGGTATCTTAGACAAACTTGAGTTCTGTTAATCGATAAAAGGTTTTTTCCAAGTTGTTTATTTCTCAAAACAAAACCCAGATATACGTATCTTCACTAATGAAGACATCTCCATACTCCACAAATACAAAAAATACGTATGCGATCACACTACTCTGGTTGTATGTGTAATTCGCGATGCAAATAGCTGTAAAATATTAGAGGTGCATTTTTCAAGATTCTAATAAGATTAAGTATCATTAGTATTCAGGGTTCCTTTGATTTGAAATATACTTTCAAAATATATTCCTTTGTATTATGATGCATTATTTAACATCTTTATTTTCCTCATGGTAAATATCTATAATCCTCAAAACTGATTACAGTTCCGATGATTTTTGTAATAGTGGTTGTCTTACGTTCAAATGTCTACACTTTAAAAGTATTAACAAATAAATATTGATGTTTCTGGAGTAAAAGTATGCAAATATATACGCAAACTAAAATAAACCTATATAAAAGATATATGCATATATGTTAACGTTAATAGATACACATATAAAGCTTATACACAAATACCCACGTACATAAGTGAAGGAAAGTTCAAGAGAATATGGAATACATTTTGATTTAAAATATAGTTTCAAAATATATTCATGTGTATTATGTAGCATTATTTAACATTATTATATTCCTCATGGTAATTCTCTATAATCAGCAAAACTGATTACGGTTATGATGGTTTCTGTAGTAGCAGCCTCAGAACGGATATGACATAAATATTCAACGTACGGGAGAATGGTAAATTTTAAAATTGCAAAATTCATTCTGATCAGAAAAATCTTCTGGCTTGACAAAGCAAAAACGGTTTCCTAGCAGTAGTAATTACTTTGATATAGTGGCTTCACGAGATTTTCCATAGTAGAAAGCGTGAGCTCAAGGAGGCATATAGTGTTGCTCTACTGGATTCAATAATTATCCAGTCTGGTCACAAAAAGAAAACATTTTCTATGGTGTATTAAATGGTGACATAATTAAAAATGAACATCTTATATCTTTAATTTCATCTCTCTGCAGAGTCAAATGAAATATCCTTACAATAAGAGAAAGATTAGCAATCTCCTAATATGGGCACTTTGACTAAACATTTTGCGTTACTATTAGATAAAACTTTAAAACTTTCCTTTAAAAAATTTCTCATGAAAATAGTATTTCAAAACCACTAACAGTTATTCTTTCTAATACTGAATGAATTTTTCTTCGTAACTTTATGATTATTACTTTCGTTTCTAAATCTTTCTGCATCTGGCGGCAAGGCCTCAGATTGGGAGGTTGTGAAGAGCATGGAACCACCTCTTAATTGCGGTTGTTCTCAGGTCCACCCTAACCTGGAGTGGTAACACCTGTTAGGGTCCCAGCTATGGGCAAATAGTTTATCACCAAACTGGGATCAAAACACTATAATAGACTTTCATAGAAATAATACCAACAATACTTTTCTGAAGGAAAAACACTTATCACAACACATTTTTGAAGGAAAAAATATTAACAGCCTTATATGTTTTAATAACATACTAGAAAACTAAAGTTTCTGAAATACAAGAATTAAAAAAATAATACCAACAATACTTTTCTGAAGGAAAAACAATTACCACAACACATTTTTAAGGAGAAAAATATTAACAGCACTACATTTTTAAATACCATACTAGAAAACTGTAGTTTCTAAAATACAAGAATTTAAAAAATGAAAAAAAAATGATTTTACATCTGAATCTGACTATATCAACATTCTCACTATAATCGAACATTAAAAAATACTTTAAAATCCTACGTTTTCGGCATTAAATAATCCACAGAGTTTGATATACCGTTAAACAAAACTCAAACTCAAACTCTACATCTTACTGTTATTGTTGTTGGAAGTTTTAAAGTGAATTATTTTTGTTATAAAATAAAGTTCTGCAGACCTCAAATGGCCGGTAAATCTGAATTTTTAACCAAACATTTTACACTGTCCATGAAATACGTTTTCATGCTGATTTTAATTATTATATGATACCTTGTACTCATTATTACTCTGAAATCTTTTTTATTTATTTATTTTTTTTGTTTTTTGCCTCGATGTGGAGTCATTAGATTAACTGATATTATCTGAATTCAGAAAGGTTCACCGGTTTACTGAATGCAAAAGACATCGGAGAAAAATCCGAGCGTACAACAATCGTAGCTTGGTTAATGTGACAACATATATGCAGCCTATAATATATTCCTTCTTTTTAATGAAAATCAGCATCAATTCCTAATGTTTTGTCTTTTGAAGGTGAATGTGATCAACAACTTTTAAGTCCTTATTTGTAAACACATATGCCAACACATGCATACACAAAAACATACACATAGATGCGTTTTTTATTTCATATATATGCTGACAATTTTTTGTTTTCTTTTCTTTGAGAGTTATAACTAATTTATGAAAAAAAAAACACATGACTAAATGTTAGTTTGTTAACATTATGAAGTCAAATGGAGTTATTTATATTTGGAAAATATTTTGTACAACAAGCAAGCAATCATATGCATAACCATCTACTATTAAACTCTTAATATAGCATTATGCAATCCCAAAATGCATGTAAATCACTCGATATTATATAAATAGATTTTAGATTAGAGGCGCATTTTCACAAGTACTGTCAATGTTATATATATATTAAAAACCAGGAAATGTTTTTTAATTATTTTTATTTATTTTCGTATCTTTTTTCAGACATCAACTATCATTATGTGACATAAAATTATATTAGAATCACCATAAAAAAGGGACAAAAGTTATCTCTCCTGGACCATTCAAGGGAGTCCGTTCCCCAGCTAATAAGTGCATGCTGGGAGATAAGAAGTCGGTAGAAGCCCTCAACATGGCGTGCAGAACTCTTCCAGGCTCTATATAAACAACAACATAAACATCAACATCCACAACTGTTCGCTGTACTCATGTTTCTGCAATAATAAATTCCGGTTTATTTCCAATACTCAGCGAGTGTGTCATTTTTCCATAACCGTTTTATTTTACTTTGTCTTGTAAAAAACATAACAAAACTGGCGACGAAGATGAGAATGCAGCACGTGGAAATTTTCACCTCGAGTATCGGAACGAAAAGAAACTGACAAGTAAAATTTGTTTCATAGAGTGGAGAATTTCAGAAATTGGATTTTAGACGTCAAATTTCGTGGACACCCACAAAATAACTTCAGGTACGTTGAAACGTAATATATTTTTTGAAGAAAACGTCTCTTGTTTCCGATTTTTTTCTTTTCCATTCAGTATGAAATAATGAATCCAAATACTATCCAACAGATTCTACAACAGCAATTAAGATTGATGGAATTCTTTTCAGAGAGCCTAGTGACTGTACCACAACCAAATCCTCCATCAATGATTTTAATATGGAGGCAAGCTCTCGAAAATTCTATCACAGATTTTCACTACGATAAAGAGGCAAACATAACCTTCGTAACGCGGTTCGCTCGTTATGAGGATCTCTTTAAAGAAGATTTTGGATAGCAAACGGATAGCTGGAAAGTGAGGCTCCTTTTACGAAAAATTGGTCCAGGTGGGCATGAAAAATATATTAACTACAGTTTACCGAATCAACCTCGGGATTGTAGTTTCGTGGAAACAGTTGAAACTCTCAATAAAATTATTGGGGAACACACCTCATTGTTTAATACAAGATGCAACTGCCTCAATATCACGAAATGTGATACAAATGATTTGACAACTTATTCAGGATTGGTCAGCAATCAAAGATGAAAAATTTAAGTGTTTGATTTTGCATGTGGATTAAGGTCCGCAAATGACAAGTATGTGCGCCCAAGAATTTTGTCAAAAATTGAACAATCCGATGTTACTCTGCAGCACGTTACAGAGGAATGACGGCGGCTGGTGAATTTAAAGCATGAATCAGATATGGTACAACAGTCGGTACCTGCAACAACATCCACAATCAACAATATGCAAAGACGACAGTCACCGGAAGCAACACAAAAGAAACCCCCATCTGCTTGCTGGAATTGTGGTGGCTGGCGTTTTGCTCGAAAATGCTTCTTCAAAACTCATCGCTGCCACAAATGCAACCGGCAAGGTCACAAAGATGGATTCTGCACACCACCAGGGCACAAAACTAGGCACAAGCTATCAAAAAACAAAAACAGATATAAAACACAAACAAACAATCTGGTAGCATCATCTTTCCCAACTTCAAGTCGAACCTCAAATATGTGTCTGTGAAACTGAACAACCATCCGGTTCAGTTACAAATCGACATATCATCCGACATAACACTTATTTCACAGAAACTGTGGAAAAGTATAGGCAGACCTCAGCTTACATCTTCAAAACATGTAACATAGAGTGCTTCTGGAGATTGTGTCCATATTACAAGCGAACTGCCAGCAACAATCAGTTTTGAGGATAAGACAGCATCTGGGATCATATACGTTACGAATTCCCAACACAACCTTTAGGGACTTAATTTTATTGAGCCACTGGGTTTTTTTGACATCCCACTAAATTTGGTTGACAAAGCAGCATCAAAAGAACAACAAAAACTAGGTAGGTGCCAGAATACAGATTGACCGCCAGTGTTTGTGAGGAGTTAGAGGCATGGGCAACCAAAATGGACACCAGGTACCATCCACAAGAAAAAAGGACGATTTGTCTATAGTGTACAAGTTGGAGATCAAAAACCAATTGCATCTTAGGTACAACAACAACACTAAGACAAACAACACGTTGAACTTCCACTGGACTTACGCAGTTGAACTACCGGCTATACCACCTGTTGAACAGATGGTATAGCCGTTAGTTATATATAAACGAGAGCAATGCAGAACCTAGAATGAACCGGCCAAAGCGGAACAGAACTAAAGTGAAGCACCTACAAAATAACCACAAGCGTGCTCGTTAGAGATAATTGTCTTTTTTTAAAAAAAGTGGGGAGGTATTAGGATCACCATAAAAAAGAGTCAAAAGTTATCTCTCCTGGACCATTCAAGGGAGTCTGTTCACCAGCCAATAGGTGCATGCTGGGAGACAAGAAAAAGGGAGATTTGCGGTAGAAGCCTGCAACATGGCGTGCAGAAATCTTCCAGGCTCTCTATAAACACACCGTTAATCAACATCCACAATTGTTTACTGTACTCATGTTTCTACAATAATAAATTCCTTATTTGTTTCTAATACTCGGCGAGTGTATCATTTTTCTATAACCGTTTTATTTTGTCATGTTAAAAACATAACAAATTATTCATACCTTATATTTTCAAATCCGGAAGGAAACAAGAATATTGAAGCGCAATATTACTATAAGAATTTCAACGAAGAGAGTAATAAACATGCAGAAAAGGTAGATTTCTTGTTTTATAAATTACGTAAAAGTGCGACACAAATGGTAATGGGAATTTTCTTCGCTTCTTATGAGGAAACATTCAGCATTCATTGACGGCGCAGACAGTGTTACATAATGTTTTTCTTAAAACAATTTTTCAGAAAAACGGGATCTTCAATCCAGTAAATGCTATTGCTCTTTACAGTATTTATGGGGCTTTCTTCCTAATGTTTCAGTTGAAGTAGTTTGAAAGGTGTAGATCTCGATTATATTACTTTTCCCTCCTTGAATTGCATATGCTATTCATTTTAGCTACTGAATGTCCGCAGTTTATATAGTGGGCTATTTTATACAGTTTTTGTGAGTAATTTTTGTGGCCCTAGTCCATATATGACGAACGGTTCTCGCCAAGAACTACATACCTCATTTGCTTGGAGTTATTTTTAACTATGGACCAGCGAAAGCGTTAGAATAAGGTGGCAGCTTATATATTTCTGATCGCGTCTGGTACCATGTATGACATTCATATGAAAGTCGTTATCTAAGGAGGTAAGTGAAGAATATGAATTGTTAATTTATGCTGAAGTTTTGTTGCAATTTTGGGTGTTTAGCAAAACTAGCCCTATCACAGCTTATTATATATTCAGTTCTTTTACCTCCTAAATTAAATCTCATAATTTTGTCATACACCAAGGTATTTGAAACTTTTTTAAATTACTTATTCCACAAACTGATTTTTTTATGAAGGATAGCAAATAAGTGCCATCACTGCTTTTCTTCCATTTGGAAATCATTGTTTCTGTTTTCGAAATGCTATCATCTTTTGCTCTATTTGTTGGAACATTTGGTAGAAGATATTGAATATCTGTTCAAGATCATTTCAATCGTAACTACGAATATTAGTATATCATCAATCATCCTCAGTAGATCAGACATGGGAGAAAAAGCAAAAACGATGTTTTCTATTAGTGGAGTCAGTTGCGATGCGGAATATAAATGCTCAGATAATCAGTGCCGATCTTTTTACATTTGTTGTTGTATATGTGCAAGGAGATGATTAAATAAATCATAATTAGCATTTCTTACATGTAGGAGTTTTGATGTTGAAATGATTGATTATTAGATTAGTCGTTAGACATGTATGAATTTGTGAACTGATAGAGTTCCTATGATCTAGATATTCAGCAAAATCCGCGCTTAGAGGCCGGTTTCTCATGGATGGGACAAGAAAGTCTCTATTGACGTGTTCATGAGCTGCGGGGGTCTGCAGAACAGGTAGTCTCTTCTTCTGAAGGGGTTTATAAACATTGTAAAGTTGCTTACTGGCATATATGGAGTCACTACACGCCTTACCAATAAAAAAAACTCATAAAAGGATGACAGCCTATTTATTACAATATTCATTAGTTCTTTTCCCATAATAGATCAAATTGGAATACTTCTCTACAAGTGTGTGTCTCTTGAGAACTCAAATGTTCTATTTCAACATTTTGGAAAAAAATTAAATCTGTTTTGGAAATATCTTTAGAATAATCAAGCAGATACCGTAAGAAAACACCTACACACTGACAGAAAACCACCTACACACGGACAGAAAACTGAATGAAAGTACATCCCAGTACATCGTAATTCAAGGGTGCAGAATCGCAGCCGAAATATCTACCCTTTTTAGCTCAGTATCCGAAGAGAGCTTTTGACCATAGTATGATTTATTATTGGTGAGAGCAATCTTAACAAAATAATATACACATCTGACACATTTCTGGTGGTTGACGCAGAAGGAAAACTATAGATCATACTGGAAAACCTAGTAAATGGGAATGAGACAAATCACCATCAGCTGTAAGAAGATAGAATATATGGTTGTCAGACAGATAAAAATATCAAGATGCCAACTAGGAAATGAAGATTAAAAATCCAAGTTCCGCAGTTTAAATATCTTGGAATTATTTTAACCGAGGACGAATGACGCGGTGTGTTAATTACAATACGCAAACTGTGCATTCCAAAAGCTAAATAAAATACTAAGAAACACTGAAAATAAACTTGAAAAAAAGAAAAAGAAGTGGCCAATTTCTATGTGATTAGAACCCTTCGATATGGCAGTGAATACTGGATTATTTCCTTATAGGTGAAAAGAAGAATAGTGGCTACAGAAATTTTGTTCTCAGGATGCTGATAATACAATAGGTGAGTTTAAGAAATCACTTTTAGAAAAGTTAAAACCTAAAAGATGTATACATGTGAACTGCATGGTCACTAACGGCTTAAAGATACACGGTGCATAGAAATTTCTAAAGCAAATGTACAGGTGTATGTTCTGTCTAACTAATAAAACTACGATTTGTCAGCAAAAGTCGAATTTATTTGTAAACATAGTCTCCTTTTAGGGTGATACAATGATTATAATGCTTCTCTAACAATTCGATGCCTTTTTTGTAAAACAATTTGTTTTGGCCTCAAAATACGTCTCACTTTCTGATAGCATTTGGTTCCTACTTTCTCAAGATAATCGATGTACAAAATACTTTGCGTATTCCAAAATACGGAGGCTAAAACCTTAGCTGATTATGTTTGCGTCTATCGTTGCTTTGGACGGCTTTCACCTCCTGCTGTCTACTCAGCCGACTTCCGATTGGAATCTAGTATGGAATAGTAGATCTATGTTTTATCCATTGTCACATATTTACGCAAAATCTTCTTGTTGCAAACAAAGCTCGCGTTGTTGTTTTGATCGATTGTGAGCAAACGCGGAACACACTTTGAACACAGTTTTCTGATTGACAAATGTTCATGCAAAATGGTGAATATACTGCATTCTGATACACTTAACTCCTCTGCTATGTCCCGCAAATTCAATTAACGATCTGGATTTTTTTTTTTTGTGTGTGTGTGTGTGTGTGTGTGTGTGTGTGTGTGTGTGTGTGTGTGTGTGTGTGTGTGTGTGCTTTCCGAGTCATGTGCAGATTTTAGGCGACCTGAGCCTTTAGCATTATTTGTGTCTATACGACCGCATTCAAAGTCACTATACCACCTCTTAACTTTGTTTCCTATAAAGCAGAGTCCGGATTACACTTATGAAGCCATTGTTTTGCTTGAACAGTATTTGTCTCATCAGAAAGTAATGCTTTATTAATACATGAAATAAGATTTATCCATTGTTTGAAAATTTAGCAAAAGTATCTTCACTGAAATAACTAATTTGCAAACTAATAAACCGATTTTAGGCAAAATTTTTTATGTGCCATTTGAAGGTTAGTACTGCATAAAAATAATATGGAATTTTTTTATTAGTGGCGACAGGCCCTGGACTTACTGATTGATGTATTATATATTAAAGAAAGTTTTATTTGTACATATGCTTTTTCTAATTTCAGTAGATTTCATTCATTTTATGTTTTCCTAGATGGATCGTAATCATACCTTTCACACTTTCTCACGGTTTTTCTATCCTTAGGAGTCACATTAAAATGTACTTTTGTTTAAAAAATATTGATTCTGTACGATATATAAATTTAAACACAGCAAAATATAATCAAAATATAATCACAATTCATTTTCTAGATGTTTATCTGTTTAATATAAATTTAGCAAAAGAATATTACATAATATCAGTTGCAACAAATTTAAAGTTGTACATAAGATATATTTGAATTATCATTTGCTCAATGGTTTTACGTAACAGCCATAAATTTTAAAATATGAAATGTAATGGTATTTCTCATAATAAAAAGCAGTTGTAGTTTCTATTCTATTTGTCTTAATACGACAGATTAAATATATTTGTTTGCAACAATTAATATTAGATAAGAAATGGCATTTTATGAAATACCATTCATCACACCGGTATTATGATACGCTTCACCTTGAATCTTTTCTATATAATTTTTTTATTTTAAAAAATATATATTCCATCAATTTTTATGCTTTAAATTTATAAAATTTCTATATATTGTTATCAAGGAATGAAAAGTAATTGTGTTACTTCGCTCAGTTTTTTTGTAATATAATTATAATAGCTTTTATTGAGAGCATTCCCAAATACAAATACGATAACTGATTTCATCGTTAGTTATTTTCTTAATTTGAAAAATATACATTCCTTGTTTTTAGGTCAAACTTCTCAATATTTACCATTCCTATTCAATGCAATACGATCGATTCTCAGATAATTAATTTCAAATTGAACGTGTGGCTACAGAGACACCTGGTGCATTCAGTTAAAATATCAGTAAAATATAGTATTATAACAAAAGATATTTATAGAAATAGTAAAGTCACAAACATTTTGTTGTTATTATAAATCGATAAGACATATATATATATATATATATATATATATATATATATATATATATATATCCAGGGGCGTTTTGTTTAAAGTGTCGATATATCGTTGTCATTATTATTAATATTACTTGTATGCTATACTAAGTGTCCATAATATTATTTGTGTAGCTACACGTGTTTTGACTCGAAGGCTAACTATCTTCAGACAAATAAACTTGTGACTTTTTACATCAAATTATATTTTTTGTTTTTCTGATGGCCGAAATATCGTGTAATGATAAGTGGCCGGTGAGCAGGTCGGAAATGTCATATGCGTGCGTGTTTGTTGGTTTTTACACTCTCGCATGTGAAGTCTCTTCCGTTTTGGGAAACAGTCACCTTTTGTTGGCCAGAAATATATATATATTTAATCATTTTACCCCAAGAAAGGCGGCACCGCCACTGATGTGCAGGAGTAGAGTGAAGAAAATGACAAACCAGCTATAGGGGGTGAAAAAGAAAGGGCAAAAGAAGCATGTGAACACAATGAAAACCTTTGCAAAGGTAGAGAGAAAAGAAAAGAACAACATACATAGGGTATGTAGAAATAGCTGGAGTTAAGTAGATAAGAGATATGCATTGACTTTACATTTAAATTCATGAAGGTTGGGCCATCAGGAAAGCAAGTATATGTATGGGAGTTCCACAGGCGGAAAGCGCTAGAAAAGAAACTGATTGAGTAGAACTGTCGCCTGCATGTGGTTGATATAACTGTAAAAGGCTGAGACCTTCTTGCCAGTCTGGTTGCCCGAGTAAATTTTTGTGGAGGGAGCACCAAAGACCTAATTTCGTCAGAGCAGAAGCCATGAAAATCTGTATAGAAGAGACAGAAGGAAGCCACGTCCCGCCGATGAGAAAATGGTTGAAGTCGTGCTGCCAGGTTGGGACCAATCACATTACAGATGCTCCTAAGGAACCAGTCGTGAACCCTGATACAAACAGCTGGACCACCTGACCAGATACAACAATAGTATTCCATGCACGGTCGGATTGTTAATTTTTATATGTGCAAAATGGATTCAGGCGAAAAAAACGCCCTGACCCGCCACAGTGTCCCAACCTTCTTAGCAGTGGATTTAGCTATTGATTCAATGTAGTGATTCCACCTGATTTCGGAAGATAGGTAAGGCCGAGGAGGCGCAGTGTAGTTCTTTCTGGAATACTTTCTTGGCCCATGCTTACGGGTTGCAGGAGAGATGGCATGTGATGGTTGACAGATAGGAGTTTCGTTTTAGAATCATTAAAATTTACGAGCCACTTATTAACCCAGTCTACCACTGAGTGGAGATCTTTATCAAGATCAGCAGCGAGGTTGTGTTTGTCAGATTACTTACTGATGCGAGCGTAATTGGGATTTGATCCCGTCTGGGAGATCATTTAGGAAGATTAGAAAGAGCTTCGGGCCTAGGATAGTCCTGGGAGATACCGCCGTTCGTGCGGTAGGATGTGGAGGCATGCCTATTCATGTCAACATTCATTATGCAGTTAGATAGAAAACATTGGTTCGGATCAAACATGCGTCCAGTGATATCATAACCTTGAAGCTTGCACAGAAGGCCAGCGTGCCAAAACCTATCAAAAGCCTTTTAGATATCCAGGTCAACAGCACGAGCCTCGCCGGATTTATCGAGGGCCTGGTATATGTACTCCGTGATAATCATTCACATATCGTCAGTAGACCTGGCAAAGCGGAATCTATGCTGTCTGTCTGAGAACAGTTTATGGGCAGTAAGATGTTGAACTATCTCAGAATAGATAATAGCCACGAACAATTTTCCAAAAATTTTTAGGAAACTCACTGGGCGATAATTGGATAGGTCCGATTCTTCAGCAATTGAAAAGATTTTTTCATCAGAAAGTTAGTTCACTAAGTTTTGCCATCTGCTGATGCTAACAAAAACAGAATTACAACAGCGTCTTATTTTTGGGCCAATCAGAATAAAAAAAATGTAAAATTGATTCATTTCTATTTTCAACAAACCCTTATATACGCGAGAATGTTTTTTCTTTTCTCGGCAACTGGACATCTTATCTAGGTGACATAAATTTTTCACACTTTCACATACTTTTTCACACTGCACTAATTTAATCTCCTATTGCATCATTTATTTTTCGGCAACAAATGAGAAAGAGAAACATAGACATAATTTCTGTTTACATTTAGGACGAACTTTCACCTTTTACACACAATAGCGACACCAGATTATTTTTTCATTGAGTGTGTCTTTGTGAAAACTAAACGCATCTTCAAAAGAGAAAAAAAAACTTATGCAAAAAACTTTCAAACATAAATGATAATTCAAAACAAAAAATTGATGTCAATATTCACATTAAATAACTTTCCACTTATTTACACAATCGAAATTCTTCTACCTCATGTTCAACGTGATTCTTTCAAATGTCGTCTGCTCGAGTAAGTCTGACAGAAGGTCATTTCACAAGCATAGCAGACGCTTCCTACAATATATACACATACATATAAGCAAATAGAATTATACATATGTATACACAAACATACACACACGCACACATACACACACACACACACACACACACACACACACACACACCTGGACGACAAAGTGAACATCGCTGCCGCACTGGAAAGGGACCTCCAATCTGTAGTGACCTGGGGTAGGAAATGGTTGGTAAATTTCAATGCCTCCAAAACAAAGCTGTTATCAACTAACCACCATAGACTATCGCATCTACCTCCCATTAGCATGGGACAGGCTAGCCTCCCAGAGAGTAAAATACTACGCCTCCTTGGCCTTACACTCTCGGCGGACCTCAAATGGAATGACTATATTGAATCCATTGCCAAATCTGCTGCTATGAAAGTCGGCTCTCTGTGCAGGGCCCGGAAATTTTTCCCACCTGAAACTATTCTGCACATATATAAATCTACCATCCGCCCGTGTATTGAATATTGCTGCCATATCTGGTCGGGTGCCCCTGCTGCTCTCCTTGGGCTTCTTGACAAAATACAAAGGAGGATCTGTAACGTGGTTGATACTAACTTGGCAGACCGGCTGCAGCCGCTCTCACACCGGCGTGATGTAGCTTCCCTGTGCCTCTTCTACAAGTACTTTCATGGCTTCTGCTCCGATGAGCTTAGATCACTGGTGCCGCCCAAGCACGAATTTACACGAGATACTAGATTAGCAACTAGGTCCCACCCTTTTACAGTTAAACAAATAAGATGTAACCGTAAATTCTACTCCAACAGCTTCTTTTCTCGCGCTTCCCGCCTGTGGAACTCCCTTCCACAAGTCTGCTTTCCCGACAGTTACAATCTCCAGGTGTTTAAATGTAGGGTCAATAGACACCTCCTATCACACTAACTCCCAACTATTCTCACAACACTCTCATCTACCCAACCCTCATTCTCGGTATCCTCACCCGCCTATCACCCACCCTCTGTTATGTCCTATATTTAACCAGCCTTTCTCCTCTCTACGTAGCCCCCTGCACAGTAGTGGCAGTGACATGCCTTGCTCGGGGTGAAACGCTTATAAAAAAAAAAAAAAAAAAAAAAATATATATATATATATATAAATATATATACTGCTTCTTCCACACATAGAAATTTTTTTTTAAATTTCCGTTTCGCCCACAAATACACACTTAAATATATGGTACGTGTAAAGGGAACGGTGGGTAATTAAAAAATGCTATTACAGCGAAAACAGAAAAACCTATACGGAAACTGCTCCGATCTGGTGAGTGGTTTAGCATAATATTTCTACCATATTCGTTTATATTCATTTCAGAAATTTATTATTGAGAAAAACATCTATTTTTTAATCCTAAAATAAATTTCGTCTGTGTTCAAATTATTCATTTCTTCATTTATTTGAGTAAATATTAGGCAGGAATATTTAACTTGTTGTGATTCTTCTTTATTAGAAAATAATTAAAATAGAACTGTAGATGATTTGCATTTTGTCTTTACTCCTATGTTTGCTGGGTGTATTTATAATATAATTAATATGATTAAGTAAAAGTGTACTATAGTCAGCACTAGAAACGCTCAGTTAAGACCATACATTATGTTCTAGCTAAAACCATTCGTTACCGTATAAAAAACATTGAGTAACAACTATACTTTCAATATATTTAATAAATAAGTACTTAAATGCTCTATTTTCTTTAGTATACACTCCAGGGTTTACTAAAATTTTCAGACAATATAGTGCGGTTTCATTTTTATTAAATGCATTAATTTTTTTATTTCACTTCTTACAGGGCGACATATATGCCGTGGATCCGGCTAAAGGTCCAGTAAGAATAACTCAAAAACAACCAAATAGGAAAATATGAATATATATTAAATACGGAAAGAATATAATACTTGGAACTTGGTTAGTAAGAACGATATTACAAGTTAGTTTGGAGTACTATGATTCGACCCTCGGCCTTAGAACGGGAACTTGTAATGGTCGTTAAAGCATCAGTGTTCGTAGGTCGACTGTCGGCTGATTTCAAGCCGCTCTGAGGCCTCTCTTCTCAGGCTACTTCCTCTCATCTCTTGTGAGGGGATGTATAAGTAACGGCTGGAAGAGTTCATTCAGTCTGTCGGTGAGGCCACCATGACAATATATTACAATTCTTGCATGAAATTAGAGAGATCAATTCAAAGTAACTTATATTGGAAACTGGATAATTATTATTGGAATTATGGTAGAAACAATATATCAACATTTCATTTTTCCTTCAAATCAAAGAACTGCCTGTCAAAAAGAAACTGATCGTTAGATGACTGCCAAAAAATGCGTTTGAACGGGCAATGCAATTAGTACGGATCGAAAAAAGATTTTTGAAGGAGAGTATCAAAATAGTTTAGATTACCTTATATAACCTTCAAAGATACTGCATGAAATATATCTAGCTTTTAACCAGATCAGTCAAGTTAAAATAGGGTAGTATAGGTACTTTGATATTCGGCGAGTTATTTTTCACTAAATATGGAAATATATTTTTTGGTATAATACATTCTTATAAGGCAAAGATTGGCATCAGTATTTTCTTATAAATAAGGAAAAATTTCAAAGAGGAAAAACTGAGCCTTCTTTTTCGGTTGTGCAAACAGTTTCAATTTATATAATGTTGTCCTATTTTTATTAACAGTCAGAATCTTCTTGATAGGTATGTTTGTTCTCCAGATAAGATCTGGAATGACGACGAAAATTAATGTACGATAGTGCAGCGACCAAGTTCCTATGAACTATTATATTTAAATAGTATTAACAGAGAGAAATCAGTTACTATCTCGTTGATATTCTAGTTTTAAAGGAAAATACGTTCCGTGTATGTACGAATTTCCATATTCATAAAGGTTCCATATCCATCATGGTACACCTACAGGATCATATTGGTGAAACATATCACTATAGAAGACAAGGAAAAAATTTAACAATTTTCTACTCTATTTTAAGACATATATATGCTGCACTCTAGAAAAATGTGCTATTATTTCTTGAGAAAGCTATCATTGGTTATGACTAAAAAAATATCTGATAGTTCTGTCTTTATCCCCGTCACTACTTACACAAGATGAAGTCATTTGAGAGTAATGTTTTAGAAAGGATACCAATTTATGATTCCTTGGTTAGTAAAAGAAAAAGCTTCTTTTTTTTTCAAGCAATAGCTTCTACCAATATCTTGTCAACTTTTACCTTAAATGACATTTATTGTCTTGCCCCTAACATCCCAGAGAATGGGTTTCTTCTTTCAAATATAGCATGTTACACTGTAGACATTGATAAATCTTCCGCTGTAAGGGAAGTTGCAACTTTTATTCTTTCAGGTGTTGCTCGGTTGACCTGAAATGTTGTAATACCACCAGGCCGATTTCACGCGGGTTGTTTAATACCAGTAGATATATATTTCTTAAAACAAAACTTAAGAATAAGTAAAAAGAAAAACTGGGTGTCTAAGAAAAGTTACAGTTACGCCTGAGTTACTTGAAATGTCCAACCGGTCAGAGGAGAGGAAGAAAAATGACCAACAATGAAAACATATTCTCTAATCACCAATGGCTGAAGATCCTGCATTTATTTGTGAAGCTATTAACGAAGACACTGAAATTAATCAGTATGTTGAGAAAACAATGTACATTTTGAAAAGTGTTCTTAATGATGATATTACGTATAATAAATTTATAATGGCAGATTATGTTGAAATATGCACATGTGAATGTGTGAATATAATTTGCATTCTTCGTGATCTGTGCGAATATTATAGACAAAGCATTGTCAACAGAAACTTCTTCCTGTAGATCTATAAGCTAGAATAAAAAAAAGGATAAGTGGTGAAGAAAATCAATCACTAATCCTTATATGGGACCTATGACGTAAAATAAATATGATGAGTTAAAACTAGCTGATGTCTATTGATAATTATTGATAATTAAATACTTAATTATGATAATATCATTCTTGAATTTATTCAGTTTTTGTACCATTACTGGTGCTGGTTACTCCAGTATGCATCAGAATGTTTCAATATTCTATAGTGGAATGCTTTGCAACAACTATGGGAGCATTTAATAAATTAATATATCCAGAATTTTTCTAATACATTTGAAGTATATTTGTGGACATTTGCTGCACGGGAATGTATAATTGAATCTATTATGGGAAAGATTTTTAAATAAAAGCATATTCAAAAATAATCGTGTTTTGTAAAATGTTTTCCAAAAACTTCTATCTTCTCTATAGACGTATAATAACAAACTAGAATGGCGGTTGCAATAGAACTGGCTGAAAAGAAATCTGTAGGAAACTTAGTTTGAATATGTTCTTGATGTATCAGTATTACAATTTTCTTCTCCGTGATCATGAACTAGAAATTACTTGTTAATATGAATCCTATTCTCTAAGGATTTTAAATTTGTATGCCTCTATCAGATTTGGTTTTCTCTTTGGGGCGTAATTCTGATATCTGTTCATATCGCACTATTTACACGATATTATCAATAGCGTAGCTAGTTGCTGGGACACGAATTGTTAATATTAAGGAAAATGCCAATTTTAAAATTTAAATAAAATGCATGGATTTTTGACAGATGCCAAAGAAAAATTAAAATGATTCTGCCAGTCTTTGGAACCGTTCAATTTAAAATAATTTGGGACTTCTAATAAAATATTTTGGCTAGAATGCTAGAAGATCCTACCCATAGAACCTGAAATACCTAAATTTGAGTTCAATACCTTTAGTTAGAAACTGATTTAGAAGAAGAACGAAGACAATAGCCATAGAATTATATCACCATTCACTGGATGAACTACGAAAACAAGCTATGATATAGCCATTCTTTCATATTGTTTACATTAAATTCTATCCCAACGAACAAACATCAGACGGGAACGTTCATTCCAGTCTTCATTTTACCGACTTTCTTGGAGCCTTAGCGCCTTGTAAATTCAGTTTTCTTTTTCACTGTTAGGAATAACACTTAGCATGATTTTTTTTTGTTTTGGAGTAGACTATCTGTTTTAAGGTTAGACATGTTATGCGATATCGATGCTCTTTTATATCTCCGTTTTGAAGTGTGTTTATTTAAACAACTGTTATTTTTCTTATTTTTCGACATACATTAATTTATAATTTTCTTTCTCTCGTCTCATCCAGGGTGACGTTTTCAACCTTCTCTTTTTGTTAATATTATATACATTAGACAATTGTTCCCTACTTTCTCTCTTTTAATATATTTTTTTACAACTAGCTTTTTCACAGCTTCCGTCTACTTTTTCTCTTCGTACGTTTTGTTCTCTCTTTTCAACTTTCCTAGATTTACTATATTTATATCGAATAGTTACTAAAATACTAATAAGTTATCAGGCAAAACCAACAACCCTGTAGCAAAAAATAAAGTATTACGAAGAAAAGCTTCTTGTTAACGTTTATTTTTTATAGTATGGATTTTACAAAATATATTTATTGAATGCCATGCCTGAGAAAACAAAACAGCAATTTTTCATGAATTACGTTAGAGTTTTACATTCATTACATCATAAGTAATTAGTTCTTTAAAAGGTTACTGAGAATAAAGAAAACAAAAATATCGTAATTGAGGAGAACAAAAGAATAAAATGCAAGGAAGTAGAATATGATAACAGTTGGTCATTTTTGAAGATTGAAGTTAAGAGGAAATGTGTGTGTATGTATATATATATATATATATATATATATATATATATATATATATATATATATATAGCATAATGATGATCCACGAATACTGTCTTAATATGTATAGTAATAACTACAAAAAAGTTGTAAGTATAAAAATGTATTTTTTTTTCCAGCATTTATTTATATTAATATATATATCTGATATTTCAGACCGGCCTCGGCCTTTCATCAGAAACAAATGATTTTAAAATCTCTCTCTCTCTCTCTCTCTCTCTCTCTCTCTCTCTCTCTCTCTCTTTATATATATATATATATATATATATATATATATATATATATATCTGTTCGGATGTCCTTGTATATGTGTCTTTAAATATATTTAGGTTTATGTATATGTATCTGTGTTTATATATATATATATATATATATATATATATATGTGTGTATGTGTATGTATATATCGATAGATATATGTATTTATGTACATATATTTGTATTTCTTGCCTATGCACATACATATGCGCTTATGCTTCTGTGTGAGTATTCCTGCGCTTATTTTCGTATATTTATGCCACATATTGTGTATAAGTAGTTTCATGCTTGTGGTTATAATGATCTGTAGAGTTTTGTGTCGTGTACGTTTTTGTTTTTAGCTTGTGTATATACGTGAGTATATAAGTAGTGACGTGTATTCGACGATACACAGAAATATGACTGCGTGTATATATACTCGTCTATTTGTGCATATGTAGATTTCTTTAGATTTGAATATGTGTACACCCACGATTTTTACTCGTTTTATGTCTAAATATCCTTATAAACTAAATTTAACCTTTTTGTTAAACTTTGAATTTAAAACTCGTAATAAAAATAAAGTAAAGTGAATCTAATAGTCGATTAAAAACGCTGATATGTATTTTAGTCCAATATTCATATATATTATATTATATTTAGTGCCTGTTTTTATATTTTGCAAGTTAGAAATTTCTTTGTTTTGATTGATTCACTCTGTCTATGTAACAATGCCTCCCTGAGTAAGTGGGATTGGCTAGTCTTGAACCGTTTAAAACTCTCCAACCTGAAAAAAATGTCTACATTTGTAGTGATATTTAATATACTTATGTTATAAATTAAATATATATACAGGTTATAAGAACCGTAAAACAAGATATCAAGAAAATAAGTTAATGCTTCTTAATAGATGAGCCACTATTTTTTCTGCAAATTTGAAAATAAAACATAACATCTTTAAAAGATGAAATAGTATTTTGATACATTTCACGTATTATTATTATTATTATTATTATTATTATTATTATTATAAAACTTAAATCTTCTTCGATAAAAGTCTGCATATATTGATGTTTTTCAGGCTTTCTATAGGAAACTAAATTCCAAATATATTGCAACAAATAAAATATTTTTCGGTGATGTTGTGTAGATATTAGTCTGTCTAAATCAGTTGTTTTTTATTCCTCAGGACATCGAATTGGTCATTTCCGATTCCAAAACTCTATGATGACGCGTAAGTAATGAGCAAATTTACCGTATTGCTGATAGACCATTGTTTGTAAAGCTCTTCTGAGAGTTTTGGAAAGAAATTTAAAAGGCAACATATTCAAGTATTACTCATCTCTAATGTTTCGCTCAGTGAAAAACATTTCAAAACTCTTGCTGGTGACAACACTACTCACATATTTATGTTTTAGTTAAAGTGATATCCACCAATTCTCATTGTTTGTGATTGAAGATCATTTGATTTGGGACTAATATGTTCTGTTTGTCCTGTTTTGAATTCTAATGTTTTATTCCAAATTCAGTTAGACTTTGTTTACAATTAACATCCACTTAATTTTCATAAAGGTATCATACATTTCTATTACACTATTTTTATAAAAGTGCACTGTCAACTTCTATAACTCTACATAAATCCTATATAAAATAGTTATATATTTTGTGCACACATCCAGGTAAACGCATATATATATATATATATATATATATATATATATATATATATATATATATGTGCGTTATAACTCGTTTTCTGTGGTTCTAATATAAAGTCTTCTTTAAGCACTTCGCCGTGTACCGATATTTGTATGTAAGCATCTAGACTAGCTTATTCTGTCACCGAAAGTGTATTATTTACTCCACAACCTATTCCCTTTTGAGATTTTTTTTTGTTAATAGAGATTTTTATTTTATATCTATTTTATTTTATTTTAGTGATCACCCTCCATCTTCCTGCCATATTCGTCAACGTACTTAACTTAGCATATTTTACCTTTAGGGTCAAGAGTGTTTTCTATTTGTTCTGTTTTTTTTTCTGGAACTCGTATATGTACGTTCAACAAATTCTCTGGGTGTCGGCACATCAAAAATTCATATAGCACTTTTATAAGTCCATCCGTTATTTCGGACCATTCTTCGGTAAATCTTTACCAATTTAGGTATTTGCAATATCTTATATGTTCCCATGTTTTTTCTTTTTACAATGTATATCATCTTTCTGAATCGTGACATTATTACATTGTCTTTTTACATCACTTTTCAATCTTTATACACTCTGAAAATCACAGTTTGCCAATCTCAAAAATTTTGGTGTCATATTTTATTCTTCTTATACGTTTTTTAACTTGGTAACGACCTTTTTTTTAACTTGGTAACCGACTTATTTTTTCTCCAGAACATCCATTCTACTGGCGACATGCCTGATGGTGTTTTGAGATTTGGCGTTATCCGGTAATCTCGATTTTTGTAGTGCTTCATCGTTCACGTTTTTATGATTTGCTTTTTTAAAGGTCTCATCAGATGAGTTTGTGCTACTGATTTGTGAGATGAGAAGTATTATGTTCAAAGGAAAACATTTTACAAAAATCTTGGATTTTATGAGCAGTGAATTATGTACACTTATCCGAGACAATGGTATCTGAAATCTTACATTTTGCAGACACATCGTTAAAATATTCCCTGTCACCGATGAAATTCGTTTGTTGCACAAAAAAATTTAGGCCACTTAGTAAAGTCATCCGCTCCCATCAAATAATGTAGTCGGTTTGTTAGACATGCAAAATCTATGTGGATTCTTGCCCACGACTGGTCTTGCCAAGGATGTATGTTTGCTGTATGTATTTTTTCTGTCAGGATACAACCTCTGCAGGCTATTAGTATTTTCTCAATGTTATCAGCTATTTTCGTCCAGTAAACATAGCTTTCATCCTTAAAATTCCCGGCTGTATACATTTAACATTCGCTTTTTTAATATGCTCGGTATTACAAGACATGGCGTGAAAATCAATACTCCGTCACGTAGCAAGTCTGTGCTCAATCCGTATTGTGTTTTTTCTTACTTTTATTTGTTTTTATTTCTGCAACAAACATGGCTTTTTCTGAGGTTTTTTCTTTTATTTCTTCCAGGGTAATTAGTAATTTGCGTACTACATTTTAATTTTAATTTCAATTTAGTACTGCAAATGTAGCCTCCTGAAATGGTTAGTATTTTTTTTTTGTTTCAATCTTGATAACTCATCCACTTGAGCTTATGTTTTGAGCGGTTGGTATTCTATCCTAAAACAGTAATTAAATGACACGGTACACCAGCGTTGTAATCTATTCGTTGCATGCTTACAAATTTGTTTATTCAAAGCATGAATTTATAATAAAGGTGAGTGGCCTGTCTGAAACCAAAACCTGTTTCCGGAGATAAAATTTTGAAATTTTTACTGCAAATATATTTGCCAAAGCTTCCTTTTTGATCTGGCTGTAGTTTTTTTTTTTTTTTGGTAGTAGTGATCGCAATTTATGTAACATCATCTTATTTAAGTAATATTATTGCCCTATATCGTAATCCATAGCATGTGAAGCCACTACGAATTCTGCTGTTTTGATCGTAGAGCGCTAATGGTACCTCTTAGTGGTTTTTTTATTCCTTTGAACCACTTCTGACACTTATTAGTCTAGTTCCAATTTACACTTTTTCAATGTTTGTTAGGGGAGGCATAGGCTTAATTCCATTTGCTCTTACATAATCTTAATTTTCGGTAAAAATAATTAACACTTATTCTCAGTAAGTTTGAACCCATACTCTCTTATTTTTTTTCAAAAATAGTTTTTACATGTTCGATATTTTTCCTTAGATACACATTTTATTAGAAAATAATCTAAATAAGCCACTGCAAAACAAAGTCTGCATGCATGGTATCCATAGCTTGTTGAAATATATATTTGTGAAAAATATATAAAAAAAGAATTTGGTTGAAATTATACAATCCATTGCGTGTATTTATAGTTGCTAACTCTGAAGATTCTTTTTCAACCTCTATTTGAAATACGCTTCAGAATGATTCAGCTTTGAAAAAAGAATGTTCCTCTGTTTTACTTCACAAAAATTCTCTCTGAATAGTTATAGGCTTTTAAACACTTGTTTAACCCTATCAAAAAATTAGCACAAAAACGATTTGTTTTCTTTACGTATCCTGCTGATGATTTCCATTTTGAATGATTAATATTTTCAATTAAAGTGTTTTTAAAGTCTGCAATGCTGTCTAGGGAGTTAGGTGGCCAACAAAACATCTTGTAACACCAAAGATGAACTGAAAGTTAGAATTAGGACAACGTTCATCAACTAAATTTAGAAGACCGTGCAGAAGAGATGAAAGAGATTCGTAATAGTCTCAAGACTGTGGTTGAAGCCAATCGTGATGTTATTGAATAACTGTTCAATATTTTAAAATAATTGTGTGAAATTTAGTGAATACATTTGTTATATTGAGATGTATGTGTTATTTTCCTTGTTGCGTAAATTAGACTACTTATCTATCGCAACCGGTATTATCAGTGAATATTTTTACAATGGATCAAAGAAATGATTCTCATAAATATTCAGATCCAATTAAAATAAAATTAATATTAGAATATATATTATTATTATTATTACTATTATTATTATTATTATTATTATTATTATTATTATTATTATAAATTTACATTTATAAATCAGATAATATGTTTGCGTGTTAAAATTAAGTGATAAAGTGAACAAACGAATAGACATAACCATTAGCTCAAACGAATTAAAGAGAAAAACCATATTTAATAAAGTAGAGCAATGAAGATGCAATTTGTTTCTAATTGACGATAAACAGAACAAACGTTACTGATTGAGATGAAACTTGGCAAACACATACTCCAATATGTTGGTGATTTGTTGAATAAACTTAAGATTTACTTGAATGCAGAATTTTCTAAATATAGTATTTCTTATGAGAGAATGTTAAATGCATCAATCTGGTCAACCTGTGGATCCGTATGGTGCAACCAGCCGGACGGGTTGATGCAGAAATCAACAAATTTATGCAAAACTTAACAACGAAAAAGGTTGGCTTAAATTATATTTTAATATAACCAAGAGAATATATAAATCAATTAACATTATATTAAATCCATGAGGGTTACTCATTAGAATTTACTCGCATCCTTACACCACTGACAAATTAAAAGCACATCCAGATTATTCCTTACGAGCTTAGGCTCCATAACTCAAACAATGAAATCACTCCAGCCGTGAGTTTCTTTAGGCACCACTAAAATAATCACAGAACCACTCATCTGCGTCGGATTCCCAGTCTAAATTTGCAATCACTGGCTTTATCCATTTCATCTATTACTGAAAGGCGCTTTTCTTTTTCTTTGCCATCTCTACATTTTGTTACCCGCCACGTGAAATCTTTCACTTGTGCTTTACTGAGAATGTCACTTATCCTCTTTCTTATATTAATCTGCCCCACCATCAAGGTAAATCTTGAAATCGGGGCGAGACCCACATTGTTCGCAGTAATATCATATTACAAAGACTTAAACATGTTTGCAAACAAATGATTGTGAGCAGAACAAAATATTTCTACTTACAGCGACACAATCAATGATTTATCACAAATTGTGTTCAATTTTCTTAGGTTTGTAAATAGGAATGACTCAGGAATGTTTAAATGCGCATAAACCTGTGTCATTTACGAATGAGTAAAAGCTTCCGTTTTTGAAATAGGTGTTGTATCAACCTATTTCTTTCATCAATGTACTCCGAAATTTCTTGAAGTAATGCTAGTCTAAATATAACAATTGTTCAGCTATAAAAAAATACAAATCTACTTTGAATTCTAAAAACAGAATAACATATAATTGAAGATGTTCATTGGCAACAAGACATACAATCTTCTTTCATGAATCAAATTATCTGTTTTAAAAATGATAGAGGAATATTATATGAAGTCCAATGAAGTACATGGTTATCAAACATTCTTCTTCATGTATGTGCTTTGTTCTTTTAAAACATAGGCTCACCGCCCGCCACATCTTCCTGTTCCTTGTAGCTCTTAAAATGTTTGTTTGTCTTTTTTACAAGCCTGACATGCCATCTATTTGCTTAAACACATCAAGTATGTCACTCGCTGTTTTCTCTTCCTTTTTTTCCTCTATCCATCCCGTGAGTATGATTCTCTAAAACCGCTTTCCCATTACGTGTTCCCGAAACTTCAACTATCTCTTGCTGATGTTAAGTATAAATTACCTTTTTGTTTCCACTCTCTCCAAAACCTCGTCTTTGCTCTTATGTTTGGTTTGTGTTATTTTCAACATCCTTCCGTAGAACCACATTTCTGTTTCTTCGAATATTTTCTTCGTCTTTTAGGTGATTGTTGATCGTTCACTGACAGATATCACGTAACATTTGTTTATTTCCAATGAAATATTCCTGTGTAGTTTTATTTTTTTTAATTCTACCTCTACAGCCTTTATCACTCTATGCCCTAGAATAGAGCACTTTTAAACAATCTTGTGAAATAAAAACATGCCAGTTTTCGAATGCGCGAATCCATTCACTTCCGAATGTAATGTATTAATTTGCTTATATATTTAAACAACTTTTAATAATTTGATTTTCTCAACATTTTATGTTGTTTTACTTGATAGAGACTGACTAGGAACTACATATGCGTGTTTATATTTTTTTTAAAAGAAAAAGGAAAGGAAACCATAATGAAAAGTGTAAAAGGAAAATTTAAGAAACATTAATAAAATTTAATTAGTGAAGGAATGGTATCTTCTTGCTGAACACAAAATCGACATTTAGACATAAACAGTCACTGTTGATGGGAATATAAATATAAATACAAATGATGTCTGGTATATCAATGTTTCACTGAAGAAAATATTTTTATTACAAATTGCTGTAACTTTGACAAGCCTTTACTCTTCAAGGAATCATTGACTTACTTAAATAAATTGAGTTGAAGAACCGTTTTAATTTCTGAAGTCGATCAACAGAGTTGCCTCATAAACGTCTGTCCTTATGCTATATTAAACGGTAATAAAATTAGCATTAAGCTACCATATAAAAGGGATGTTGTGCATCCCTTATATCTGTCAACTTGAGACTTGTATACTAGATTAATTTTAGTAAATCTCCTTGCTCATATTTTCACAAAGGAAATTCTATTTAGGAATCACCTTTTAGAGAACTGTCCCCGTTGCCACTACCATCTTAACATCTTTAAGTCTAGAGTTGATCGATATACCGGGTGGGCCATAGGTCGCGCCCCAAAAAATTACGTGAAGTGATGGAATTGTGCATCAACGCAAATAGCAAGTATTTTGAGCATTTTCAATTGTACCAGCGTGTACAACGTGTTTTTCAGTTCATCAGTTAAGCTTGGTTTTAATAAAATAACGTTTATTATTATCCGAATTGTTTTAAATGCTTTGGTGCGCGACTTATGGCCTACCCTGTATATCTTCTGTATCCTCATATCCCATTTTTACACTCTTACAACAACGTAATTCAGTAAACGTCTACCTAAAATGACCATTGTGCATTGTATTAATTGGATCTTATAATGATCACATTGCTTTCAATGAAGTTTTTGTTTACTAATTTCAAAATTAATGGCTTTAGGGTTCAATATATTTTAGTTATTATACGAAGGTATACAGAAATTTGAATTATTTTTATAGCAAAAGACACACATGATTCAGCAGTCACATGAACCCATACATACAAAATTCTCAGAACAGATGGAGCAGAATGATAATGTTTCAAAGAACAATTTTCCGCTACGAAATAGTATTATTCTATGTACAATGCTATTAAGTACGTACTTTTGCCAATAACAAACAAGAAACTTCATATCAGGATGGAGAAATAACTTGACAAAAACACTGCAGTCGCAGTGCGGCATGCCGTAATCCAGCACCTGACTACATTTACACCCAGTGACTGGTTTCCATGAACGTCAATAAATATTAAGGATTTCAATTTTTCTCAATATAAACCATAAATAACATGGTGGCCATCATGATCTTCCTGTGATGTCATGGGCCAGTATAATAAATAAGGAGCATTAATGTCCGTGCGATTTCATGTACGAATGTTTGTTTGTCATCTATATCTGTAGGTATAGATATGGTTTCTATTGTAATCAGTCGTTTTATGGGATGGGTTTGCTTGAACCACGCAACCAGTTTTGAATTCATACCCCAAATGATGCTACAATTATCTGATAACGTGTGTCAGTATAGATGGTATATACTTTCCAATATTATCTGTCTTTTTTATAGATGAGATTTATCTGCCATACCTTTAAAAATATGTTTTACAGTTTCTGATATTATTCTTTACACCGTTCTTAACACATATAGAAAAATGAATATAAAATATAATGATGTAATACATTTTTATCACACTTGTTTTTGTCCTTGCCTCTTTACATCAAATAATATACATAAGCTATATAAACTATTTCATATAGAATAATTCCAGAATAACAAACAAAAGCAAATAATCATATATAATCAAAATATTTCCAGTAATAAAACATATTTATATAGCCTAATCATTATGTGTTTATAACTCTATTCATTTTTATTTATATCACAACCACATATATTTCACTTGTAAAAGAAACTCCTGTCTATAGATTATATATCATTTTAATAAAGTGTTAGAATAGCTTGCCAGTGAGTGACGATGAAATACTGCATCTTATGATAGCGGCATAAATTTATTTTCTCTCATGCATCACTTCAATCTCCATGTCGGATTATCACTGTCAAACTCGTAGCGGTTTTCTTTTTCACCACTTTTGATCGTAAAGAAGAGATGGGCTAAATTTTGAAGACGTCCGATTTATACAAAATAATAATTTGGTGGATAGTTTATTTTTAACGCTCTGCTACCTTTCAGAAACCCTCGAACGACATAAATGTCAAATGGGTTAAATTAATATTTCAAATTTGATGTTAAATACAGTATCTTTAAAAGCTGGGTAAATATTCTTGCCAATTCTTTGCTTATTGATGTGAAAGTAGTCTGACTCATGGCTTTGAATTTGGAAAACGGTTCAAATTTTCTGAGGTGCATTTTCACGAACAATATTACTACAAAAGTTGAATCTTCCTAAATATTTCTTCAATCAGATAAAAAAATAATTGAGAGATAATGACTTGGATTTTATTCATTTACTCAAAGATTACTTAAAATTTAAGACACATTGTGTTGTATATTAATATTTTTTAATTAGTTACATCGACTAATTTCATGCTGTTAGCAGCAGTGAACTTCATCAGGTGATGAAAGTCTGTGAGTAAGATTAACTTGATTTGCAGTTTTCATTTGTCATGTATTCTTGTTTTTCTTTATTCATGGTCAGCTCAATATATTGATCAAATATGTTTTTCAAGTTGTTTTATTAAGTAGTGGTTGGTAGACCAATTTACCACTTTAATCATTTCGATAGCTATATTGGTTGCTTGGAAGGGGATATGTATGTCATGTGTATGATATCCTGTACTTTCAAATTAATACACACACACAATATATATATATATATATATATATATATATATATATATATATTGGCGATAAGCTATTCGTAGTAAGATAACTCTCCTTAATAAATAATCCAAGTGGATTCTAGCAATATAATATTATGTTTTATTGTTTTTTTAACCTCGTCTTTTTTATATATTAATTTTAATTTCATCATTTAATCTCAGGTTAATGCCATACAGTTAATATTTGCATTTTATTTTTATATAACTTCTTCTCTTGAAGATAAAAACCTTCCACTCTCTTCTGAATCCTATCTTGTACCTTTCGTCTGATTAACTTTCTAATTTCTCATTAACCAAGTTCACACCGGAGTAGTCAAGTCAGATGACTGATATCTTCGTATATATATATATATATATATGTATATATATTAAGTTTCAATTTATGCTATATTTATGTGTTTAAGTGTTCAATATCTGAGATAGAGGTTATATTACTCAAAGTGGAATGTACGTTCGGTGGTGATGTTTTAAATGTAATTATCAGGTCATTGTGCTTTGTTTTTTGGCTGGACTGTATATATATGCTTGTCAGTACATTTTTGGTTGATATATTGTTTTATTCTAACGGTTTTTCTTTTAGTATGTAGTAACAGTTACATTTCGAAACATTTTGAGGAATACTGAGTGTAAATAATTCTGGATCCGAAACAGTTTAAAATATTTATTTTAATTTAAAATTTAATTTTTCTTAACTTAGTAAGACGTTAAAAAAACTTATTTTGCCCAGTAGTTATCATATTCACGAAGACTTCCTTTTTACTTTAGATAACTATGAGCTTTGGAAAGTTAATGCATTTCTTTGTTTTTTTTCTCAAACTGTAGACCAAATTATTATCCTCTCTTCCACTGAGACCGAATGGTATAGCATTTGTGCCAATATTTTACAGAATCTTCATCATGCATTATGAAAAGCAATAAATTTCATTTCGCACTAAAACCAGAAACTACAGTCACTTGTTTATGCATATTTGCTGAGAAATGTTGTAAATTTCACCGACATTCCATAAGTTTAGAAAGCGTCATTTGACAGGGACGACATTTATTACACCTATTGTTGCATTTGTTCCTGACTTGACCAATGTCTGCTTGCTACTTTCATACTTTAATATTCAACGAAAATCAAAGTCATTTTTGTTGAGATAGAAGCCGATAAAAATGGTCCATTGTAGTAAAATGTCTGCATTCATTCTATTAGAATATATTCGACACTTAGGTGAGCCGAATGAATCAGAAAAATGAGTTTTACTTATAAATTTAAAGAAATAATACTAACGAAAATTTCATATAATGGAAGCGTATTTAATTAAGACGAACACAACTCGGTGGTCATTCTTCTAACTCTTTCTCCCTGATTCTATTTTCCTATTTATCATTGCCAAATAATTAGTTACTGAAATTATTTCAGATAAAAAAATTCGCTCTTATTTTTTCATTTCTAGTTCCTGAATTATCCCAATTCTATGAGAAAAGCTTTATTGTCGGAAGCACATAAATCGACACATGAAGAACAGATATTTGATTTCTCAGTTGCCGATGTTTATCTATGAATCATACCCACTCAGATTTCCGTTATACTGTGAAATATATATTTTATTAGTGTTCTTACTAAACCAAAGATAAATACAGGGCGCTTAGTGGAAAAACTCTAGAGACAGAAATATGTGAGACAATCGATGGAAACTGGTACCGAGTAATATGACTAAAAAATTCAAGGGGAATTTCTCCACATTTCATCAATCCTCACGTCGGATGTTCTTCTTTGATCTTCTGTACGGTAACATGATGCTCAAAAATCAAAGTGAGTTGTTTGGCAACAGAAAAGACATAATTTGATGCAAATTGTCATTAAATAGCAAGTCACAAGATCGAACAGCAATTAATCAATCATGAAAGAGCCAATCGGAGTTAAGCAATTGCATGAGAATCGAATGATTATTCAAGGTCATGAATATTCAAGAAGTTTATTCCAGGTCAATTATTCCTGAAAGATAAAACAGTGATAATAAATTTTCTTTTTTGCGTTTCTACTGGTCACCCCGTCTATAAAAAATTACATCCTACAATGACCAACGATGATTATACTCTTACGGCATATCGCTTTGAATACACCGGTTCTCGTTCCATCACCGAAATTAAGCAACGTGAGCCTAGTCAGTACTTAGATGGGTGACCGCTTGGGAATACCAGGCGCTGTAAGCGTTCAGTGACGGATGTGCGTTGTGGTGAAGTGGATGTCGGCTTGTAAAATGAAATCAGTGAGCCGAGTTCGAATTCCAGTTGAGTACACTGCATTCGCTTAAGTACTGGTACCCTTGGGAAAGGGAATCCCTTGGGAAATCAGTCACTTCCCTCCAGTTAAGTGCTAAATAACAGGAGGGGGTCTGGAGGTAACACATCCAGTGATGGTGTCACAATAAAAACACCCTTGGTAGCCCTGGTGAAGCATCAAGTATTGAGCTATTTAACAAGATTATGAATTTCGCTATAAACTGCGCCAGGGTTCCAAATGCACAGCTAATACTGGAGGGATGTAGTGAGTTCTATCTCGGACGACGACTATACTCTTAATATACGAGATGGGGTTGGGAGAGAGCTAGAGTCCAGTGGTTAGTAGATGAGTATTGCATTTAAATTTCTGGAGGTTGTAGCAAGGAAAAGGAAAGCGAGTTCCACAGGCGGCAAGTGCGAGAGAAGAAGCTGCAGGAGAAGAATTGTCGTCTGCATTTGGCTAACCTGACTGTGAATGGGTGGGACCCAGTTGCCAGTCTGGTTGCACGAGTAAACACCTGTTGAGGAGGCATCAGTGACTTAAGTTCGGCTGAGCAGAAGCCATGAAAGTATTTATAGAACAGACAAAGGGAGGCCACATTTCGACGATGGGGAAGTGGCTGCAGTCGAGCTGCCAGATCAGTACCTCTCACATTACAGACTCTCCTTTGGAGCCTGTCAAGAACACTGAGGAGAACGGCAGGGGCACCTGACCATAAATGGCAGCAGTACTCCATGCACGGTTGGTTGACTTGTATATATGCAGGATGGATTCAGGTGGAAAAAAACATCCTGGATCGACATAGTGGCCCAACCTTCTTAGCAGTAGATTTTGCTATAGATTCAATATAGTGGTTCCAATTTGAGGTCTGAGGACAGGGTAAGTCCCAGGAGGCGTAGTGTATTACTCTCAGGGAGAATCGCTTGTTCCATGCTTAATGAGAGGCAGGAGAGGTTGCCTGTAATGGTTGACAGAAAACAGCTTGGTCTTAGATGAATTGAAGTTGACAAGCCACTTCTTGCCCCAGTTCACCACAGAGTGTAGATCCCGCTCAAGGTCAGCAGCGAGATTATGTCTGTCCGCCACGACAGGTTTCTTACTGGTGCAGGAGTATATTGTAGTGTCATCTGCGTAGATGCCTACTTGGGACTTGATCTCATCTGGGAGGTCGTTGGTGAAAATAATGAAAAGCGTCGGGCCCAGGATAGAGCCCTGTGGGACACCAGCATTCGTGCTGTAGGACAAAGAGGCACACTCATTCAGAATGACATTCATTTTGCGGTTATTTAAGAAAGATTGGATTAGGTCAAGCAGGCGACCGGTAATACCATAACCGTGTAGTTTGCATAGGAGGCTAGAGTGCCAAACCCTGTCGAAAGCCTTGGAGATGTCCAGAGCAACCGCGCGAGCCTCGTCAGAGTCATCAAGGGCCTGTAGCATGTACTCCGTTACGGTTGTTAGCAGGTCGGCCGTGGACCTGGCAAAGTGGAATCCATATTGCCTGTCGGAGAAGTTTGTGGGTGGTGAGATGATGAACTATTTCAGCATTGATTATAGCCTCGAATACTTTCCCGAATATCGTTAGAAGACTGATAGGGCGATAGTTGGATGGGTCCGAGGGTTCACCACAATTCTTAAATACAGGAACGACTGAAGAGAACTTCCAGCATGCAGGAAAGCAGGAAGCAGAAAGGCAGTAGTTAAATAGTTTAGAGAGGACAGGGGAAAGTTCAGGAGCACACCTTTTAAGGACTATCACCGGGATTCCATCGTCTCCACTCGCCTTATGGGGGTCGAGTTTTGAAACTACTCTGAATACTACTGTCGGGGTAATATATACGTCGTACAGTTTGACCTCAGTTCTAATAGGGAAGTCGGGTGGGTGTACTCCGGAACGAGTCAAATGTGGAGTTGGATGAGAATCTGCTGGCAAAGCACTCAGCTTTGTCCGCAGATGACGTGAGAACCTCAATCCATGGATTAAAGGAGGTATTGAGGATTTCGTATTGTTGAGCACTCGTTTACAAATCCTCCAATAGTCCTTGGAGCCGAACTTGCGGTCAGCTATGTGCTGTCGCATTCTCTCAGCAAACAACTGTGTGGCGTCATTTAGGGTTCTCTTACACTCATTGCGAGCAGATGTGAACAGGCGCCTATTGTGATCAGTTGACTGTCTCCGGAATAGACGGAAGTAATGGTTCCTGTGGGCAAATGCGGCTGAGCAGGCCGGAGAGAACCACGGAGAGGAATGAGGTTTTAAGCAATACTTCATGGTGAGTATGAAGGCATCAATGCCAGCTTTCACCAATCACGAGACCTCAGCGGCACAGTCATCAACAGATAGGTTGAACACTTTTCCCCAAGGGACGTCGCAGAGGAAATCGCGAAAGGCGTCCCAGTCAGCTTTTTGGTAGAGGTAGGAGGTCCTATAGGTAGGGGGCTCCTGGTGGGAGTGAGATTGGAAAGAAATACTGAGAGAGACTACAGCGTGGTCGGAGTTGCCGAGAGTGCAAAGCTGCGAGACTTGACACGCGTCAGGCGCAGAGGTGAAACATATATCTAGCAGTGAGGAATGACCTGAGGGAGTGCTTGGAAAGCGAGTGGGGAAGTCCACCACTTGCGTAAGGGATTGGGAAATAGCAAAGTTCATGGCGTGAATGCCTGCTGGATCAGTAACGGCGTTTTCAAGCCACTCAAAGAGTGATGGGCATTGAGGACTCTAAATACAAATATGTGGGCGAATGGGTGATAGGAAATAGCCTTATCTATGTCGTCAGCAATGCCATCTAGTAGGGAGCAGTCAGGAGAGGAGGGAGAACGGTAAAGAAAGAATAGGTAACTAACCGAACTGAGGAGAGACAGGCGTAAACATATGTATTGGTGGTCAGTAGATTCGAGTGAAGTCACCTTAGCTATGGGGAGGTGTTCGCTGACATAAACACCCAGGCATGTGGACAGTGGAATCCTTCCTCAAAAGGGGAAGATAACCACGGATGAAGACGTCAAAGGAGGGAATAGCTGAGTTGAGGTTAGTTTCGCAGAGCGCAATTATGTCAGGGGACTTTTCATGCAGGAACGCTTCTATACTAGGAAAGTTAGTACGAATGCCTCGGATATTAGTGAAGGAGAGGTTAATGGGTTTAGGTGGTTTGGATTTAACTGGTTTAGGGTCATTTCTGATTTGTTTAGTCATGATTCTGTTTGTAGAAAGGGACGTAGGGTAGAGGATACACGCGGTCATTATCCACGATCTGTGCTGGGAGGGAAACTGGCTAGGGCTGCAACAAGTTGTGGCCTCGGCGTTACCCACCAAAAGCGCTTGCAGGGACACCTATCCATGCTCGACATGGCACTACAAGAACCCCGATATTATACAACTGTTGATCAGAGCAGCCGCTCTTGACGCTACGCAAGAGTTAGGGCTCCTAACTTCCAGTCGGAAGCAGCAACCAGGAAACTGCCAACCCGGTACCCTCACAGTGATGAGCCGTTGCCACCAACCGGCCAGATCGCAGGAAACTCAGGGAAGCACCAATACCAAGGTCTGAAGAGAGAGAAGAGAAAGCCGGAAACCACATCCTAAACAGGAAACAAGGGGCAAACCTCTACTCCAATTCAATAGACGTGGGAGGAGTATTGACCGGGCGATAGTGTGACCTATCTACTCTTATTTAAAAAAACAAAAAAAACACAAAACACAAACTTCCAAAAGTGGAGAGTTAACTAAGTTTTAACTTAGTTAAAGTCCAAATGAAGCATGAACGCCAAAAAGTGAGGAAAAAAAAATGAAAATACAGATTTAAGAAATAAATCGTAACGTACCTCACAGTTTCACACAGGAAATTTGAATTAAGAATGTTTCATTCTTCAATTCTTGCTTTTCCCAAAAATCAAAATCGAGTTAAGCTGCTTGGTGAATTTCGATTCAAAGGACAGGCCATAGCAAGGAGGGGAAACAAATGGCTGCCGATACCTTGGCCAGGATAGCCTCGCATAACAGAATAAATAAATAAAAATCCCAATATATATATATATTATTGAGATGTATTCAAGGCATATATTACTTGCGTAGACCTGATTTCTTATAAGGATTTCCCAGTTATTGAAACATTAATATAGTGTTAGTTTGTATACAGAATGCTACAATAGATGTTGGTTATTCAGTTATTTTCATACTTACATATATTTACATCTGGAACCACGAACTAATAATTTTCTTCAGTTTTACCTGAAGAATTCAAATTATTATGAAATTTCATAAAATCATATATAATAAGTAATGTTCAAAGTTGTTCATCAAAATATATATATATATATATATATATATATATATATATATATAAATTGTATTTAATGGTATAATATTGGCTTGTCTTTTAATTATGTGTAGTTATAAAATACTTCCAACTGATATGCGTTATTCTCAGTATTTTTTATCGCTTTTCCCTATTTCATATCAAGCTAATCCTCTGCATGTCTAAATCTTTATATCTATATCAAATGAGCTGGCTATCAGTATGTATCTCTTTCCTTTCGAGGGAATAACTCAGGGTGTTTTTAATGTCAGTAGTAGGGGAATTATTACGGAGTGAGAATGCTACCCTGTCGCCTAAGATTAACTTCATTAAAATATTTAAGTCTTTTAACTACCTCACTATTTTTCCAATAGTGTAGTGATCAGTGGACTAATGCATTCCTAAAATGTCTACAAATGTATAAAACTATTTCATCATATCACGCTGTTCTATACCCGACGTTTTGATACCAACGAAAATTCTTTCGTAAGGATTCTTTTTTATTTTTATTTTGTCAGGCCATTTTTCTTGATGTCATAAAAAAATGAATACACATTTTTCGATGTCATGGAGCTATTGATTTTATATTTAAATTGTCACTGAAAACCGGGAAAACGTGCTAAGATATACAAAAAATTACCAAATATATCCTTATGGTATACCTATTTGTATTAATAAAAATTGCTGGCCAGCTGTAAACAGAAAGTATATGTGAAAGGAAATAATTTTTCTATGAATGTTGTTAGGTGATATTTTAATTATTATTCTAATCAGAGAAATGAGAAGTATAAACATTTCGCTAGAAATAACGAGTTGTAATATGATATCTTTCCTCCTGTATTGCAGTGAATCGTGAGCAATCTCCTCAAAGATGAAGTAGAGACTTGGAGCAACGGAAATGTTATTCGACAGAAGGATTCTGAAGATACCGTGGACCGAATATTTGCGCAATGACGAAATTTTATAGAAAATGGAAACGAAAAGTAAACTTATACTTGACATCAGGAAGAAACCGTTGATATCTCTAGGCCAGATAATGAGGAAGAAGTGTTTGTAAAATCCAATACTCACAGGACTTATTGATAACAAGCAAGACAGGGTAAAACTAGTTCATTACATAGTGATCTTGAGTAAATTGATGACGGCAACATAGTTTTGGTGCAATAACAGAAAGGCACAGTTTATCAACAGAAAAGTCTAGAGAGCCATGATCGCCTACTACAAAGAGAACTATAATGATGTTGGATTGAACTACTTTCCAATTATTTATTTTAAAACATCGATTAGGCTGGAGGTTTTTTATCTAATTTTCAGATATGCTCATCGCTTTTCATATACATGATTTTGTGTCTGTCTTCTCAGACAACCTACTGACGTATGTGCAGATCTCATGACCTATCGTTGCCATCTAAAATGTCCCGTGTCTTGGATTATATCTCTAGAATCTCAAGTATACAGGTTGTTGTTTTTTATGAATAATGATTTATACATTTTATTTTTTTGTTCGTTTGAATGAGTCATCCTATATAGATAAAATTAATCATTCAAATTTTTTCTTCATTTCTAACACTTCTTGATATCTTGGCTTCATTTAATAAACTCTATGTTCATTCACAAAAGAAAACCTGATAAAGTGGGTGCATTATTACACATTTTTTTGCTGATAAATTTCTATTTTATACATACTTTATTTTGGCAGAATTCCATTCGTCGATGCGTTTTACGCATGATTAGAGAGTTACCTAAATATTAACCAGTGCTGTCATTTTATGGCTTTGTATTTAGAATGTTATAGAGAGAATCAGTCAGTTAAGTACCATATGTGATACATGCATGGGTGATCATGTCTCGAAAGAGACATGACTGACTGGGCAGAAGATTATTCCACAGTAGGTTGGCATTGCTTTCCGTGGTAGACGGGTTGCCGCCCAAGGCTATAGAACCCAATCTGTCCTGTTATTTAACCCATAACTAGGGAAGGGAAAAGACGGATTAATACCTTTCCCAAGGGTATTTGCGCGTAAGTGAATGCAAGAAAATCAGCTGCAATTCGAACTCGGCTCTCCGATTTCCGAGCCGATATCCACTGCATCCATATAGAGAGAGTACTTTTGCGTAAA
Source organism: Ascarosepion bandense (assembly GCA_037127315.1). Lineage (NCBI taxonomy): Eukaryota > Metazoa > Mollusca > Cephalopoda > Sepiida > Sepiidae > Ascarosepion > Ascarosepion bandense. The sequence continues at coordinate 4,975,449 of JBBBDQ010000239.1, read as the reverse complement.
ATGGAAAGGTAGAGTCATTCAATATCTGTGTAAACATAAGCAGAAAATTCTTGAAAAGTTATTATTGTTAAAAGCACATACAATACATTTAATTCAAATATTGAAATATATTTCTGACAGCACGTTTTAACTGGATCAAAAAGCTTATAATTCATATTTCCAATAAAGCGCGATTAATGTACCAGGTTCATGGAGAGTGTTTTCGTTTGTTTTCATAAATGTTTAAAAAATGTATAAATATACATCTGTATTATGGAAAAGGAATTATTTGTGCATATTATAACTCTGTCATGTAATTTACGCAAATTTGTTTTGTATCTCGGAATTTCTGTAATGTAAGTGACACGAGGAAATTTTGTGTTTCATGAAATTTTGAACTGAAAAATATTGCTGACTTCTCTGGAGACCAAAGTCCTACTGGAAGAGAAGAAATTTGAAAAGTAAATAAACCAATGCACAATATTTCCGCTTATTGTGGATGTCGCTTTACGTACTTACATATAATTAATATTATGCAATTTAGAAAAAATAAATTTATTTTCCTTTTTCAATAATATCTCATTAGATTCTTAAAACACCTGATAAATGCAAGATCAAGTTATTATTTTATAAAAGTAAGAAAAATGAACGGATTATTGGACAATTTTCAAAGTGGTGAAAATACATTATACATATTATTACTATTATTCAAGTGTGTATTGTTTTAATTAAAATAGATTATTTTAAGTGGTCTCTAAAAGAGAAAACAGACAGAAAGAAATGGGTAAGAAAAGCAAAGATTGAGAACTGAAATATTGGATCAATCTTCACTATTATAATAAAGACATTGTAAAATTATTTTTATACACACACACACACACACACACACACACACATATATATATATATATATATATATATATATAAACGAATTACTACACAACACAGGTCTCTACCTATCAATATTTTCAGGCGATTAACACTAACAGTTTTTACCCTTTTAACAGAGATTATTTTTTATTAACGCACAATTTTCAAAACCAGTAGTTACTTAATGGTTTTAAAACATTTTCATTCGTATGATCGTAATGGGTATTAATTGATATGGTTACGCATTGTCAAATTTTCTGTTCTTTCATTTAGCATTTATTTTTGTTCAGGAAATAATAGCTAATTTTTCTTCCTGGCACAGTTTACATGTTTTAACACCGTTTTTATTCTACCTCACGTTATGTCTAGGTCTTTTCCATATTTTAATTTTCATTTCCACACGTCACTAGACAATTTCGAACAATGTTTATATTTCCTAGTTAAATATAGAACTATGGTTATTTCATTTAGTCTTGAAAGTGTCTTTGTTTGATCCCAAAAATGTTTTGTTTTGACCAATAGTCAACTCCTTGAAGTGAACATTGTTTTTTGTCCCTACAGTTACATTCCTTAATAATGACGTTCTTTTGTACGTCACTATTTATGTTTGTGACGTTTTATTTATTTCTTTTTTTTTATAAGCGTTTCACCCCGAGCAAGGCATGTCACTACCACTACTGCGCAGGGGGCTACGTAGAGTGGAGAAAGGATGATTAAATATAGGAAATGTCAGAGGGTGGGTGATAAGCGGGTAAGGATACTGAGAATGAGGGTTGGGTATATGAGAGTGTTCTGAGAATAGTTGGGAGTTAGTGTGATAGGAGGTGTCTATTGACCCTACATTTAAACACCTGGAGATTGTAGCTGTCGGGAAAGCAGACTTGTGGAAGGGAGTTCCACAGGTGGGAAGCGCGAGAAAAAAAGCTGTTGGAGTAGAATTTACGGTTACATCTTATTTGTTTAACTGTAAAAGGGTGGGACCTAATTGCTAATCTAGTATCTCGTGTAAATTAGTGCTTAGGTGGCACCAGTGATCTAAGCTCATCGGAGCAGAAGCCATGAAAATACTTGTAGAAGAGGCACAGAGAAGCCACATCACGGATCCTCCTTTGTATTTTGTCAAGAAGCCCAAGGAGAGCAGCAGGGGCACCCGACCAGATATGACAGCAATTTGTATATGTGCAGAATAGATTCAGGTGGGAAAAATTTCCGGGCCCTGCACAGGGAGCCGACTTTCATAGCAGCAGATTTGGCAATGGATTCAATATACTCATTCTATTTGAGGTCCGCCGAGAGTGTAAGGCCAAGGAGGCGTAGTATTTTACTCTCTGGGAGGCTAGCCTGTCCCATGCTAATGGGAGGTAGATGCGATTGTCTATGGTGGTTAGTTGATAACAGCTTTGTTTTAGAGGCATTGAAATTTACCAACCATTTCCTACCCCAGGCCACTACGGATTGGAGGTCCCTTTCAAGTACGGCAGCGAGGTTCACTTTGTCGTCCAGACATGGTTTCTGATCGATGCGAGAGTAGATTGTTGTGTCGTCGGCATACATGCCAACTTGGGATCTAATGGTGTCAGGGAGAGCATTAATGTAGATCAGAAAGAGCGTGGGACCTAGGATGGAACCTTGAGGGACGCCCGCGTTCGTATGGTAGTTTTGGGAGGCATGCCCATTTAATACCACCTTCAATGTGCGGTTAGAGAGGAAAGACTGGATGAGGTCAAACAGATGTCCAGTTATCCCATAGCTCCGCAGTTTGCACAAGAGGCCAGCATGCCAGACCCTGTCGAATGCTTTAGAGATATCCAAGGCAACGGTTCGGGCTTCACCATTCTTGTGGAGTGCCTGGTATATGTACTCGGTAATGGTCGTTAGCATATCAGCAGTAGACCTGGTGAAGCGAAACCCGTACTGTTTGTCAGAGAGAAGCCCGTTGGCCATAAGATGCTGAATCACCTCGGCGTTGATAATGGCTTCGAAAACTTTGCCAACGATTGGAAGGAGACTAATAGGACGGTAATTGGCGGGGTCTGAGGGTTCGCTAGAATTCTTAAATATAGGAACTACGCAGGAGGACTTCCAACAGGCAGGATAGGCAGGAAAGCAGGATAGGCAGAGGTTATAGAGTTTAGAGAGGACAGAGGAGAGTTCTGGGGCACATTTCTTCAGTACTATGACTGGGATTCCGTCACCGCCGCTCGCTTTGTGTGGGTCAAGTTGTGCAATTATCTTGGCGACCAGCGAGGGTATTATAAATATTTGTAAATTACTAGTACAGCTATAACTCAGATTGGTTGTATTCCTGTTCAAAAGTTTAATTCTATGCCTTTTGGAATTTGTTTATACAACTGTTCTATATAGGTTTTTATTTCTAAGTTAGATTGTGGGTTGAATCAGATTAATGTTTCGATATATATTTTTGTTTTTTATTTGTCTGTTTCGTCGGCGATTATATTCTAAAAAGTTATCATGGATAGATTTTCTTAGGCCTTCTTAATTTTTTATCATCAAATATTGTTTTGTTTGACGAATTTTATTTCATAATCTAGATTTTGAAGAGTTTGTCTAGTATTTTCCTTATTTTATCATTCTCTCTTTGTTGTCTGGTTCTATCATTAAGCTGTCATCGCTGTATAATCCGTAGTTGTCTATGTGGTTTACTTCATTGATTTTATTCAAGCGTTATATCCTCATCCATTGTGAAATTTCAGCTCCGTCATACGAGCCTCATCAAAATTACCGCTATTTGATTTGTTTAGTCCTTTTTTGCCATTGAGTAAAAATATGGATTTTCGGCAATGTAGATTTCTATTTATATGTTCGGATGGTATATCTATGTACAGTTTAGCAGAAGTTAACGCTTCCATTAAATTTTTTTCAGATATTGATGGGTAAAATTTTAATGCCATATTTTTTGAAACGAGAAAATACAATCACCTGTGTTCTTCCTCTGGGTGGTTTGAGCAGCAATTTTCACTAAGTCACAAATATTTTTAGTATTTAAAGGCTTATTTTATCAACTTCTCTATTAGGAAAATTAACGCTGTTTTTAGGGTGTCAATGAATCTCTTAGCTTGACCATTCGAACATGAGTGATACAGTGGAGTTTTTGTGTAGTTTACTTGGAACATCTCACAGTACCCCTAGAAGTCTGTGGACGTAAACTGTGTTCCGTTGTCTGATACCAGACAATCCACTACCCCGAAAATAGTGTTTTATGCCGTTGGATTCTTGTAGCAAAAACTAGCTGTCTACTGTGATTAAGTCATAAACTCCATCTATAGAACCCGCATAATATACGTGGATACTCGAATATGGTCGATCAGTTTCTAGCCAAGGTTTTTGTATCATTGGTGGTGCCCTGGCAACTAAGGTGCAACCCTAACATCTTTCTACCATTTGTGTAATATCTTTATCCATGATTTTCCAATAAAAGTTGCCTTCTCATTAAAGTTTCCATACGATTTTTTCTAGGATGTTCCATACGGAAATCCTTTAGTATTCTTTTTTGTGGTGTCTTGGGTATTACGACTCTCTCATTAAGCATTAGTATGTTGTCGCAAAGCAAAAAACTGTCGGAGAGATTTTTGTCTCTTTCTTGTATTTTTTCTCGTACTTTTAATAAAGTCTTTTCTTTCTACTTCGTTCCTAATTTCTAATAACGTCACTGGTAGCACTCGTACTGTGTTTCGCAGTGCTGTTCTCATTGCGCTTTCTGATTATAGTGTATTACTGAATCTTCAAGTGGTCCATTATTCTTTGTCACTAATCTTGCTAAGCCGTCTGCGTGTCCAATCTTGTTGGAAGGCAGGTCTTCCAATCTGAAGTCGTAATTAAGTAATATGTTTCCCCATCGTAATAGCCTGTTTGTTATATATGTTGGTAGATTGTCATCAACGGTTTGTGATCAGTCTGCACAGTGATATGTCTTCCATAAATGTATCTGTGAAATCTGGTTACAGCAAATATGATACCTTCTCAATTTGTTAATAGTTTGTTTTTTCCGCTGGTAATAGTGTTCTCAAAGCGTATGCAATAGGTCTTTTCTTTCCGTCTGGAATTTTGTGTAATAGACAAGCACCTACGCCACACGAGCTCGCCTCACCCTCTATTATTAGTTCTAAATTTGGATCGTAGTGTGAAAAAGATGTCTGACGTTAATGCTTTAATAATTTCCTCAAACGCTTCTTGGCATTCTGTTATCCAACCCCTTTCATTTAATGGAGTACACAATTTATTCATATTGGTAATTAATTCCAGATAATAATTTACCAATCCGAGGAAGCTTTGAAGTTCCGCTATATTTTTCGTTGCAGGCATATACAATTTTGCCGCCGCTCTTCCCGGATCCGGCCTTCTTCCATCCTTGCTTATAATGTGTCCTGGGTATTTAACTTCTTTTAAGAAAAAGTCGCATTTTCTTTCTTTAATTTTCAATGCACAGCTTTGGAATCGCACAAATACTTCTTGAATGTGCTTCGGATGTTGTTCGACGGTGTCGCCTTTTATTAGAGTGCCGTCTAGATATGCTATGGTGAATTCTAATCCAGCTAACATTGTATCTATCGTTTGTTGGAAAATCACTGGTGCTACTTTAATTCCAAAAGCAAGACTTTGAAATCTATACAATCTTTTGTGTGTGTTAATGCATAGTAGCTTTGAGGTCTCTTTATCTATTGGTACCTGTAAATTCAGATCAATTTTTGAGAAGTATATGCCGCCAGTTAATCTGGTGAACGCTTCCTCTGGGCTGGGAAGCGGCTAGTGGTCACCATTTGTTGCGTTGTTAAAAAATCCGCTCAAACACGAATTTCGTCTGATCTTTTCTTAACATAGACAGTCGGCGCAGCCCACTGGTTGAATTCTACTTACGTTAGAATCCCTATTTCTATAAGCCTATCCAAGTCCTTATCAATTTTTCCTGTTCATACGAAGGGAACATTTCTTTTCTTTTTAAATATTGGTTGTGAAACCATGTTTCAGTTTTATTTTTGCTGCTACCTTTTTACATCTACCCCATCCTGGTGAAAATAAGTCAGGGAACTTTTCTTTTAGTTTTTCTTTTAAATTATTTGCTTCTGTTGATTCACTTTCTACTTTCTGACAAAAAGTATTAATAGGTAAATCCCATACGTCAAACTTTTGCATCCAATCCTTGCCGAAAAGTTTCTCTGTATTTTTAGATCGAACATTTTGTGATTTTTTGTTTTACCATTGAACGATACATTCGTGATTACCTCTCCTTCGAATTTTGTTCTTTTTCCTGTTACTGATCTTGCAATTTTGTTTGTACGTAGCATGGTGAGCGTATTCAGTTTTCTCCATGTTTGTAAACTAATGATAGTCAGATCGGAGCCTGATCGTCTTGTTTAAAACTTCTACTAATACTTTTTTCTTCTTTATTTCGTCCTCATAGTCCGTTCTGGCAGCTGTTACCCTGTTTCTGTTTCCAGTTCTAGTTCTGCAATGAGAATTTTTGTCCTATTCTGTTACATGCTGAAAAGCTTTTGTAACGATACATGCAGTCTGTGTACCAGTGAAGAGCTCCACATCTATAACATGGACTAGAAGGAGGTTTCTTTTTTAATTTATAATTAATTTTATTTTTTGTTTGGGGAGAGTAAAATTGTGTATTTCTGTTTTGACTTTTCTTTGGGCAGGGTTGTAAATATATCTTCTGTTAACTTTGCGTATATGTGCTATGCCCGATTCTTCTATGTCACTTGAGTCTTTTTTTTTGCTTAAACACCTCTGATAATCCTCTGCTAGTTTCTGCAACGTTACTCCTGGCTCGTTTTGCAGTTTTGCAAAAAATCTTTTTCTCATTTCGGAGTCTTTTGTTAAGACTAGTCCCTGTACAAAAATTAAACAATTGAAATTGTCTGACGAGAACTCTGATAGTTGAAAATCATCGCAGTGTTTATTTACAATTGCTGCAAATGTGGAATAGTCTTCGTCGTCTTTCTTAGGTTGAAGCATTTCCACTTTTTATGAAAAAGTGAGGTTTTCGGGCTGAACAGTTCTGTTAAGCATGTCCCTGCTTCCTCGAAAGTTAATTCGTTGGTCTTTTTCGGCAATATGTAATCAACAAAATTTGTATGTTCGGACCTCCCTAGTTTTCTTAATAACAACCTTAATTTCTTTCTATCTGACCATGTTTCGCAGTACATTTTATAAAAGACCTAGTATCTCCTAAAGTAGCTTTCGAAAGTTTTATCCTCGTCAGGAGAGTATTTGAAATCTTTAACTCAGTTCCATATATCACTCTGAGAGAAAGTAGACTCTTTTACGCTGTTCTGTCTTTTGTTGTTTATCACTTTAAATATTAATTCTTGTAAATGCATGTGTTTGGTTTCATTTTTTTGTTGCATTCCTATATGTTTCTCTTCAAAATCTCTGTTGGAAATCGAATTGTTTGTTTTTTAACAGTTCAACAATTGCTGCTTGGAAATTCTTTTTTTTTTTCAATTTATTTCAACATTCATTTATCTCTGTGTAATTTTTTTGATTATTTCGTCTTCACTTGTCGTGTGATGATGTTTTTCTTTTTTTATAACAACGCGTGGATTTTTTAAGATTTCATAGCTCTTTGTTGTGTGGGACACTGTATATCTTTTTTGTATACCTCCGCGTAAATTTGTTCGCCACTTTTCGTGGGCAACGAATGTGAAAAACGTATTTTCCTTTTTATATTTCCTCGGGTATTCATTTTCTGCCATCTATTGTGAGGGGAATTATATGTAGTTGTAGGAAGAGTTCAATCCGTTGTAATGGGTCATGCCATCATGACAGTTTATTTTATGTTTTCTCGGACAAAAGGAACCCCAACGCGTATATAACTCTGCAAATGTAGGTTTCCTATATACAGCGGTGAGAAAAGTTGTTGGTTTCCGATATACTAAGACATAAAAAAGCCAGTTGTGAATTTGGACTCTTTTTTAACTGTAAACCTCAGAACTGGATGAACATACGCAAGGAAAGATAAGAACTGTCTTCAACCAGCTCTGAGGTTTACACTCTCTATTCCCTTTAAGTGTGCTAGAGTCTTTGTATATCAGTTCCTGCAAACCACCGCTCTGTAAATACCGTGAATGGTGTTGGGACATGCTATCATTAACCTCTAGGACTTCTTTCCCTTTCACATTGTGATTTTTTCGCCTCTCATCCCTTCCTTTCATTCATTCCATGATTTGTTTTAATCTGAGTTAATCTCCCTCTGAGATCTGAAGAACGGGAGTGAACCCGGTTGCTTCGTTTTTAATATGCCTAATTGTATTCAGGTTTGCACTTTCATATTTATTATGAAGTTCTTTACCTTTAAAAATATCTTTATATATATATATATATATAATATTTCCATCTTAGGAGTTTGTATTATTTTTTTATGTCATAATGTATAATGTTCAAGAGTAGGATCATTAATATATATGTTGCCGTCATTTTAGACGGCATATAGATATAAACATTTTGCCGCTAATTCTGACGGCCATGGACCAGTTGTAATTAAATATATCATGAAACTAATACAAAGTGACATGAAATGGTTAACGTCTGTATCAGGTCCGATAAGTGATGTTTTTTTATTGAAGAAATGAAAATTCAGTAGTTTTCAATAAATTGGCTAATGTATATGAATGTTCAGAAAAACGAACATACAATTAAAGAAGAGGAACAAATGAAAAACCGATAACAATAAGAGACAACTAAATAGAAAGAAAAGTAAAACTTAGGAAGAAATAAACAAAGCCAGTACAAGTCTGAAGTTAATCAGTTGGAAATTAGATGATATTCTTGGAAAAAATAACTAGAAGAAATCTGTTAGAAAATTTGAATGAGAAAAACAAAAAATATTTGCTGAAAGAAAATGACAAAAGACGCAACTTAGAAAAAGCAAAGGAAAGACGATTGAAAATGAAGAAATAAGTGTTAAGAGATTCCTGTGAAAAATGGAAGGAAGTAAAAATTACTATGTCATTAAATTCCAAATCGATTGTGCAAAGTAATAGAAAAAAAGACACAAGACTTTCTAAATAAAAATCCAAAACAAATGAGATAGGGAAAACGTCCAGACATTCATAGAGGCACTGAACCAAAATAACTATGCCTTATCTTATTTTATAGACGCCGTCCTGATATGCAAACGCTCACAGGCAGAAGTAAATCTAATATTCTACTTCTTTTATTACGTTATCAATTAAATGCTTAAATAGATGGTAATAACTTCAATTAAGTTAAACTTAGTATTCAGGTGAAATGGCAGTTGAGTGCATCTTCTATAATTAAGATGAATTTACTGGTGTGTACGATACGTCAGTTAAACACTCAGTTTTGTATTTCTCATTACTTTTCCATTATGTGTCAAGTCCAAAATCAATTTTCTTTTGAACAATCGAATTAATCCAAATACTCCACAACAACTGACTAATGTTAGAACTACTTGCGCAAAATAGTTTCTTTTAGTTTTTCGTTTAGGTAGGAGCATCGAACTGTCAATATTTTAAAAAATTGTTTTGGATGAATATGACACTAATATAGCTTATATAATTTTAAATTTATATATAATTTGGGGATCTCTCTCTCTCTCTTTCTTTCTCTCTCTCTCTCTCTCTCTCTCTCTCTCTGTGCTCCTCTTTAACCATAGGACTGTGTCTCCCAGAGCCACGACTACTATCACCAAGCCGCTCACACTGGAGCATTGGAAGCCGGTTCAAGGCTCTCATATATATATATATATATATATATATATATATATATATATATATATATATATATATGCGTGTGTGTGTGTGTGTGTGTGTGTGTGCGTGCGTGTGTGCGTGTGTGCGTGTGTGTGTGTGTGTGTGTATTTCATTTGGAAAGTAGTTATTTCTACGACCTAGATTACAACTTTGTGTCATGTTAATTTTGTAAATCACCTGAAGATACAGAAATGTTGAAAACTAGTTCGCGGAAATAACTCATTTCAGTTACTGCTTGTTTAATAACAAGATTAAGAATTTAAATATTCTACAGTTACATGCGGATATAAAATTTTAAATTTAAATTTAAATTAAAATTAAAATTAAATAAAAAATAATAAAATGCAGGGAGAAGAAATCCAAGGGTCTAAATCGTATGTCTTAAAGATTTAAATATTCAAATATTACATGCATATAAATATTAAGGGAAAATTAACATTTTCAATAAAATAAAAAAAGATAAAATAAAACTAAAAATATGAAAGCTTTAAGAGATAAATACATAATTGGTTATTAAAAGTGTAAAGAACAAAAATAAAAGGGGCTTAATTCATAATTGTTAAAAATATTGCGGGAGAAAGCAAGAATGAATGAAAGAAAGAAAGAAAGAAAGAAAGAAAGAAAGAAAGAAAGAAACAGGCAAACGCAAAGATGAATCTATTTCATTTTGTGACTAAAAATTTAAGTGAGCATTTTTCTATGACAGTGCGTCATTAGATCTCTTCATTTATTAAGCAAATTTAGATTCTTGATTTGGTTTAAGAGAACAATGTTTCTCTGAAAGACATAGATTACGTTTATCTTTTTTTCACTGTAGTGTTTGCACTTACCTACTATATTGCAGGTAATCATTGGGTTTTTACCGTTTTTTTTTAATTTCCAATAATGTATGGATAAAGCAGTACTTTTGCTGCATTTAAAGCATAAAGAAAACATTTGGTTGTTAACATCATTATCATCCGAATGAAGTCGAGCTCTATAACAAATATTTTAGGATATGCACGGGCCATTCAATAAGTAGATTTTATTTTTATGGCAATTGCAAATGTTCTTATAAGTATCATTTTTTTTATCATTTGGGTGACGGACATATATATTTATTTAACATCATAGTATTATGCTGTGAAATATATATATCTATGTTTGTAACGGAACTCTAACTAAGTTTGAAATTGTTTTTGTTGAAGATTTTATTTAGTGTAGAAAAATGATTTATGAATTGGGTTAAGAAATATTTTACCAATGGTAATTTGAACATTACGTCTAAAGTGAGGATTAAATCAAATAAAGCATTAATATATTTAATTTTTGAGTATATATATATATATACTACATTTGAAATTCAGGTCGCTGTAGTCGTTATGGATCCCCACAATTCTATATATTTACGACTGTAAATTGCTGTAGAAATGCACAACAAATCCATTAACAGTTTTACAATCTTCTGTTATACTATGATTCGTTTTTTATCTAGTTTTAACCTTAGTTACTTGATCTAATGTGACAGAAGTTTCGCCCGATTTTGTCCACTGATTCTGTATTCAATGTGTTTCATGACTGGACTGATTTGGCTATTTGAATATGTTATTCTCTATACACCTGTCGTAAAGAGTACTTATTAGAGCAATTGTTGGCTTTCTTTCGGTTTGGACTTGTCTGAACATTCTCCCATGTCTTCTGTCATTAACGAGGAATTTTAACTGACGCTCATTAGAATCATTTCGTGACTATTTCCTGGGAAACCAGCAAAAGATTGGGTACAAAATTAAAAAAGAATCAGTAGGTTTTATATTTAAAAAAAGAAACGTCATCTAGCATCTATAATCATACTGCGTTTACAGTCAAATCATTTTTCTCGTAGTAATGAATTAAATTTGCTATGGCATTAACGATTAAAATTTCCATGAAATAGCATTCGTTCAAGTTTAATTAGACATGTTTTACTCGCACATATGTACGTATATATATATATATATATATATATATATATATATTTTCCAGACATATGCTATTAAATATAAGAGACAATGAATGTCTATTATGTTTAATCATGAGCCGTTCTAAACGTCGTATTTTTGCTTTAATTTCGGTTGAAAATAAAGACAAAAATTCTCCAACATTTGGATAATTATTTATTGGTTTTCTTCTAAGCTTTCGGCTCACATGAGCCATCTTCAGAGAGGTAGTTTGAACTGAAATATTATAAAATCCACCATCACCGACGATTTTATTTTGTGTTGACATAAAACTCCGCTTGGCAACGGCAATAGTTACCAAAAATAATAAACGCAGTTCTTAAGTTTGCGATGCGGTTTTATGACGTCACACCGCGGGATAGCGCGAAATGACAACAAAACCATCTAGTCAAATGCAATGTAATATGTTATTTCCTGTTTTAAAGTTGATTTTATTGAGTGTTGGTTGTTTTGATTTGATGTACATGGCCTCCAATATCTGCAGGTTCCTCTTACTGTGTGTATGAGTAAGGATCACCGTATTGTTGACCAAAATCTGTCTGATATTACCTACATGTTTATGTTTTTCAGAGAAATGTTGTTTAATAGTACTCTGATCAGAAAGATGACATGTAAGTCTACGGGAGAGCGTGGTTGTGGTAAAACCAATATATGTACTAGGTTTTTGAGTAGTATCAGAGATGCAATCTCTGAATGGGCATGTAAATTGGTACACTACATTGGTTTTTTGTAAAGAATTTAGTTTAGTGCCTGTTGGGTTATTATAGACTATGAGGTCAATTGTTTTAAACTTTTTATAATATATAATGTACGTAGAAATGTTAAACCAGTCGAAAGTAATAATCAAATTAAACTCATTATATATTATAAAAAGTTTAAAACAATTGACCTCATAGTCTATAATAACCCAACAGGCACTAAACTAAATTCTTTACAAAAAACCAATGTAGTGTACCAATTTACATGCCCATTCAGAGATTGCATCTCTGATACTACTCAAAAACCTAGTACATATATTGGTTTTACCACAACCACGCTCTCCCGTAGACTTACATGTCATCTTTCTGATCAGAGTACTATTAAACAACATTTCTCTGAAAAACATAAACATGTAGGTAATATCAGACAGATTTTGGTCAACAATACGGTGATCCTTACTCATACACACAGTAAGAGGAACCTGCAGATATTGGAGGCCATGTACATCAAATCAAAACAACCAACACTCAATAAAATCAACTTTAAAACAGGAAATAACATATTACATTGCATTTGACTAGATGGTTTTGTTGTCATTTCGCGCTATCCCGCGGTGTGACGTCATAAAACCGCATCGCAAACTTAAGAACTGCGTTTATTATTTTTGGTAACTATTGCCGTTGCCAAGCGGAGTTTTATGTCAACACAAAATAAAATCGTCGGTGATGGTGGATTTTATAATATTTCAGTTCAAACTACCTCTCTGAAGATGGCTCATGTGAGCCGAAAGCTTAGAAGAAAACCAATAAATAATTATCCAAATGTTGGAGAATTTTTGTCTTTATTTTCAACCGAAATTAAAGCAAAAATACGACGTTTAGAACGGCTCATGATTAAACATAATAGACATTCATTGTCTCTTATATTTAATAGCATATGTCTGGAAAATTACTTGCTGCCTCGATATACTAAATATATATATATATATATATATACTTTAATCCAAGCGAAAAAAGCAGGAAGGTAAATTCCAAAACTCGATCCTAATTAATATTAAACATTAAATTTTAATATTAAAAAATGATACAGGAGGAGAGCTCCATGTAATAAAAATTAAAGAGCAACTATAAATTAAATTAAATTTTTTCAAAGATGTTGAATATACATTTCGACATGGAATCGCCGAAGGGTATAACATATCACCTCAGCAACAAATGCTATCCCGAAACTGGAGATAATTTGAAGGCCCTTCAGAAAAGCGGTTTCATTAAAAAGTTAACGTATATTAAGCCTGCTATAGTCCCAGAATCATCTAAAACTAAAAACACAAGAAAATGTATAAAAAGGAAGATAATTTGGTTTAACCCACCTTACTGTAAACTAACCAATATCAATATTGGTAAGTATTTTCTCAAATTAGTCGATAAACATTTTAATAATAATAATCCCTGAATAAAATTTTTTAATAAATACACTCTAAAAATCAGTTATTCTTGCATCTCAAATATAGACGATATTATTAATTCCCATAATAGACATATTTTAATGAACTTAAATAATACCGACTCCAAATCCGGAATTGTAGATAAATGCAATTGTAACTCTGTGGATACTTGCCCGGTGGAGGGCAAATGTAAATCCACCCAAGTAATTTATGAAGGCCGTATTTCTCCATCTGACAACAAAGACAATTACCGGACTTATATTGGAATGTCCGCGGGCCCTTTCAAACAGAGACTTTACAACCACAGGTACTCGTTTAAAAACCCAAACCAAAGATTCCAGACGGCACTATCGCGGAGATTCTGGAAAATGAAGGAGGAAGGGCTGTACCCTGTAATTAGCTGGAAACTAATAGGCTCAGCCTGCATTCCAAAAAATTTTCGTGATAGGTGCCGTCTATGTTTATTGGAGAAGATTCTGATTTTAAAGTACCCTTACAAGGACTTACTCCTGAATTTTAGAAAAGAATTCATCAATAAGTGCCGTCATAGGGCGGATTTTAGATTTTAAGTTTTAAATTATAATTTTCAGTCTTTTATATATATATATATATATATATATATATATATATGTATTTTAGCAATTTAACCACTCTACCTATATTTCAGTTTCCCTTCATAATATTTATAAATTTATTACTCTCTCTCTCTCTATATATATATATATATGTATGTGTGTGCGTATGTAGGTGTGCATGTATGTGTGCATGTATGTGTAGGTGTGTATATGTGTGTGTGCATATATATATATATATGTGTGTGTTTGCATAAATGTATGGGTATGTATGTGTATGTGTGTATATGAGTACATAAGTATATATAGGCGTATATGTATGTATGTATGTGTGTGCATGTGTATATGTATGTATATATATGTGTGTGTGTGTATGTATACATATATATATATGTTTGTATATATATATGTGTGTGTGTATGTGTGTGTGCGTGTGGGTGTGTGTGTGGATATGTATACATGTACATATATGTATATTTTTTATATGTATATATGTGTGTGTATGTATATATGTATATATATATATATATGTGTGTGTGTGTGTGTGTGTATAATTTGTATATGGAAATTTTTTTAGCTCATCTATACCTAGCAGTATCTTTAATTACATTAAATTATATGGCCTATTTTAAAATTTAAATTTGAAATTTCATATCTTTTTATTCCCATTAAAAAATAATATTAATTTTTTCACCTAAATATACCTTTTAAATAAAAGGTCTTTTTTCTAATACGCCAACCTATTTAGGAAGTTAGGTTTATTTGAATGTATCGAGCATCTGTAATAAGAATTTTTTTCTTTCTTACTCTTTTTTCCCCTCCCTTCCTTTATCTCTTTTACCTCCCACCTTCTTTCCGTTTTATTTAACCTAATATCAATTCAACACGCCGTCAGTTCAGTTTACTTTACTGTCCTCTTCCCCTTTTTGCGAACCCAGACGATACCATTTTTTCCCAATTTTTTATTTTTTATTTTTTTTATATTTCTATCTATGAGTTGAAAAGAGAAAATAGACATAATTTACTTCAAACTATCTCCAGTTTCGGGATAGCATTTGTTGCTGAGGTGATGTGTTATCCCCTTCGGGGATTCCATGTCGAAATGTATATTCAACATCTTTGAAAAAAAATTTAATTTATTTTATATATATATATATATATATATATATATATATATATATATATATATATATATAATTGCATTTGCGTGTATACTACTAAATATATGTATTTACATATATGTCCGTCTGTAAATATATACATATTCGTTCTTTTCAAAAATGTTTAAAGATAATATCAGTGCCATTGATGTGCTATATATTTAATATCAATTTGTTTGCATGCGTGATTGTGTTATTTCCACGTGCACGTGAAAATAACTTGCTATAGATTTAATCTCAGATTTTAGAATAGACACTTTCAATCATGCGGAAATATATAATGAAAACAGCACACAAAGGAAATAAAAGCGCAAGTTTTTATGTTAATCGTATATAGACCCCCAACATGAGAAGGAGAAACATAGTTACTTCCACACATGCATACATAAACATATAATCAAATAGCTTATAGTCATTAATAAGCAACGAGGCTGAAAAACCTCTTTGTGTAAACAATAACAGAAAACCATAAAGAGTTAGCTGTTATAAGCACAACTTAATTATAAAAGATTGTATTCAGTATATAGAAACGTTAATATTTCCTTTTGTATGTCTACGTATGTGTTTAAAATTGTATTTTATGTTTATTTTCACAGAAGTTCAAAATTAAATAAATTCAAACAAACCAGCGAACAAAATATCCTAATAATAAATTCGAAATTCAAAATATGTAAGCAGACGAAAATTCTGAAATGTTGTACAAGATAACCTTCCATGTCAGCCAGTCAGTAAGTTAAGTGCCATACGTGTTGCACGCTTGGGTGATCACGTCTCGAAAGAGACATGACTGACTGGGCAGAAGATTATCCTGCACCCAGGTTGCCATTAATTTCTGCGGTGGACTGGTGGCCAGTCAAGGATATAGAACCCAATATGTCCTGTTATTGAACCCATAACCGGAGAGACGAGACGGATTAATACCTCTATCAAGGGTATTAGGTGTGAGTGGATGCAAGTAATTCAAGTGGAATTCGAAATCGTCTCCTGGAATTCTCGTTCAGAGTCGATATCCACTACATCACAACGCTCATCCGTATTTTTCCATGTAGAATGTTTAAAATGAATAAACAAAAAATAATTACAATAAAAGTTAAGGGGAATTATAACGAGTTATGAAAAGATTACTCGACTATAATCCCAACATAATCTGCTAACAAGAAACAAATAAAAAATGATCAACCAATGATTTAAATTATATTTCCTATAATTTAAATCATTGGTTGTTCATTTGAACAATATAATGAAACATCTGTTGAGCCATAAGCAATAGGCCATCTGATGATACCTCAGTACTGGTAAAGGATACCACCCTAGAGGAGATGCCACAAAAAAACTATAAGTTATAGCGACTAAACCACTCTTCATGGGATATTAGCCTTATGCTCACTATATATATCTCCAAGATACAATGTAAAAGAAACTGAAATAAACTTTTCTTCTTCATGTGACGTATCCCTTCAGGACATAGGCTATCATGGATTCAACTTGGCTCTGTCTCTTGTCGCTCTTAATAAATTTCCTCTTGGTATCAACCACAAGTCCCGCTCCAACAACCACTTGCTTACAGCAAACAAGTACGTATCGCGATGCTTTCCCCTATCGCTCCTTCCATTTATCAGACATGTGAGTATTAAGTTCTCCAGACCATCCTTCCTCATTACGTGTGGCAGGAACCCCATTTGTATCTTCCTGATATTTAGCATATGTCTTCTTCTCTTTTGCATCCTTTCCAATACCTCATCTCTGCAGACGTACTCCGTCCATGGTATCCTCAGCATCCTTCTATACAACCACATTTCCGCTGCGTCAAGCCTCTCCTACATCTTTAATTCAATTTCCAACATTCACTTCCATACATAAGATCAGATATCACATAGCAATCCAGCACACTTTTCTTTGTTTCTAATGAGATTTTCCTGTCTTTCAGTACTCTGGTTAGCTTCTGAAATGCGCCTTTGGCCATGTAAATGCGTCTTTGGGTCTCTATGTTGCACTTTACAGATTCTGTCAAAATACTTCCCAGGTATTTTAAATATGTACTTGTTTTATGTTAGATTTTCCGTCTTGAAGTTGGCATATTCGGATCCTCTTTTTGCTGATGACCATACATTAAGTTTTCTTGAGGTTTATACTCAATCCTCTCTTTTCACTTTCTTTTGCTAAATTCTGTATAAGGTCCTGCACTTTCCTTTCCTTGTCTGCTATCAGCACCGTGTCATCCGCGTATCTGATATTGTTGAGATTGTGGCCGCCAATGTCGAACCCTGAAAAGGCTTTTATTTCTCTTATAATTGCTTCACTGTAGATGTTGAAAAGATCAGGTGAAAAAACACATCCTTGTCTTGCACCCCTTTGTACTTTTGCATATCTGCTGATTTCACTTTCCATGCGTACACAAGCAATATGCTGCTTATATAGAATCTTAATTATCCTAACGTCTTTTCCGAAAATGTCAAGATTGTCGAGCATCTCTATCAAGTTCTTGTGTCGTACTTTTTCGAACACCTTTGCGTAGTCTATAACGCACAGATAAAGGTCCATCAGCATTTGTATTGCTCGTTCAGATAGCATGCTAAGTATGAATATCACATTACTCGTTCCGCTATCTTTAAAAAATCCACATTGTTCTTGTCTTATATCTAGGCCGATTCTGCTGTGCTCTCTGTTCATCAGAGTCCGGATGATGAATTTTGTTATGTGCTCCATTAATCTGATTATTCCATGGAACTCACTTTCCTTTGCATCTTGCTTCTTAGGTAGTCTTATGAAGAGTGATCTGCTTAGATACTCCGGTATAGGGACGCTACTGTAGATTTCGTTTATTATTTCTGTTAGTCTGTCGATGCCAAAGTCTTCTAAGACATCAACATCTCTATTACAATCCTGTCTGATCCCGCTCTTTTGTTTCTCTTTAATTTGGCCATTGCCCATTTTAATTTTAGTTTTTAATATTTCTCTTTCTGGTCGATCCGTAACTTTGTGCATTGTTGGTTGCTCTCTCTTCTCTCTAGTCTCCTATATACTCGTCTCCTCTCTGAAGTATTTTTTTCTTTTTCTAGTATTGGTGTGCCATCTTTTGCTTTTATACATCCTGTTGCTGAACATATCCTTTGCCTCGTTGGTTTCTTTATTTTCTTATGCATGTCTCTATTATTTGTTGTGCTCAGTGTCCCTACTTTGGCGCAATTGTCGTTTAGCTATCTTTCTTTACATGGTTTACATTTGCTGCGTAAATCCTTGTGAAATAGACTAGTCGACTCAGAACACGGTCCTTTCTTATTACCTGGAGAATTTAATACCATAGTAAACATTGCCGTTGCAAAATCTCCAAAACTATATTCGCTATGTCAGTGCAAACATTTTTTTATAATCGTTACATCCCAAGTAAGGTAGTACTGCTGTTGGTGCGCAAGTGGTTAAAATGACAAGAAAGAAGGAAAAAAGAAAGAAAAGAAGAACACGATACAGAAAGTCGAAGAAAGTATAAGAGTAAGATAGAAATCAAAGAGATAGACGGTGCCAATTGACGTTGCACTTAAATTTTTGTAGATTATAGCTATAATGGAAGCAAACACACGTGAGGGAGTTCCACTGGCAGAAAGTGTAAGAAAAGAAAGTACTAGAGTAAAAATGGAGGTTATTTTTAACTTTTTTGACGGTATAGAAGTGAGTTGCCAATCTAGTAGAACGTATAAATTCATTTTGCCAGGTTACCAGGGAAATGAGAACCTTGAAGGCGAATCCGTGAATATACTTTTTGAAAAGACAAAGGGAAGCCACATACCGTCGCTGAGAATCTAACTGAAGTCGATCTGTCAAATAGGAATCTATAACATTGCAGATGCTCCGAAGAACCAACACTACGATCTATATTTTTGAATGGTAAATCCTCTCATCTCTATCCAGTTTCCGGTTCTCTATCCAACTAACAATTTACTTTTGTCAATCATCATGGCTTTCTAATGGTGAGTCAATGTTGTAGTAACTTTTAAACTGATTCTAGAAAAAACTCTCTAAATGAAAACTTCTTAAGGCAAACTGACATATATGTCAATCCTTAATTAAAATTTTTTTTTTGAGAACCAGACTCACTAATTTATTTCGCAAATGTATTAATGTATATGACAAAATAAATATTGCCGAAATACTTTAAAAGAAAGATAAAGAGAAAATAAACAGATACACACACACACACACACACACACACACACACACACACACACACACACACACACACACACATATATATATATATATATATATATAATAAGAAAATGATAGAACATGCAGATAAAATCCTCTGTTCAAGCATTTACTTTTATAAAGACTGTTCTATACAGAGTTGAGCTTAATATTCTAATTCTGTCATTACAGAAAAGCATTATTTATAAAAGCATTATTTCACTTTCAAAATTTTCATGATTCAGAACAATAATTTTCTTCTTCAGACATATCAGTCAGTCTGTTAAGTGCCATACGTGATACACGCTTTCGCCGATCATGACTCAAATGAGACATGACTAACTGGGCAGAAGATTATCCCGCAGTAGGTTGACATTGTTTTCTGCCGTAGACTTGTTGCCAAGGCTATAGAACCCAATTTGTCCTAATTAACTCATAACTGGTGGGAATAGATGGATTAATACTTTTCCAATGGTATATGTGCTGAAGTGAATGCAAGGAAAAGAATATTTATATATATATATATATATATATATATATATATATATATATATATAATAACTGTGTTAATCATTCATGATTGAGTTTTCTAGCAATAAGTTTTTTAAAACATTTGAAACTACAGAAGTGCTCCCACACTAACTATCAGAAAAATGTGTGTGTTTGTGCGTGTGTGTGTGTGTGTGCGTGCGTGTGTGTGTGTGTGTGTGTGTGTGTGTGTGTGTGTGTGTGTGTGTGTGTGTGTGTGTGTGTGTGTGTGTGTGTGCGGTATCTCTTAAAAATGTTAAAGTAATAACATATGTCATATTAATGAATAAAAAACATTCATTCTGTCTTTTTAGAAACTACCTTGTTTATTCTTAGATACAATACTGAACTGATATCTATTTTAAGAGTCAGAGAAATATCAGTTTAAAGTACTATTGCAAATTGTTTGTCCATCGACTCATTTTGTATATCTATGTATATATATATATATATATATAGAGAGAGAGAGAGAGAGAGAGACAGAGACAGAGAGACAGAGAGAGAGACAGAGACAGAGAGACAGACAGAGAGAAGAGACTGAGAACAGCAGAGAATCTGTGCTTTTTAACCTGGATGGCGTTAAATGTTTTTTGTTTTTATATGCATTTAAACTCTATCTCACCTTCTAGTGATGAATAATATATTTAAATATATAAAATAACCAAATAACTACTGAAAGAAATACTCATTCATCTATTGTTAATTTGAATTTTTTAATAAATAGAATTTGAGTATAACACAATCTGAGAAATTGTCCAAAGTATATGTCTTTCTTCGAGTATTTTGGAATATCTTCAACAGTTATCACAATGTCATCAGTGTCCTAAGGAAATGGCTTTTATTATTAGAAATAAATTAAAATAAATATATAGCATCATAAATCTATTTGGGATGCTATATATTTATTTGAAATAAACATTACACGGGATGCAATGTCAGTCAATTAAGTGCCATACGTGATACACTTTTGGGCAATCATTTCTCTTTCGAGTGATGACTGACTCGGCAGCAGATTTTCCCGAGATAGGTTGCCTTACTTTTGGTGATAAACTGGTTGCCAACCTAGTCTATAGAACAAAATTTGTCTTGCCATTTAATCCATAGCTGGAGGGATAATAGTTGAAATAATACCTTTTCCATGGGTATTTGAGCGCAAGTGAATGCAATGAATGCAACAGTAATTCGAAGTCGTCTGTCCAATTTCTCGGTCCGAGACCTAATTTATAACTCGTACCTATATTTTATATTTAAATATAAATTAGTCCATTAGTGCATGCAAAACTTGAGAATGCTGATTGTGAAGATATTACATTTTTAAGACAGTTTCTAGTGGATTACTGGATTTTCTAGTGGTAAAGATAATGATTTTAATGTAGTGTGTTGCTTTTGTATAATGAAATCTTCCAGTATTTTGAGTCATAATAATGTTATATAGGGTCGTAGAATTATACAGTAATAATTTACTTTATTAGTAGTATTGTTAATTCTTTGCATCTTTGTAATTTTCATTAGATATATGAACGTTTCTGTAATTTACGTAAGATGCTGTTAGCATTATTTTTATAAATATATAAATTTAATGTCATTCATTATTGCTCATTAGTGTTGGAGACGCAATCTTTGGTGTATGAGAATTCAAAAACAGTCTTGTTTATATTTTTTTACATTTTACTGATTTTAGTGTTATTTTGATGTTTTAAACGTTTGTTTTTAATTAATTATAACAATCTGGTTACAATAGTTCAGTTATACATCTATCAATGAAGTATATTATTCATGGGTTCTAGTGAGTTTATTGTTACTGTATTACCTGTAGATAGGCAAGAAATTTTAAGTTTTCTTTACTTCAAAATGGTTATTTTTTAATCTTTAAAATAATTTGTTACTTGACTAGGATTAGAGGGTTTAGAGAATTTAATACTCACAAGAAAAAGAGAGACAGAGGAAAGCAACGATGGACAAGCTTGATAGGCTTGAGTAGAAAGGAAAAGTGTTGAGAGCAAAAATGATAGCGGCAAGAGGAATTCCGTGATGATCTAATTCATGAAAGAATTTAGAAACAGTCAGTCTTGATTATGAGACGTTAAAAGTATTAGACAGCAATCTAGAATTATGTTTAGGCTGTATAATATTCTACTCGAGGCGTCATATATATTAAGTTCTGATGGGGAAAAAATAACTGACAATTAGTAATGACACAAATCATGTTTTTCACTTCGTGTGTTGTGTTTTATGCACCGATCCTTTTTCCACATAATATTTTACCACAATATTTTACGACATACAAGAATTAGTTCTGCTTGCAATATGACATCGACAAGTAAAGAGTTGCGAAATTCTAAAGAGATTAGCTATGTGCTATAAAATGTTCGGTTTTTCAATATTGTAAATGAGTTTTCCTTTTTGTAGTGACGCTGTCTCGGTTTATGATTAATATTTTTTTCTTTCTGGTACATAAGTTTGCAGAAGCGCAATTGCATATGTGAAGAGAAGAAATATAAGCGATAAAGAAGACATTTGTATATGAGGACATTAAAATGTAAGAAGAATGAATGGCAGTGATATAGGGTATGCATTCAGAGAATTAACATAAATCTGAAGTGGCTTTATGAAGAGAAAATGAATGAAGATTCTACAGGCATATGCAGAGGAAGGATAAACTTAATGTAAAATGAATACAGAGATAAAGCAAGGAAACGGGCATTGATGTGAGACTGTGTAACTGGAAAGAAAAGCATCAACACGAATCGAGTTAAAAGTACAAGAAACACGAAAGAATCAAAGAATCAAATAATTAAGAACGAGAGAAAAGAAAATTAAAAAGAAGAAATTAACGTCCCACCTATCCCTTTATACACACAAACTTTTTCTCTTTTTTTCTTCTTTCTTATCTTCCCCGTTCCCCTGTTTATTGCACATATATTAATTGTATTCCAGAATTATGTCTTGTTAGTTAAATAATTACTGGATAATCTTGAAATGTGAAATGAGCAAGAGAGTAAAAATATGGTGAAGAATATGAGGTCAATTGATGCAAAATAAAATGGTCTTTTTAGTGGAAAAGAAGAATTATCTACTTTTACAAAAAACAATAATTTTATGTTCTAAAAGATATGACGATACATTTTTGTCTTTATTTGATGAGGGGGGGGGGGCTTTTTCCAGATTTTATCTTCTTCTCTCTAAATACAATATCAAGTAATAACCTATTTAGAAAATGTATACGGTGACTTAGCACACGTATTAGATTCCTATAAAATAAATATCCCGAAAAAGAAAATAATTCACCCTATAATATAGTGACTATGAAAGTATACATATTAAGTATAAATTATATATTCCATTTCATACTGTAAATTGTTAATATTATTTTAAATATTACAATTTTATTAACTGTTATTCTTAACGATTATATTTTTTCATTAAAAGATATTAACTGTTAAAAGTGTATCGTAAAAATCTACTCTCCCTGATCCTATTGTTCATTCATTTAATAATTTGATCTATCAAAAAAGTGACAGTAGGAAGAATTCTTTGTGCCATCTTTATAAATTTTCATTTCTATTCTTCTCGATTTTTTATAAGCATTTGTCAATGAGTGTTCTCCATCTAGTGTGATCTTTTGTTCTGCCACAATCATGATACCAATTCGGAGACCTCTTCAAGGATGATATCCGCATTCGCTCTAAGTGCCCCAACATCCTACGTATTATGGTGATCGTAATACGTGGGCTACATAGCTCTTCTCTTTTTTCTCACAAATACTAACTCATTCATAAAAAGACAGACCATTGAATGTACAAGATGCTTGCCAAGAAATATCTGGAAAATTTTTACAGACATTCAAATTATAGGATTTTCCTTCTCGGCCTTATTATCGTAGATCAGCATTTATTCCACAATAGATTTGCACAGTCAAATGTATTTACTCATAGAGACGCTAGACTATATATGTTTCAAGATTTTCAAATAAAGTAATAGTTTTAACAAGCTTCCTCTCTGCTATCGAAATAAATATAAAATATCTTCCAAAATAATATATGAGCAGGGAGCGTCTAAATTATCATATAAAATTTGAGTAAAATTTTATTAATTTCTATGTTGTATGTTCTTATCGTTTCTATATGATATATCTTTGTTTATTTTTCGCTTTAATTGCGTTACCATAAAGCCTTTCAATATTGCATTAGTTAATATGCCAGCCCTCTCTGCTTACTAAATTCTTTCCCTCCATTTTAATAAAATGTAGTTTGTTCCAATTTACTACTCTTCCTTTGCTATTGTTACACAGTTTTTACGTACTTATGCAAATCCCAAAAGATATTGTTCTCGTATCCATGCCATTGAACGTATATACAAACCACGAACACAGATAAATAATATATATACATGTAACTATTCAAAGTCTTATGCTGCTAGGAGTTTTTTTTCGGATTGTCACTTTGTTTTAGTCTTTCACTATTTTAGAAAGTTCCAATCTTAAGTTAACAAACATTGCTTTTCTTCTGTTTTATATATAATGCTACTGTCTCCGGTTTTGATGGAATGAAACGTTAGTGAAAAACAGAAATATAAAAGGTAATAAAACTCTTCTTTTGAACAAATATTACCACTAAAATCGATCAACCGACATAAAGAATGATAAAATAAAGAGAAAAATTAATAATGAATGTACACAACGTGGTTTATGTTCAACTATAATCCGTCAAAGCACAAATTTCTAACAAAGCAACATATTCTAGCCAATTGATAATAACAAGAGCTTCAAGTTCCAACCGGAGCAAATGACCACTATTTTTCGAAATAAAGAAAGATAATTTCTTTTTCTCGAAATGATATATTCAAGTAGATTGCACAGAGAAAGGTTTTATCTACTCAAAATATAATTTTATTTACTAGTAACTGTTGACACCGAATAAAATCCAAATTAGATTTTTGTACGTTAACACAACTACGTTAGTATTAACTATGTAAATCTTTTAGAAATTTCAGAATATAACTATACTTATGTACTAAATATACCCGGCGAATTTCGGCTGAATTAAATTATCATAAAAAATTCAAACTAATTTTTGAACGCGACAAGCTCAGGTTCTTCTTCAATCAGGGCTAGATAGTGAACAACAACTGACATGTAGTTATGTATATACCTACCTCCATGGATGCAAGGATCATGATACTCCAAATTCAAATAACCAGTAATATTGCTGAAAGTCGTGATATACGAAGGTTGAAAGAGTCAGTTTCGCCGCTTACATCGTGTTGCTGAAAATGTCAATCAAAACTGACTGTGATGTCGGCAGAGGTCATATTCATTTAGCAAGAAGCACATACTCATAGAATAATGGTTGATCGATAATTTTTACAATATCTCATCCACTATCTGAAAACATCTAACACACTTTTCTTTTAATCTGTTAGACTAGCAACGATTGTTATGATATCGTGAGCGAGACGTTGAAGGCCATCTGCATCGACCTGATTGCCAAAGCATTCAATCGTCTTCAAGGCCAACGCTAGTTTTATTGAACACATTTTTCTAAGATGAGCATTCATACGATTTGTTGTGATATGCAAGCATTTTTTCTAATGAATATGTTTTATGTTATATAATTTGATTTGACACAGACAATATATTACCAAACAGAGGCATATCATAATATTTCACACACACACACACGTGTGTGTGTGTGTACATATATTAAAATATTGGATGTGAAGGTTATTTTTGCGCAAATTTAAAACTAATTTCAAAATTTGGAGTTGGAGCTATTAAGGAAATATGTGGCTATATTCAGCTACGTCCAAGGAACTCATGTGCAGGTACTCTATGAAAGAAATATTTAAGTGTATGGTAATAACCCGTTCCTGATATCTTCCTACTTATGTATTTAGGCTTCATTGATAATATATATAAAAATAAAACTTAATGCATCATTTAGATTAGTTATAAATTATAATTCATTTCTATGAGCTAAATAAGCTCATTTCATCAGATCACACTGTATGCGTTCCATTCGGTATAAATATTTTCCCGGAATAAACATTTCTTTAAAATGAAATGTAAAACAAGTAAAACGATTTAAAACAGAGCCCTAAGAGTTATCTTAGTTGGGGATCTTTTGACCGGTCATCATTCTTGGATAGTGACTATAAACTCATTATACGTACACTGACAAGCCTATGGATACATATATACGTGTCATTCTACACGTTAATGCAATAATGTATACTTATTTATATTCACACATGTCCATACATCTGCATAAGTACATACAAATGCAGCTGTGTTTATACTTATATAGACTCACAGACACACTCCATCCAAGCCTCCAAAGAAATCTTGCGTTCGCATACTCACATTTATAATTTTATGAAAACGGGATTTCCACGCGTATAAATCATAGTAACAGATATTCAAGTATACTAACAATTCTCACATAGACTCACAAAATGCGCATATATTTGCATACTTACACACATCACACATACATACGTATATTTTCTTACAGACATGTCCATACTTATATATATGTGTACATACAAATATATTGTTCAAACATACATTCATCTCTTTATATCGACATATAATATTGCTATATATATATATATATATATATATATATATATATATATATATGTGTGTGTGTGTGTGTGTGTGTGTGTCTGTGTGTCTCTGTGTGTGTGTGTGTGTGTGTGTGTCTGTGTGTGTGTGTGTGTGTGTGTATAAACAAACTTTTTAACGAATATCTATTATTTTTTATCTCTGCTCTTTTCCACATTTTTTGTCTGTATTCACTTATGAGAACTAATACGTGTATATATAAGAACAATGTGAGCTTGTATACCCATACATTTCCATTCTTCTTCTCCAAACATGGGGGTATAATTCACATTTCATACATACATATAGTGGCATACATATACCGGCATATATCATTCGGATTTTGATATCAACATTTAGTTACATATGTAAACTGATAGATACATAATTCCGGGGAGTACAATCGACCACATCCTACTTCCAACATTAAAGCAACCTTTATATAATCAAGTGCTCACATATACACGCAAAACATGTACATAATTAGGTGCACTCTTATGCATGAAATATATTTAATTACATGCACCCTAAACATGGATTCATATATTTAACCATAATTATACTTAGGATTCCTTACATATATGGAACATGCACATCATGATGTGAACCCATATACACTATTTCTAAAGCTAATAAGATTTTGTGATTTACCTACGATCTGTGGATAAAGTACTTTATCTTATAATTCCCAGAAATATTTACATAGAGCTGTCTGGGATTTAAGGTGGTGCCTAGAAAAAAGTATCTATAATTATAAAACCTACATTTCCAAAGTCTGGTAGAAATTCCAAAATATACTTTTCTTTCTTTATCATATTCCATAGGAAATAGTAAATTAGTATATGACTTTTTCAGACATAAATATACCTGAGCAATTATCCTCAAGTCTACGATTACAAGTAAGATTAATATTTGTTTGTTGATAATTATAAAAAGTATCTAGTTTTATATCATTATGAGAATTAGTGATACTGTAGATATTGCCAGCACAAGAATAACTAATTTTTAATATGTTTCTATTAAATATTTTACTTAGTGGAATTAAGTTAAAAATGTTTATCGATCAATTTCAGAACATATTGACCAATATTAATGTTAGACATGACACAAAAATGGAGACGTTGAAGATTAATGTTGTCTTTTCGTTTTATTTTTATTTGAGGGCGTTATTATAAGGGATTTTATTATCATGAAATATTCTGCTTTTAGAGGATAATTTATTTATTCTAATGTTAACGGTAATGGAAAGTTATTTAATATATATATATATATATATATATATATATATATATATATATATATATATAATTATGTTAGTAAATATACATGTGAAGGTACACCCGTGTATAATATTAATATTCAGGTATTAAAAAATCAGTGTTCAATGTAGTTTGACCAGAGCTATTTTATGTATATTGATAAATATATATATTAATAGATATACATTTTTTACTAAGTCGATGGTAGGACAATATATATATATATATATATATATTGTAATTTTCTAATTACAATGGTTTATGAAAGCATAATATCACTACGCAAAAAACTTCATCTTTAAGAACAAAACTGTTCCTCTTCAGGGGATAAATAGTGACAACGATTTGCTTTTTGTTTTTAAAAATATAACATAAATTTATTTTCATTTGGTGAATTAGGGAGTGGTAGTTGGAGTAAATGCAATAGATGTGTCCAAATAGTTCAATTAACATTTAGAATTATGTAACCATGGAGATTTTAAATTTTTCGTTATGTAAGGGTGAAAGATGCCTTAGATTTAGACATTTTAATTTTTAATTTTGTCTAGGCATTATACAAAATGGGACATTAGAATTTTTAAGGGGTAGACAGTAATTTTAATCTGGAAGTTGGATTTTTTTTTATTGAACAGTAGTTTTTTTTTATTAGTATCGATGTGTATAAGTCAGAATTGGATTAACTAATTGTGGTATACTTAGTTGTATTGTATTAAGAACATTTATTTTTTATTTTAGCGTATAAGTTATAAATGAAAATTAGTAATTAATTTTTAAAGAAAATATCTTAACTGAGTAAGGTAACTAGTGGAGCCACTTAATACTTTAATAGGTAAATAATTTTTAACAGCAAGTTGAATTTATTTGGGGTTTTTTTATTATTTCATGAGAAAAAGTGCTGAAATGTTTATGTTGAAATTATGATTAAATATTTATTGTATATTAAAGTATAATATAGTTAAGAAAACAAATTTAGTATTATTTGAATCTTTTATTCAGTAAAATAATAATTATTTTTTAAGTTACAATAGAGCATAATTTATAATTGAAACTGTAGTTTTTTTTAATTAAAGTAATATTATTTTGTCTATATAAAAAAAATTGTGGAAAAATGTATTATTTAAATGGGCAGATATCAGTCTTTTACAGCAGCCTGAACTTTAGGTAATTTTTTGTCAATAATTAGGATTTTAATAATTATGTTTTGCTAAGGTGTATTATATATTAAAAAACAAGTTCAGTATTGTGTAGATAATTTTTTGTTAAAATAATTTAAAGTTATATTTGAAGCATAATCAATGAAACATATCAATTAATATAAGGCTGGCATCGATGCTTTCATCCCTGCCAGGAAATTTCAGCTTAAATCTCATTCGTCTCCATGGTCCTCGCCCGCTTGCTCGGCCGCTATTGCCCACCGGAATCATTTCTTCCGACTCCATCGTAGCTACGCGTCGGACCAAAACAGACGCTTTTCGCTTCCGCTCGTAATAAGTGTAAAAAGATACTTAACGAAGCTAAAATGATATTTGCTGCCAGAATGAAGCAACGCATATCATCCTCTAAGTTCGGCACCAAAGACTACTGGCGACTCTCTAAAAGAGTACTTAACAAGAGCAAGTCCACAATACCCCCACTAATAAAGAATTTTGAAGTCCTCACCTCCCCAGCGGACAAGGCTGAATGCTTTGCCCGCAGATTCTCATATAATTCGAGACTGGACTCGTCTGGAGTTTCTACACCCGACTTCCCACCTAGAACTGATGCTCAACTGAATGACGTCCATATTACACCCTCGCTTGTCTCTAAGATAATCTCAAAACTTGACCCTCACAAAGCGATCGGAGGGGACGGAATCCCAATCATAGTCTTAAAGAAATGTGCCCCCGAACTTTCCTCTGTACTTTCTAAGCTCTACAACTTCTGCCTATCTGCTTCCTGCCTGTTGGAAATCTTCCTCTGTAGTTCCTATATTTAAAAATACTGGAGAAGCCTCGGGCCCCGCAAATTACCGACCTATCAGCCTTCTTCCGATCTTTTGAAAAGTGTTCGAAGCCATTATCAACGCCGAGGTGGTTCAGCATCTCACAGCACACAGGCTCCTCTCGGACAAGCAGTATGGCTTCCGCTTCCCCAGGTCTACCGCTGATATGCTAACGACCACCACCGAGTACATATATCAGACACTCGACGCGAATGGTGAAGCCCGAACCGTTGCCTTGGATATCTCTAAAGCGTTCGACAGATTTTGGCATGCTGGCCTTCTATGCAAACTGCGGAACTATGGTATAACTGAACATTTGTTTGAACTAGTCCAGTCATTCCTCTGTAACCGCACAATGAAGGTGGTATTAAACGGACATGCCTCCCAGAACGACCATACGAACGCATGTGTCCCTCAAGGCTCTATCCTAGGTCCTACGCTCTTTCTGATATACATTAATGATCTCCCTAATTCCATAATATTCCAAGTAGGTATGTACGACGACGACACCACAATTTACTCTCGCCTCGACCAAAATATGGTGTAGGCGACAAAGCTAACCTTGCAGCCGAGCTTGAAAACGACCTCCAATACGTAGTGGACTGGGTTAAGAAATGGCTCGTAAGCTTTAATGCTTCTAAAACAAAGCTACTATCAATTAATCATCATAGACAATCACACCTTTCTTCCATTAGCATGGACCAGGCTTGCCTTCTAGAGAGTAAAATACTACGCCTCCTTGGTCTCACACTTACAGCGGACCTCAAATGGAATGACTATATCGAATCCATTGCTAAATCCGTTGCTATGAAAGTCGGTTCTTTGTGCAGAGCCCGGAAGTTTTATCCGTCTGAATCTATCTTGCACATTTATAAATCTACCATCCACCCGTGCATTGAATACTGCTGCCATATCTGGTCGGGTGTCCCTGCTACCCTCCTCGGGCTTCTTGACAAGGTACAGCGGAGGGTCTGTAATGTGATCGATACCGACTTGGCAGACCGCCTGCAGTCTCTCTCTCACCGGCGTGACGTGGCTTCCCTGTATCTCTTCTATAAATACTTTCACGGCTTCTGCTCCAATGAACTTAGATCACTGCTGCCCCCTAGATACAAATTTAAACGAGAAACTAGATTAGCAATTAGATCCCACCCTTTTACAGTGGAACCGATAAAATGCAATCGCAACTTCTACTCCAACAGTTTCTTTTCTCGCACTTCCCGACTGTGGAATTCCCTTCCACATGATTGCTTCCCCGACGGCTACAATCTCCAGAAGTTTAAATGTGAGGTCAATAGACACCTCCTAAAACACTAACTCGCTCCCATTCTTTCAAACACTCTTCCCATCTGCCCAACCCTCATGCTCGTTATCCTTACCCATCTATCACCTTCCTTCTGACATTTCCTACACCTAACCACTCCTCCTCTTTACCTTCACCTACGTATCCCCATGCGCAATAGTGGCAATGGAATGCCTTGCTTTGGGTAAAATGATTAAAAAAATAATAAAAAAATAAAATTTAAAGTTTTAAGGGGCTGAAAATCTATAATTTTGAATTTGAACGGAGCAATTCTAGTATACTAAGTTATATTATAATTGAGATAACCAACTAGTATATTGTGGACCATTTATTTTAGTAAATTTCATTTTATTCTTTTAGTTATATTAGAGCACATGTTATAAATGACACCTTATGATTAATTAAATTTTAACGAAAAATATTTTTCATGTTTACATAAAACAGTCAATTCATTTCTACGGTTTAATAGTTCACCATTTTTAGGGAAGCTTAGAGTTGTTGAACAACTTACAGATTTTTTTTTTCAAGAATTTTCCATTTTACTTTGGGGTTTTTATTTGTGTCTTTTAACTTCCAAACATACGCAGAAATGGATGTTTCGTTTCGATACGTGTTGTTTTAAAGGAGGTTAAGTGCATATACTAACATGTTAAACAATGTTCTTTGTAGATTCGATGTAACCTTTTCTATAGTTGGGTTTTCATTTGATTTTATATTACATTGGTACACAATAGAATTAATTTGACACCTAGTTTGCAGTGGGCGATTATTAGGATATCTACAAAACAAAAACAAATGATTCACACAATACTAAATTTGTTTTTTTAATCTATAATATACCTTAAAATACCATAATTGTTAAAATCCTGAAGTTCAGCCTGCTGTGAGGATTGATGTCTGCAGATTTAAATGTTTCATTTTAATTCCTTACATTAACTTACGCACAAATATCCTCGAGAAAGTATTAATCCGTCTCTTCTCTCAAGTTATGGGTTAAATTATAGAACAGATTGCCTTGGTTGGCAACCAGTCTACCGCAAAATGAAATGGCAATCTACTGCAGGATAATCTTCTGCCCAGTCAGTCATGTCATTTTCGAGCTATGATCACCCAAAGCGTTTATCACGAATGGCACTTACCTGACTGACATGTGCAAACAATATATTTTACAGACAATAGAATTCTATATTAAGTTAAAAAAAACTACAATGTTTCATTTGTAACTTCTGCTCTATTATAATTTAAAAATTAATAATTATTTTACTAAATAAAAGACTCACACAATAATAAATTAGTTTTTGTAACTACAATATACTTGAATATACCACAATTATTTAATCAAAATTATAACAAACTTTTCAGCCCTTTTACTTCTGAATTGTTTTTAAAAATTCAACTTGCTGTTAAAATGTTTTACCTATTTAAGTATTATGTGATCTCACTAGGTACCTTACCCAGACAAGATACTTTTCTTTAAGATTTAATTACTATGTTTCATTTAGAACATATACCTTAACATAAAAATAAATAAATTAATTAATTAAATAAATTTAAATAAAATAGGAAATTAAAAAAGAAATAAAATAAAAAATGAAGATTACTTTAATAAAATAACATGATCCACACAATACTAAATTGCTGTTCTTAATACAATATAACTAAATATACCACCATTATGTAACCCAAGTTCTAACTTATACTCACAGATTGTAATAAAAAAACCTATTGTTCAATAAAAAAAAAATATCTAACCTCACGATAGAAATTACTGTCTACCCTTTAAAAAATCCAAGGTTCCACTATATATCTTACACAAAGAAAATTTAAAAGTGGCATATCTAAATCTAAGCCATCCTTTCTCCTTCAATAACCCAAATTTTAAAATATCAATGGTTATATAATTCTAAATGCTGATTGAACTGTTTGCACACCACTATTTCGTTTCCTCCAACTTCCAGCCCCTAATTTTCTAAGTAACCAGAAATACATTTTATATTTTCAAAACCAATCGTTTTCACTATTTATTTTAATATATCACCTGAAGAGGAACAGTTTTGTTTTTAGACATGACAATTTTTGTCTTGTGGTATTAAGCTTTTATAAACCATTGTAATAACAAAATTACAATACTAACTCTAGTCTATATCCAGCACTCTTTTTAAAAGTGAATGCTTGAACAGTGGGGTTTTAATCTACGTGTCCTTTCACTTTTCTGTAGTGTATATATATATATATATATATATATATATATATATATATATATATATATATATAATGCATGAGTGGGTGAAATGATAAATCCCAACTTTAGAATTTTCAGTCAATTTAATTTCAATTGTAACTTTCTCTACAGTACAAAACTTTTCAGTTGACAATAAATCTTTTTTGACGAAGCTACTTTAGCACAAAATCGTATTTTTCTGTAGAAAACATTAAGAATGAATACGTGTGGGATGAAGGATATAATTTTGCCGCCCTAAATTGAACCTCGTATCATTTAAAAAAGATTAAATTTGTAGGAAGTTAATTCATGTTTTCAAATATCCGTATTTTTTTATTTACTTAAAAACTTTGAAAATAGAATATCTTTATGATCCTAGAAAAACAAAATTGTCAGGCGAGTAACTTTTAAAAATTTACATGTCGAAAGTAAAAATCAATTCTGACGAGGAAACCTAATGCCGAGAGATGAAGTAAAGGTTCTGAATCACTGGGCAACGTTATCAAATGATATGGCTGATAAGGTGTGGAGATCGCTAGGAGATGTATGGGTATGAATTCAGTGTGCTGCCTCTTCGTGACAGATTTGGATAGAAGCCAGGGGATATTGCACCTTCAGACCGCCTCCGAGACTGACGGCAAAAATGATACCTGCCAAATTCTACACTGTTAAATCTTGTTAATAGTTCAAGGGTCGGCCGTCCAAATCACCATTACTTCAATTTTCGACCGTTGTCTGATTACCTTCTGGTTGTAGGTAGACACGACTGAGGAACTGAGAGTTTTCCACTGTTGTGTGAGTGCTAAATATGCCAAGTTATAAGTCAGATGTTGGCCTGTTGACAATCACTTCACGTAAGAGATGAAAAGACTGTGATATGCTAAATGAGGTTGAGAAGACAGACAAGTTTGGACAAAAACGATAGAAAATAGAAAAAAGAATGACACAGTGAATAAAAAGAAAGGGTATGGTGCAAAGAAGAATTGCTCCGTCAAGACTTCTGCTGAAGTATTTTTCCTCTGAGAAGTGGCTGAATAATACTGAAGTATTTAGAAATAAGAAGTATGAACTAAATCAATTGAAAGGCCGAAAAATTATAATATGAGAAATAAAAATGAAATATAAAAGTTGAAAAATAAAAGTATTTGTGCTGCCTTTATAAAAAATAAGTAAGTTTTATTAAGAAAAGGGCGATAATAAATTAATACAAACCAGCCGGCAGTATCAATGGTTTCTGTAAAAATAAACAATTTCTATAGTATTAAACAGAATAAGCTTGACTTGATTGTCAACGATTACTTCGAAATAATGCGACTTTTTAATAAATTGGAAAATGTGAGTCGAAGACGCATAATGAAATGTCTTATCGTTGTGAAGCAAGGACACATTCAGGTTGGGTATTATTGAGAGAAGTTAGTCTGATATTTCTCTAGAGGAGCTAGTATACCTGCCAGTTTCTACTGAATAATACGGTTATGTTTGGGGGATCCATAATTCTAATTTTGTGTCAACGCTAAACTAAATAACTGCAGTAAAAAACAAACATGAATGTTTAAAGAAATGGATTTGGCACATCTTAAGCTACAAATAAATGGTAAATATAAATGAAATATAAATATTTTTTAAAATAAAGTGGGCATCACTATGAAAAGTACATCAGAATGAAAGTATTTAAATTATTTATATTTGTGGCACAGATTAATGGCATTAGCTTGATATCTGATGAAAGCTAAGTATATGTGTTTGCTTCCTAGATTAGGTGATTAAGTGATTACCCATAGAGTAGCTAAAATGGAAACAAACCCAAAAGGATGTAGAAATAGATTCAGTTAAAATTAGACAACTGTTCCAATGATTGCATAAAACAAATTGTATGGGCACAAGATCACAAGATGTCTTTAGAAATAAAACAGAGAATCATTATATTATTGGAATAAAATGACAACGAGAGTGCATTTATTTATTCAGAGAATTTTTAACTAACCATATTTGTTTTTAATTTCACAACATAAAAAGTAAATGTGTCTAACCCAAAAAGGAAATGAAGAATTGTTTTGAGAAAAAAAGATTTAAGAAATTTAATTTAACCTTTTCTACTGTAACATGTATTATGAAATAAATGCAATGATTTCTACAAAGAGAATTACAATTTAATTCGATATAATCAGGATCTTATTTTCTAAAGATATTTCGAAATATTGCATGCATCTAATAATTATTCATAAACTGAAATCTGCTAATTCAATGAAATAAATATTACTGTACTTATATCAAGTAAAAATACATTTTAATATTAAAGTTTGAGTAAAACTTACTTAATTGACCCGAATAATAACAGATTTATGTTGTTTCATTTCTTAAATTATTTTAAAACCAATTTGTTTTAATTAGGAATTGTAAACATCACTTATTTTTTTTTTTTAAGAATATGAAATATTCGCTAAATTCTAACCAAATCGTTTGCATTTATTTCCTACTAAAAATATATACTGAAGAATAACAAATAATCTTTAGGAAATTCTATTTTAGAGCAGCGTATAATCATAGCACTATTTCCCTGGAATGCATGGCAATTCGAAGATAATGAAAATAGGATATGTGTAAAATCATCATCGCCTCATTCTTAAAATGGAATGGTATAAAAAATACAGATGTTGTTTATGATTTAAAATCTACAAAGAATGTATTATAAACAAAGTTGTTGAAAACTTTTTATTTGCCAAAATAGCATATGTTGTGTAAATTCTGTCATTTCATAGGAAAAAAAGAGTGAACTGATGCCTTTTTTATTCTTTAATAATATGATATTTATGTATTATAATATGAATTTTTACCAAAGTTAATATGCAAAATCTCCACTAAGAAATATACAGATCTCCCCAATTATATATAACAATTCATTTTACGACACCTGAATTATATATATATATATATATATATATATATATATATGTGTGTTTATGCAAGCCTCAGTGACCGAACGTGTGTGTGTGTGTGTGTGTGTGTGTGTGTGTGTGTGTGTGTGTGTGTGTGTGTGTGTGTGTGTGTGTGCAGATATCTGCATATTCCTCAATAGAAATTCCATAAGACGGGGATGTGCGCTTTGGTGCAGTAAATATCGACTAGGAACGAAAAATCTGAGAGCCGAGTTCGAATTCCAGTTGAATTCGTTGTATTTCCTTATGCACAAATTACGTTGGAAAGGGGATTAATACGTCACGCAAATAGGTGCGGGGAAATATTCTGCTCAGTCCGTCATGTCTTTTTCGAGTGTATCATGTATGGCACTTACTTGACTGATCCCTTGTAAAGCTTCATATTACGACACATAAATATAATATTTTTAGAGTATAAAATGTACCTTCTTATTCTTTATTATATATATAGAATCGTGGTTTGTCCAAAAGACGCAATTTTTGAAATTTCATTATGTTCGATTTCTATTGATACTATCAACTGTGGAAGACAATTCCAGCATTCGATAGTGTTGGGAATTGTCTGAAAACTATATAAGTTATGAGTAATTGTGAGCGAGACTTTCAGTATCAAGGGCTTGTTGAACAATGGCTCATTCTAAATTATACGATTTTGCAATAGGGATTAGTTGGCCACTCTTGCAAAGAGGTGTACTTTGAAATGAGCAGTGGTCTAGGATCTTTCTCTTTCATTTTCTGTCTTGGTGAGTGATTCTTTGCATATATCTGTGTCTATTTGTATGTGTGCTGATATAATTCTCTGATTTGACTTCATTCTGTAAATGCCGCATGATCAGATAAATTTTCTGACATCTACATACACATATATAGACATATATATCTTTAGAATAAAATATGAAATATTGTATGAAACTGATCAGTATATCGATCAGTATAATTTTGTGTATCAATGCATATGTGCGCGTGCAAAGCAGCAAAAGAAATATTATTAGACATAATTCATTACGTATATGAGTACATATAAAAATGAATATATGATGCATTGCATGCAAACATACATATGCATACACACACACGCACACACACACATGCACACACACACATACACACATACATAAATATATATATATATATATATATATATATATATATGTATAAAAAAGAGAAAGATTGAGAGAGAAAAAAGTTTTTATTTTTTACAAAGATTTTTATTTTTGTATTCTAGTTAAATTGCAATCCTGTGCTACTGAAATAGTGGACAAAATCTGATTATTGAGACGTTCGATTTTAAACGTTCAAAATCTGCTGTTTTAATATCTCTATAAATCAGTCTCTTGGGTGACAGTTATGATCAAAAGAAAGTTGGTCGGATTTTTCTTTCTTCTGATGTTGTGAAATAGCCTAAATAAATATTAAAACCGAAAATGATAAAATCTAAATGCAAAAAAAAAAAAAAAAATTGCGGAAAACTTCAGTTGTATTTCCATTTTAGTTAATGTCCACTTTGTTTTTACATTTTCTTTCGTAGGGAGAGATTTTTAATTATTTGCTTTTTACTTATTTTTTTTTAATTCGTTGGTCTCTTTTTCTAATATATTTATTTTAAGACTTTACTTCATGGAATGAAAACATCGTTTCTTATATTTTTAGAATATTTACTTTCCTAGCTGTGTTATTTCAACATTTTATTGTTGTTACTGACATTTTTGAGCTCATTAATTTTCTAAATGCTACCTTTAGCTTAGTTAATTTAAAGAAGTCACACGAAAAGAAGGAAAATGAGTAAAATATGGCAAAACGTACCATATTTGCTATTTTAGGTTTATGGTTGTCAGTGTTTGCGAAATGTAATATAGACTTAGACTCAATAATGCATTTCTATATAAGAATATACATTTATACATGTTCGATTAAACCGTGTTGCAGAATAATATTCTGTTAATCTAATCACACGCGAACACAGGCACACGCGAACACAGTGTATTTTGTTTTAGAATATTCTTTTATTGTAGAATTTGTTTTTCATTCTTTCTAAAGTTTGAGAAGAATGTGCCATTTTAATTGTTATCTACACAAGGCCGATATGAGCAACTCCATAAAGAATATTTTACTTTCTTTAATTATTTTGTGTTCACATGAAAATCTTTCTGACAAAACAAATTTGGTTTAAATATATTTGTCTTAAATCTAAACTTATTCATTTACTTAGTCTGTGATAATGGTTTCATAAATATGATCTTACCATTCCATCGCAAGGAAATAGGAATTCCCAATTAGTTAATTGAACAATATTATGGTAGAGATATACTAATGTTCTTTAAAAAGTGATTATGTTATTCATTATTCGAAAATGCAACATATTGTATGCATCTTCCTTAAGCATTAAAAAAGATTAACTTAATATTTAGAATGATATGAAATACACATTATTTAAAATTTATTAAATAAAAGTAGAAAACACTATATTTTAAAGTATTAATCAATGTAACAGTGATTTTGATTACTACGGGAGTTATTTCTTTTACAAATGCTCAAAGCTTAAAATGAATATTAAAAAAAGTGAAAAACTATAAAGACGACAATGAAAATTATCAAGATAATAATAAGCACGAATATTTTTAAAGATTTATTGATAATATAATATGTATAAATTAATTTAATTAACAATATGATAATATTAATTATAAATAAAAAACGTGATTCATGTGAAACTGTCAGAAGATTTCATCTGTTTAGGAATTTTGTCTAGAAGAAAGCAAGTCAGCTTTAAAAATTCCCAAATTTCTTTCAAGAATATTGGCGCCGCTTAAGCAGCGGAAATATATTGCGTCTATTAAATTATTCCCCAACAATATACAAGTAGAATTATATTTTTAATGAATTCGATTTGAAACTAATTTTGAAAGTTGTTGGAGACTTAATATATGTACTGTTTATATTTTTCATTTCTTTTCTACTTTTATTTATTTTGCAGTAAAGGTAATTCTATCTGTTTTATTGTTATCGCTTCTTTCTAATTTTAGTATTTTTTTATTTTTTTCTCTTTTATATTTTTGTCCACATCCCAGGTGGTCTTCTGGTAAATTAAAGATAATTTATTAATTTGTTTACCGGCTGCCTAAGTTGATTAATATTTATTTTCTATATTGCGACTTATTTTGATTGATCGAACCAGAAGACAAAGCCAAACTCCATCTTGGAAACATGAATGAGTTTTTTGCCGAGACAGTCAATGTTCAAAAGACATGTTTTAGTCTAGTTTTTGTCAGTCAACTTATTTATTTGAGTATTTTATTATTTTCATTTCTTTCGCCGAATAACAGTATTTTTTAAAGTTATATCGCATACAAAACTTCATATGATATCAGTGTTCGACTTCGAAAATATAAATATATTTCCATAACTGCTAGGTTTGCCTTATACTATTTGCTTAAAATTTCCGTATTCTAATTCGTTAAAAATAATCCATTATTAACCGAGAACTGATTTCATAATAAAGGAAATGTTTATATTACTTTTCTGAAACTTCCGATGATTCGCTCTCTCGTACCCAGGCTAGAATAGTTGCATTGATTACAAGCGAATTATCTCAAAACTTCAAGCAGCAGCGTGTACTTTTATTATTATATTTTGAAGTAATAATTATTAATCTAGATATCTACTGAGCGCTTTCTTTTTGGCATACATTATTCTATATAATTTTAATTATATCAGGTGCTACTTTTATATATATATATATATATATATATATATATATATGTGTGTGTGTGTGTGTGTGTGTGTGTGTGTGTGTGTGTGTGTGTGTGTGTGTGTGTGTGTGTGTGTGTGTGCGTGCGTGTGTGAGTAAGGTCTTGTCTTAGAGATCCTTTCCATTTGCGTCGTTTTATAGTTTTTAGCTGTATGCTATGTATAATTCCTGTTATGGATATAATTTGGGTTTTAGATGTTAAAATATTATTATATAATAATATGTTTATCAATTTGAATTAATATGGTATCATATTAATTCAGAGGCATTTAAGTCAAGTACTACTGAAGAATTGTCTTGGATGGTCGTTCTTATCTATTACCATGATTTAATTACATTGTTATTTCCATTTATACATTATCAACTCTACAGGTTTTTACTTCAAGAGATTATCCACTTATCACAAATAAAGTTTAGTTCTATATTGCTACAGTTCGGTTTTTTTCCTATTTACTCGCAACATTTCAGTGATTTTACTTGTCAGCATTCTTGAGGTTTCTGTCATAATCGAGAATTGATCTTTCTCTGTTTTCTGCATGGAAAGAATTTTTCTCATAATGTAAGGATCACTGTTCACCTTTGTGCTTCGTGTCCGTTTGTACTAGGGAATGAAAGAAGATTTTCTATACTAACTTAACTAGGGATCGAACATCCAACCTGACAAAATATTATTTAATAAAAGATGGATCCACTAGACATATGTTTGTTGGAATATAATGTGGTCTCATTCATTCATTTGTGTGTGTGGAGGGGGCGCGCAATGTTTTTCTTTATCAGAGACTTTTAGGTCAAGCAATACTGAAAAATTTTCTTGAAGGCTACTGTCAGTCTGTTTATTACAACAGTTTAATTCCACTGCGATTTCTCTTCATACATGTTCACCCCTATCGGATTTTACCTCCAGAGATTATAGAATGATCACAAATAGAAGTTGAGATCTATATTGCTAGTGTTTGGTGTTTTTCTTTTTTACCTTATTAATTAAAACATAATTTGATAAATATTAATTATCCATAGAATAGGCCATTTTTTAATTTTACATGTATTCCATAGCATATTAAATAATTAACATATAAAATGTCAGTAGAGATTTCAGTAAATAAGAATTTGTTTTGCATGATGTATGACTAAAAGCTGGGGGAAAATACACAAAATATCCATTATATATTTTTTAATATTCAAAACATTCTTGGAGAAAATGAAGAAAACTTCAATGAGTAAGTAGCATACAACAAAAACACTCGACTCTTTAGAAATTATTTATTTGATTTAGCGTTTGATGAATTTGTAACATGTTTCATGGTTTCTTTAAATACACGTGTATTTTATTCTATAATATCACAATCTGCATCCAAAAGAGTTTCTGTTGTCGATTTCGGGTGAGGAACTGCACAAAATAATGAACAACAAAAATAGATATTGAGATAAGAATGTGGGTTATATTGAACGTAATGTATAAACTTGAACGCAGGTTAGTAAGTCTAGGAATACTATTAGTAAGAAATAAATATATGCAAGTCTAGAATTGAAGTCGTTGGAAATAGTGTATCCGTGTATCGTATTCTAGGTGGGTGGAGCTCAGAGCTATGCTGATTTCTGTTGCGGTAATCTCTGGGTAACTTCGGTATCTCTCGGTAACTTTTGTATCAGTACTGGTACTTTCCAATAACTCGCACGGATCTCTCTTATCACTCTCAACTGCTCTCTATGGCAGGAGTATATGTACACTCAATGGAGTCCATTATCATATACAAAGAGGAGAAACCACAAAAGTTTCTAACCAACTTTCCAGTATATTCCTTTGTGATTTCATTTTTTCTTTCTAGCATTGACATTTGTGTTCAAAAACAATATATTTGGACGATCTTGCACCATTCTCTATCAATATATCTATGAATGTATTCTATGGCTAAAACTTTCTACAGTAATCTGTTGACATTTTTATTTTCTTTAACTTTTCTATCCACTTAACTATAGCACAGTATTTCTTTGTTCTGAGTTTCAGTAAAGGTGTTTCTATATACAACGTAACCGACAGCCACATATTTCTCCTAAACTATGTAGGAATGAAAAGATGGATATAATTAATCTAAAACACAAAATAACGGAAGAAAGATACAAAAAGAGGTCATTTACTAGAATGTCTGGAGGAATGAAATAAAATAAAAATTAACAAACTGTAGCTAAATGTAAAAAGTATAAATACAAAGCACTGAGAACTGAAACTAAATGCAATGGAAATTAAATATGAAAGAATTCAAATTTCAGAACATACATTTAAAAAAGCTTGAAGGAAAACTGAAATTATGAAGGGAAAATAAAACTAAAATGTTTTAAAATGAATTAAAATATAAGCATTAAACTAATCCATAGAAATTAGGACACTTAAAACCATTGAGAAAACATACTATTAGGGAAAAAAATTAAAAAGTGAGTAAGAAATTAAGGAACAAGAGAAAAACGTTTTAAAATAAGCACTGAAAATGAGAAGAATGCAAAAACTGAAAAAAATAACAATGAAGACGAAACTAAAACATGAATAGAAAGTCGAAAAAAAACGAATGTAGGAATGAATAAAATAATACGAAAAGAAAATACATCATTTTGGAGAAAATAAACAGAAAATAAGGAAACGAAATTAAATGGATAAAGCAAGAGGAAACAGCTCTGAATTAACGAAGATAGATTTTAAAAACGAGTAAAAAATTGTCAGAACGAAAATACGAAAAAAAGCTTTCTGGAAATACGGAATAACTGAGTCATTGAATTACTGAAGCAAGGAAACCAGCAATTAAAATAGCTTGAATTATCTACGGAATATTTTACTATTATTTGTCTTACAGAGTTTTCTAAGAGTGAAATCTCAGTAATCCTATATGCTTAAACTACAATATGAATTGACTTTCATTATTTATGTGTGTGTGTGTGTGTGTGTGTGTGTGTGTGTGTGTGTGTGTGTGTGTGTGTGTGTGTGCGCGCGCGTGTTTGTTTTGTTAATGTTCTTATTGTTGTTGTTCAACATTTCTCTATGACAATGATTCTAAGAATACTTCAATATGGTTTGGAATGAATAGGACTGATATTTCACCGTGACTGGCAAACGTTTCAGGCATTAATTCGATAAAATTTTGGGATTACAAAGTAAGCCAATTCAAGATAATTAATCCTAAGAATCTCCATAGATTAGAGTCAATTTATCCAGAGGAATAGAAAAAAATAAATAAGGATGAGGGCAACAACTTGAAAAAAAATTTACAAGGTAAAAGAATGTCTTTGCTTTCAATGGATTCAATATTTAATATTAATTATCAAATATTAAGCGCTAATGATTTTGGACACCGATATAGAGAGGACATAAACCATTAGTTGGTTACACGTTTTAGTGTATCATTTATATTACAACTATTTTCACGTAACATTAACAAAACAGTTTACTTTTTAAAACAATTAGCCGTAAATTATAGTCATCAGTACCTGTTTAACTTCTTCTGCCTGTTGAATTATTGTCAATAAAATCTACGGTAACATTTACATACGAACGCGGTTAATCAAAATATATACAGCGTCATTTGATGCGATAATTCTGGCTTAATTAAAAGTTGCATT
This sequence comes from Ascarosepion bandense, assembly GCA_037127315.1. Lineage (NCBI taxonomy): Eukaryota > Metazoa > Mollusca > Cephalopoda > Sepiida > Sepiidae > Ascarosepion > Ascarosepion bandense. The sequence goes on along the minus strand of JBBBDQ010000239.1, from coordinate 4,931,640 downwards.
TTTTACTTGGTCATTTAATTATTTTTAAAATAATCGTTCTGTGAAATAAACTCAGTGCAAATTTATCAAAATGTTTTTTCATAATTTGCTACATTAAAATTCAATTATACCAAAAATAATACTTTTTTCTTAAATTAGTGTGCGAGCATATGTGACGATTTGTGCCGGCACAATCAAACACGAAAACATACAAAATTAATACCTAGATTATAGGATTCAAATATTACTGTCTAAAAATACAGTTTAAAATGCCACGTATGAAGTTTTTCTTTTGTTAGAAATGAAATTATCTCAAAACTCACAGTTGATAGAAGCAAACCTATTTTCGCCATTCACTTTCCATGCTCTGTTCAAATTTAACATTTCGAGGCAAAAGCATTTGTGGGTGTATTTATCATTGTTTTATTGAGATACCTACGTTATAATATCATAAATGTAATTATTTGTAGTATCCTTATGGCATCGGTGACAGCAAGTATTTAACATAAATGTAAGTGCTGTCAGATTTCTATTTATTAGGTGAGATGTTTAGAGGATAACAACATCTCATCAGTCATCCTGAATACAAATGATTTTATGGCTGTCATCAATATACGTTGGATTTTAACACATTTTTGTGCTATTCAAATATATATATATATATATATATATATATATATATATATATATATATATATATGATACGCATTATCTTGGGCACAAACACATACAGCCGAATTTATACTAAGTTATAAACTTCAACATTCACCATTCCGCTGTATGTCATTTATTATACATATCTGATAAAGCAATACATATATTTGAAATGTACGGAAAATAAAATAAGATTTATATATAGAAATAACAGTCAAAAACTAAAATATGAAAGACTGTCCAGTCTGAAGAGAAGAGGAATGTATATATATATATATATATATATATATATATATATATAAAGGACAACTGAACACGTAATTTAAATTGGTTATCAATTATAATTCATTTCAATGATCTAAATTAGCTCATTTCATCACACCACACAATATTCGTTACATTTGGTACAAAAACTTTTGCCGGAAAAAGAATTTCCTTTAACTGACGAGATATATAAAAAAGAAAAAAAATGAAAAAATTAAGAAACAGAAAATAGAAAAAAGAAAAAGGAAAAAAGAATCAGGACAAAGGAATTGGCGTCATATATATATATATATATATATATATATATATATATATATATATATATATATATATATCCGAGGGAATACAGAACGAAGAATTATTTCAACGTCCAAAACATTAATTTAAAACATTACTCGATATATAATATAATATATAGAGATGTGGAAATTTAGTATAAATTTTATTTTAGAACATTTACATGATTTTATATATATATATATAAAAGCCAAAAGTATCTATAACTTAATTGTTAGAATATGAAATTTGTTAAATGCCCACTGTATAGATGGCTTAAGTTACTAACCAAAATTTCAATATATTTTGCAAATCTATATTTTGAAATTTGAGTTCATCTTTTTAATTTCCTTTCTCGAATAATTTTTTTGCAATTTAAGATACTGACTCGTTTACGTGAACGGATTCAAACAGTGTATGCCTTTGCAAATTACAATTATAAAACAGATTCATTCAATAAGATATCTATTTTAAAATGGAGAAAATAAATCTTTTTACGTGTCATTTCCTTTCAGGTCATAGACAACCATGGCTTACCTTTATTTGTTGTTCAACTTAAATATTTTCAGTAAGTCACCTCTCTTTTTCTTTGAATTCAAGTACTTATATAGGTTACTTGCTGCTTCTATTGCCTTCAGTACAATCGGTGCATTTTAAAATCAGATTATTCAAATAAGACACGAATATCTACCAGCATTTATTTTGGAAATATTTAATTTCGTAACATTTGCAACGAAAATGGTACAAAATGAAAGAATCATTAGGTAAGACAACCGATAAAAGTAAAGGGACTTTTAACTGCAATAAGAGAGAATTCCCTCAGCAAAAAGAACAGCCGACATTGTGATTTATGTATTAGAGATCTGAATCACGTCGGTGCCAAAGGTTGATTTTGTACTACAGTAACAGACAACTAAAATTCTCACACGAAAATCGGAAGGTTCATCAAAATAATAACCGACGTTGTTTAGTAAATTATTGTCATTACGAGATCGGAAAATGTAATTTGAAACAGAAAGAAGTGATGGAGTGTTAGACAATAGCCTGCCTGATGGCTGTAAATGTTAGGCGTTTTCGTTATCTATGAAGAAAAGACTTACCTGCCAGATGTAGTTCTAACAGATAGAATGTTTTAGATATTCTGTTGAGTAAAAGTTTGATAAAACTGGTACTAATGAAAACAAAATGAGAGGTGATAGGTTTGCTATACGTAAGGAGAAAAGAAACATTTGGAATATAATGTTCAAAGTGTATAATGGATGTGATGAGCAGAGGTAGAAGCAAAGTGAAAAAACTCAGATTTCTGAGAAAATGGAAGACAGATAGAGTACTATAAAGTCAATGATGTGTTATTAATAAACATGTACAACTAACAAATGACAGGAACTAACGGAGATTCATGCTCGCACATTTTCCTGTTAATGGCGTATATAGGGAAAGAGAGAGCAGTATCACATTTCCAAATAAATATTGCTCTTTTTGAGCGACTACCTTCAGGATTCATAGATTCATAATAGAATATATTAATTTATAAGATGACTGTGTGTGAATAAGTTCTAAACTGCGTCTAGACATAATATGCAAAAGTGGTATTGTCAAATATTTTATGTATAATTCATATATATGTGTTATCAAATAAAATAATTTATAATATTATGTATAGCCAGTAAACATGAAAGCAATTAAGTCCCAATTTTCAATTTCAGATGATATTTAGCATTTTTTCAGTAATTAAAGCAATTTGCAGTGTCAAGAGATTATTTGCAAGAACTAGACTTTAGTATTATGGCTCGTAAAAAACTAACAATGAATGAAAAGAACTATATAATCAAAGAAATTAGTAATTATATGAAGCCGCTGGAGCTCCTGTGGTGTAAAGGAAACAAGGTATGAAGCATTAAGAAAGTTTGCTGATGTAAAGAATCAAATAAAGATACCTATTTTAACAAAAAACCATAAAAAAAGAAGATTGCAGTGGGCAAAAAATACATGGAAACTGATTTCAGTAAAGTGATTTTTACAAACGAATCAAGGATAACCCGCGATGGGCCCGATGGATGGGCGCGAGGATGGGTTTGCAAGACTCAAGAAAATCTTTTAAATGCCATCCAGGTGGCGTTGGGATTATGATATTGGCTGTGATTATTAGGAGCTCGTGTGTCCATTTAAAGTGAAAGATGGGGTTAAATTGAATTCTAAATGTTACTGTTATTTTATAGAGCAATATTTCATTGAATGGCTTGATAACGACTCATTAGCCAAGCATAGATCTATGATCTTTATGCAAGACAACACACCAAGTCATGCATCAAAGTTTAGTAAATCCTGGTTGAAAGAAAAAGGATTTGTTGAAGATTCTCTTATAGACTGACCTTCAAATAGCTGTTTCTTGAATCCCATTGAGAACCTGTGGAGTAAGAAGAATAGATCATCCTCAAGAGAGACATTTATTCTAATGGAAGACAATTTAACAGGAAGTGTGACCTCTCGGAAACAGTTAAAGTTGCTTCAAACAACTTACTAACCGCTAAAATTGCAAATCTAACATCAGATGTTGACAATAGGCTGTTAAGAGTTATTGAAAAGAAAGGAGCATTTGTGCAATAAATTTTAGGAGATGCTTTTTATTTTATGTTAATATATTTTTTATTTTTAAAATAAAATACTTTTTTATGTTTTTCCTTTAAGAAATTGAAGAATTTGTTCTAAATTTTTTCATATATTTTTTTCATTAGTTTTACAAGGTATAATAATGTAAAAGTATCAAAATAAATAGTTGCAAATAAACTACTGACAGTCAAATTAGTCTGTTTTGTTAACTTAGTAAATTCTTTTCTAATTAAAAACAATAATTCTCTGTATCACAGTATATCTAAGTTGATAATATTGAGTAAAATCTAAGCAACATCATAATAGAACGTTTAACATTAATAATATGCATATAATCTTTAGACGCAGTTTATATCCGACAAAAAAATTTCAAAAGTTAAAAAATATCACTGACATTCTAGAAAGTTAGTGGGGCCAAAATACATTCAGCATCTAATCGAATATATTCATACTCTCACGGCACATCAGTGAAATTGTTGAGGTGCAGCAGGAAAGTCATTGAAGGCGGGTAAGATATACCAATGCCAGTGAACTTGGCTGAATTTATTAAAGGACGCGTATATCTAATGTTGTCTGGCTTTGATTACTGGGTCTTCTAGTCTGTTAGTTCAAAAACGAGGAAAAGAACTCACAGTGTTTATTAAAGAAACATTTTATATCTGCACTTATTTCTAATAGTAAATTATTTAGTTAGGACGAAAAGAAATTTCCAGATCAATCTTAAAAATGGTTTGCTCTATTTCAGAATCAAGTAAATATTTATTAAGATAAAACTGTTGTTATTAATTGAACTACTCACTGTTGTGATTAGTCTAGATCAAACTGAATATTTGATGTTTTCATTAAACTCGGTCAATGTGCACGTGTGTTTGCTGCTGGAATATACGACTATATATATTTGAAGATATTTTTGGAGTTGTGTGAAGTTAGTAAAATTTTCACTGAAAATTTTAGAAATATTTATAAAATAATCTACGTTTGCTAAAATTATGACAACTCAAATGTTTTGAATTTTTAAAAATAAGCAGTTATATCTCCCACAGATTTGTTCCGCCTTACTGCGTGCATAATATATCAATATATTTGTAAAATATGTAGGTAATGAGAAGGATATTCTTTCTTTTAACCTGTCTATAAGAACATAAGTTTGACAAATCAATTTAGTTAAGTTAGAGAAAATTATCTCAGAAGAAAAGATGGTCTTTCTATCTTATATTTTGCATCGATAGCAGAGAAAAATCTTTCTTAACTGGATTGAGAATAACGACTGAATAATAAGACAATCTCATTTTTTTCTGACCGATGGCACTTTACAAATTTGAAACGTCAGTAAAGGGACACAAAATAGAAAAATAACTACTCAATTGTAATAGTAATAAAACAAGCTCGCTAAGATTACACCACACCGAGAAGCGCCTTAACTACGAAGCAAGAAAACCCAAAAGAATACAATCCACAGAGAGTTACGTTGCAATATTTAAAAACAAATATAAAATATTAGAAAAGGCTTGAAATACAAAGAGAAACACAAGCGATGTCATAAGAATTTCTCAATAGGGAAGATAGGTAAGAAAAAAATTAAGCGGATGACGGATAAGATTCTTGAACTAATGAAAAAGACAGAAAATAATGTCAAAGAATGGCTGAGAATATAGCATATTAAGAAAAATAATTAAAAATAAATGCAAGTAAACCAAAAGTAAATGAATTAAAAAGAAGTTTAACACAACAGTTGAAACATTACGGAATATTAGCATGTATAAAGCCTAAATGAAAATAGCTGGACAGAAATATACTCCTCGTGAGGATACCTACAATTAAAGACGGAATACTTATAATAGAGAAATAAATACTACAAAGATGGAATACATACATCATAGACTACTTCCATGACAACAAAAAGGAGAGAACAACTTTGATACATTAAAAATACTGGAAATATCTGAATTAATAAAATTTAATGTAAGAGAATCCGTGGCGCAAATTAAAAAAGAAGACAAAAATCAAAGAGATTTTAATAAAGATGCTGTCAGATTTAGAAAAATTTAGAATCAATTATGTTTTTATGTGTACAACACTTATTCAGAACAAGCAATATATACAGTCTCCTGTCTATTGTAGCTTTAAGCAAATTTTCTTTTTGCTATTTCTCCTGAACCCTGTTTTTTAATCTATGCAAACTCGTTAGGTAGATTATGCGTTTTGTCCTTCTAGCCTTTCATATATCTTGTAAATTTCAAATTTAACAAGCGCTCTTTCCTCGTTATCTGACTAAGACATTTCAGTTCTTTCTTATGTTAAATATGTGTCTATTTTGTTTCTATTTTCACTAAATCTTTGTCAGTGTTTACTATGGTATTCACATCATCCTTTTATAGAATCCCATTTCCGATGCCTCAAGTCTATTGTCTTTTGTGGTCATTGTTCAATATTCACAGCTATACAGGACTGATATTACATGACAGTTCATTAAGGAAATAATAAAAAAAATATGAAACAACGTCAAAATACTTGAAAAGCCTATTAATTCTGTTATCATAGAGATTTCACAGAAGTTCTTCAGAGGATCATCGACTACATCATTAAACTTAATTAGTTGTCGATTGAGCAGAGATCGAAGCAGAATTAGAAAGAAAATAGAGCAGAAACAGATATGGCTTCAAGACCCAGAACAAAAATTGCCATATTTATGACCACAAAGTTTTAAGACTGAGCAACGCAAATTCTGAAATAACTTTACCTCACTCTCATAGATTAAACAAAATCATTTTAGAAGGTATGACACAATATCTGAAATACCAAGGATAACGAGATTTATCTGGGCAATATATTCGAGTAAACTACATTGTTATGTGCGCACAAACACACTGCACGCAGACAGAGAATAGATTTAGGGAATGCCCCAAAATAGAAAGAGGATTAAGAGATGTATTTAATCTGTTGCTCGAAACAAACCGTTGAGAACAAAAATATCTATCAGGATATTTATCAGTGAATATTAACATCGTAATGATTGGTGACTTAGAAAAGAAAATTAAAGAATTTCTAAGCAAAGTAACGATAGAAATTAAGAAACGATTATTAAATATAAGTTAAATGCTATACGTTATAGCTACTTGGGCGATCATGTCTCGAAATTTTTAAGCGAAGTAACGATAAAAACTAAGAAACGACTATTAAATATAAGTTAAATGACCTACGTCATACTCTCCTGGGCGATTTTATGTCGAAAGAGACATGACTGACTGGGCAGAAGATTTTTCCGCATTAGGTTGCCATTACTTTCTACGATAGACTAGCTGCCAGCCAAGGTTATAGAACCCAATCTCTCCTGCTATTTATCCCATAACAGGAGAGAAGAGACGGATTAATACTTTTCCCAGGGGCATTTGCACGTGAGCGAATGCAAGCAATGTAACTGGAATTCGACCCCAGCTCTCCGATTTCTCGTTTCGAGCCGATATCCACTGCTTCACGGCTATTAAATATAGAAAGATAAAATTCATTTCCTTGACAAAAACTGTCACCGTTTTTCTGAATTATGTACTATAGATGTAAACATAAAAGGTACAGACGTTATGTAATGTGGTAAGAGACAACCGAAGATGTGACACAGAAATACAAACGCGCATAGAAACTAAATTATTAAAATATGGAAACATTTCGTTAAATACAATATGAAACAATATATAATTCTCTGTATCAGATGAAGACCTATTTGGAACAATTAAGATGTGGTTTTACTGACTAATGTATTGAATATTAAAAAGAGAACCTAAACGATAAGAAATAAGATTGGCAACTAAAAACTTAAGTACAATCTCAAATACATGCTTGAAATGTATGAGATACATAAAGATAAAACAGTCGTTTTGAATCTAACACTGACGGGATGCATTGATGCAAGAGAAGCATGAAGAATGAGCGAGGTAATTCAAATTCAAAGGTTTGCGCTAATGAATGCCAGAACGACAACAAAGCGTGATGGTAAAGAGTGAAATCTTAGCGATTTTATATTTGAAAGAGCAAATACATTTATATCACCGATGAAATATCTGTGTTTTTTTTTTCTCATTTCACCTCAAGCAAGGCATTGCCACTATTGCGCAGGAGGTTACTGAGGGGAAAGTGATTGGGAAGAGTGGTTAGATATAGGAAATGTCAGGAGAAGGGTAACAGACGGGTAAGGATAGCGAGGATGGGGATTGGGTGGATGGGAAGGGTGATTGAGAGAATGGATGCGAGTTAGTGTGTTAGGAGGTGTCTATTGACCTTACATTTAAACTCCTAGAGATTGTGTAGCTGTCGGGGAAGCAAGTGCATGGAAAGGAATTCTACAGGCGGGAAGTGCGAGAAAAGAAGCTGTTGGAGTAGAAATTGCGGTTACATCTTATCTGTTTCACAGTAAAAGTGTGGGACCTAGTAGCTAATCTAGTATCTAGTGCAAATTCATACCTAGGGAGCACCAGTGATCTAAGTTCATCGGAGCAGAAGCCGTGAAAATATTTATAGAAGAGGCACAGGGAAGCCACTTCACGCCGGTGAAAGAGTGACTGCAGGCGGTCTGCCAAGTCGGTATCGATCACATTACAGATTCTCCGTTGTATTTTGTCAAGAACCCCGAGTAGAATAGCAGAGGCACCTGACCAGATGTGACAACATTATTCAATACACGGGCGGATGGTGGATTATATATGTGCAGGATAGATTCAGACGAGAAAAACTTCCGGGCCCTGCACAGAGAACCGACTTTCTTAGCAGATCGGGGAGATCGTTAATGTATATTATAATTATTTTATTACATTTCTTATTCCATTTTCATCGTTGCTTTTATTCAAACACTCGATCCGACTTTAGTCATTTTTCTACTGATCTTAGCAAACGCAAAGAATGTGCAACACCTTTCATGTTACAGTATTTACATTATTCAAAATATTGACCATTTGTAAGACGTTTCGGCCGATGTACGCTTCGGCCCTTTTCAGGTGCTAGGAATTTGGAACGGAACCCTTTATTACAATCCCTGGTGTATATCATTCTCATTCCTTGTGTAGTAGTGATGCTACGATTGGAAGTCATGCGTTATCTCCCTCTAACCATGCAAGTTACTTGTTTACCACTTCATTGAACGCACAACTTTGGGTCAAATCACAGGAACTAACCACTGAGCCATGTGTCCTTAAGGACAAGAACAACTGAATTTTTGGGACTTTTAAATCTAATGTCTTGCAACCCTATTTTACCAGAGTTCATATTGTAATTTTATGATGTTAATAGCTTTCTTTAGTATTTTTACCAGAGCTCATATAGTCCGAATAATGTAAATACTGTAAATACTACCTCATCTCAGAAATATAGACAAATAGAATGATCTATTATTAAACGTCGTACAATGGCAACAAAGATGAGGACAATAGTCCGAATAATGTAAATACTGTAAATACTACCTCATCTCAGAAATATAGACAAATAGAATGATCTATTATTAAACGTCGTACAATGGCAACAAAGATGATGACAATAGTCCGAATAATGTAAACACTGTAAATACTACCTCATCTCAGAAATATAGACAAATAGAATGATCTATTATTAAACGTCGTACAAATGGCAACAAAGATGATGACAATAGTCCGAAAAATGTAAGTTCTGTAAATACTTCCTCATCTCATAAATATAGACAAATACCTTTCATATTACCGTCGTATTTATGTACCACTCCTATACTATCATCACTATCATCTGTAGCCGCTATGATTTTATGCTTTTGAATGCTACTGCACTCATGACAAGCCTGACGTTAATATATTTTTCATTTTTTAATCCCTTCTGACACTTATCAACCCTTTTTCACTTTACGTCTTTTTTCAGTGGAACTCTCAAATTCTGCATATTAGGTATATAAATTTGATAATAGTTTGTTCATCCAAAGAATCTTTGTAATCTGATCACGTTTGTTAGGGGAGGCATATTCTTAATCGCCCTCGACGGATCTGGAAGACATCATTTTTGTCATTGATTTGTCTTATGTTCTTAATTTTAGATAAAAAATAATTCTTCTTTATAGAAGTTGAACCCATACTCCTGTATTTTTTAAAATCTGTTTACATATGCCCGATATGTTGTTTCTGAGATACACTTTTCATAAATATATATCAGTGAGATAATACTTTTGCTTAATTTTAAAACTTTTCATGTCTAACTACGTTTGATTTAATTTTTAGAAAATGTTTTTTTTGTTGGTAGCATTTTTTATTACATTAAACGTTTGCATAGTCCTCAGTGTCTATGTCAAATATCTATTCCAGTCTATTTTGCCAAATATGTTTTCTGAACATGTTTAAATGTAATTTTTGTTTGTATTTTTAGATGACCAATGTTTATTAAGAAACATTTGAATCTGACATGGTCATATTTTGGAAGGTAACATTAGTTGATAATTTTTCAGCAGCCCTTTTAAGTTTTAACTTAGTTTCAATTCAGCTATTTATTATAACAGTACGGTATTTGAAAGCAGAACTGTTCGCTTTTTTTACTTTTTGTCTTACCTAGCAACTTCCCGAATCATAATGTATGCACCTGAATAGCAATCAACCTGTCATGTAAGATACAATTACTACGTGAAAATATAAATGATAATAATGATAGTAATACCAATAATAAAAAATATAATGCATTTGATTGGACTTGGTATTTCTCTCTACTACATTGATCTTTCTGAGAGAAGGAACGACACAAAACACTTTCCATGGGTAAATGGAATGTTGCTGCCAATAAAATGTTTGTACAGCTTCATTCCATTTGGTAAGAATAGCAAGGTTATAATCATTTGCTCAGTTTTCGAGGCCATTCCGGAGTAAGGTTTCTCTATATCCGTTAGAAACGATAGAATTATTTTGTCAATGCATATATAAAGACAGAATCTGCTATGTTAATCATGAAGTTAAGAAGGTTGGTGAACATATATATTATATGAACTAGGTTTGTAATAACATTATGTATTTTATCAACTTATAGGCGATATAAATAGCGTAAATACAGCAATTACCTCATTTAAACTGAAAATAGAAGAACATTAAAATTAGATAAAATTAAATAAATTGGCAAATCAATTAGTAAATATTTGGACGGTAGCTATCAAAAAATGGTGAATATCACACAAACTGAAATATCCCCAACCGAGAGAGAGAAAGAGAGAGCGAGAGAGAGAAATAGCATATAATTTTCTAAACATATATTTTTAAATATAAAAACAATAAATGATTAAACAGAATAGACATTTACTGTTTGTTATATTTGACAATATATATATATATATATATATATATATATATATATATTATTCAATTAATTTGATTTGCTGATAATAAAATTAGACCAGGACACAGTTGTATTAAAAAGTGTTTAATAGATTTAATTGTGGAATTTTTTAATATTTTAATTCACAACGGTGGCAAAATATATAGAGTGTACCAGGAAGAAATGTTACTTAGTAAGTTATTCCCAAACAAATATGAATTGCGGAACAGAAAGTATGACTAAGCCTAACCATACAATAAAATACCCATTAGGGTCCTACAGCCATGGATGAAAACATTATAATTTCATCTAATTTTGAAAGTTGGGTTAAAAAAATGCCCGTTACGTGAGCGTTCAAAAGATCTCTGTTGCGTGAGCGTTCTTTAAAAAAAATAGTAAAATATGTTATTTCAAATAGTATTAAGACACCACATGGTAGAAACGTAGGTAGCATAATAATTCTTTTACAAATGAAAATATATATATATATATATATATACAGAGAGAGAGAGAGAGAGAGAGAGAGAGAGAGAGAGGAGTGACAAAGTAATTTTTTTCATTGATGGAATAGTTAGCCTTATTATCTATGAATTTATAAAATATTGAAAAATGTTTATTTGGGAACACAAGGGACTGGTTTCTGAAATAAACCGAACGTTATATTTTTTTTAGTATTGATTGTGGTTTCCTTCCAAACCTTTTAAAGAATTGTGGAAATGCAACCATCTATTTTAGTTGCGACTGACCTTCAAAGTTAAGCGCTCTTTTGCTATTTGGTAGAACTGTTTGTGATTTTGAGCGCCAGTTTTTGAGATGTGATGATAAATAGTTTTCAAATCGTACAGGTGTCATTCACTTAAACAAATTTAATCATTCATATGGCAATGTCAAGACACACACATGCACAGACACACATACATACATACATACATACATACATACATACATACATACGTGTGTATATATATATATATATATATATATATATATATATACGTGGGCGTGTAAAAATGATAATATACACGCTAAAAATCTGACTTCTTATACCGAACGCCCATAGCTCAAACGTAGAATCACTGACTGACTGTCGGGTTTCAATCCTGGGTTAAAAGCAATCGGAGTCTAACTGTACTGATGAGCTGTGATACAGTGAAACAGATCTGACTGTGGATGACTATATATATATATATATATATATATATATATATATATATATGTCTAAACAATTATTGTTAAATATAACAGACAATCTATTAAGTTTAATCCTGATTAGTTCTTTACATGCGCGTTCAGAGATTGCATCTCTCGTACTAATAATACACCCACTACATATATTGGCTTTAATACACCCACGCTCTCCCATAGACTTACCTGCCACATTTCTGATCATAGTTCAATTAATCAACATTTCTTAGAAAAACATAGCCATATAGGTAATATTAGACAGATTTTAGTCGATAACACAATAATACTCACACATACACACAGTACAAACAACCTTCAGATATTGGAGGAAATTTACATTAAATAAAAGGAACCCATACTTAATAAAATCCCATTTCAATCTGGTCACAAAACATTACATTGCATTTCAACATATGGTTTTGTTAACATTTCAGTCTCACACGCGGTGTGGTGTCATAGAACGGCATTACAAATTTACTATTCGGTGACTGTTATCGTCGCATAGCAAAGTTTTATGTCAAGATAATATCATCTTTGATGGTGGATGTCTTTATATTAACGTTCCTGCAACCTTTCTGTAGATGACACATTTGTGCCGAAAGCTTAGAACTAGCATAATAAAAATATTCAAATGTTGGACAAATTTTGTCTTTATTTTACTTGAAACCAAAATATGATGTTTAGAAAGGCCTATGATAGGCATTCATTGTTCATTATATATATATATATATATATATATATATATATATATATATATTAATTTACATAATTCCAATAAAGCAGCACTAGTTATTATAGACTAGTGTCAAAAAAAACAATCCTAACCTATCAGTAAATTAATAACCTCATAACCTAATAACCTAACGGGAACTACCTCGTAGGTTAAATATAGGGGAAGAAAAAAAGAACCAAACCAAACACATGAACAATGCGTCAAGACCTTGTCTGAAAGAAAGAAAAAACAAGACGAAAACCTTAACAGTAAAGTGCTCAATACGAAAGTAAGAAAGTAGAGTAAAAAATACAATACACTAAATCTAAAAATGAGCCAACACCGACCGCGGTTTCACACAACGGATTGTCAGGTAATAATCTCTCTACGTATTCAAATTAACAAATGTACGCTCGACGTGCCGAAACACAAAAAAACATACTACTTGCCTACTTCAAATTCGGTTTTTTATACAAATTGAATCTCACCACTTCACTCGGTACTACGACATTCTATTCCATAAAATGAGTTACACTTCTTGCGACTTTATTTTGTCTTCAACGTGTATCTTTGTGGTAAGTCTGTTTGTTGCATTCCTACTACAATATATCTAAAAGAATAATGATAATGTTAAAATTTGACGTATGTCATATAACCATGTATTATGTTTCTTCTGTTCATTATCTTTATTGCCATAGTCAAGACTTTTCAGCCGTTGTACAGCCTTCTTGAGATGGTTATGTCAAATCACTGGCGAGGACATATGACCGAGTCGATAAAGGCGTTGGTTTAATCCAGTGCCTTGAGTCAAAAAGTTGGGAATTCAATAACTTGTTTCACGAGTAGTGAACAAATAATTTAAATTAAATGGAGATAATTAAGACATCATGAAGTAGCATAGCCCATGGAATGAGAAAATATACCTCAGTGATCAAAATAAAGGGTTCGGTTCAAAATTTGGATCACCTGAAGACGGTCAGAGCGTACAACGGCCGAAATGTCATGTATACTGTAATAAAAATGAGGACAACAGTCCAAACAATGTAAATAATGTAAATTAAACGCAACCTCATCTCAGAAGCACAGACAAATAATATAAATGTATTATGTTCTCACATAAATGGCGCAATATATATATATATATATATATATATATATATATATATATATCTGTATTAATGAGACAGTGTTTAAATGTAAGTGTGTGGAAGCGTTTCATATACATGAATATGTGCGTTTATTTGCATTAGTTTGCAAGCATGTATCACTAATATTTTTAATAAAAGGATTTAGAGGAAAAGTAAGATTTTTAGCAAGCTTTAATTCGTTTAGCTAATTCGCTTAAATTCAATTATTCATATTTGTGCGAAATATAGCTGACGGTCTTCAAATGGCCAGTGAATATCTCTTAATCATATTCACCGAAGTGCATGAAGAAATAACGACAATCCTAAGAAGCCATACAAACGAAATATTCGTGAAGAAAGGTAATGTTGATGAGATCAATGGCATGCAAAATAATACGGATATAATGTTGGTGTGTCTACATTTCTCGGATATTTTTGTTGGTATATTTATGAATCAAGTCTTCTTTTCTCTTAGGTATAACTGTGGATGTAGAATTCATGTAAGCTTCTATCGAAGTTCCTAATATTATAAATGAATATGGTGTAAAGTTCTATTCCCGATTTAATGTAAATCTAGAATGTAGTGCTTTATCATGTGTGTTTTTTATTTGATTGTCGTTATTTATATATTCGCGTGATTCAGCAGCAAGGATAATGCGTTAATGTTGGCATTAACTGATTTATATCTCAAAAACTTTTACCTTGAATTTGCATCAAATTTTGCTGATTACACATACATTTATAGAATTGTGAGCTTTCGTATATGAGTATATGCTAGATATTTAACTAGATGGGATCCAATAAAATTAGTATGTATGTCCATACAAAATATTAGTCCTGATATACAATTTCTTTGTTACAATTTCTGGAAGAGATTTAAGAATGTATATAAACAGTTAACTGGCTTGGTAATCACATGCTTGACGCCTTGAATATGACTATAATTGAAGTTAAAGATATTTATAAATAAGTCAATAATTACAAACCATTATATCTCAATGCGATAAGGACTGCAAAATTGAAAACTGTTTTCAAAAGAGACTTCATTGTTTTATAATTCATAAACTGTGAATGAATATATTTTTATTTATCTTGGTTAAAACAGTAAATTACATTTGTAGTAATTAATTAAAATTATGTCTACGTGAAATAACCATATTAGATAGACACTGCACAAATTAGATTATGATCGTGAATTTTCAAAGAACAATGAGCACGCATTTTACTGAGTCAATTTTAAACATTTGAAAACAATCTACTTAACAAATGCATGGATAGTTTTATTAAACATCTAATTTTAAAATAAACATGATCTGTACCGTAAACCAGCCTACACTTTCTGTTGACCTATCTCGGATTGGTTCGCTAAATATATAAATGCTAAGTTAATATACACTTATATTGCAGAGATTTACAGTGTTTTATTTTGCTCTTACCTCTGATTATTTTCCCATTTTCTAACGTTGTACTCCAAGCACTCACTTTATACAATGAAAAGTAGTTGAGGTTAGTTCTTTCTTACAATCTATATCAGTTTATATTATGTGTGAAATTAAAAATAAGTATTCTAAGATCTTTAACGATTTTATCGTGAACCATTCTTTGTAGTATTCCGATGGTCATCCTCTCCCAACACATTATTCCCATTATGAGCTTTCAATAAACTCATTAATTGTTAAATTGACAATTTCAAATTCTATGCAATAGCAACTGGGTGAAGAATTCCTTATGCATCATATGTAAAAGAAGAAGAGTTAAGTGGTACATAGACTTTGCATGCCCTATTTTGATTCTTTCAGATTTGTTTTTCTCTCGTACACTCAAGAAAAAAGTAACAGCATAAAATTTTATTACTTTATTGCTGTTGTAATCCTTTTGCTTTGTCCGGTAAGTTCGTGCAAAACTTTAAGGGAAGTTAAAACACAAAGCAAATGTATGTCATTAATATTTATTCAAGTAAATATAAACTATTTTGTTGTTTCTCCATTTTTCTCCAACTGAAAGATTCCTTCCTCAAGAAGTTTGGTGAGTTCTCGCCAAAGAACTCATTATTGTGATTTTTATTTAGTCATCCAAAAAAATAAATGTTTACCATTGTGATTATTTTGCAAGGACCTAAATAAATGAAAATACGAAAGAGAAATGCCTGATGAATATGGCAGTGGGTGTAATACATCCAATCAACCTGCTTAATTTTTTTCGGGTCGTGATAGAAATGTGAAATCTGAAATTATCCCGATGGACAAAAAATCTTTATTGTTCACCAATTCTGAGCGGCTTTCTTGAATTGCAGCCATTAACCCGTCTAGTTGCTTTCTTTCCAAAATCAATTGACTGGTTACTTGACAGAAGCTCATAGTACAGAATTCCTTTCCCATCCAACTGAACATCACGCATACTCAAAATCACTGGATAAAGATTTGCTATTGGGGTGGCTGAAAGTTGGCTCATGTCCCTTACCCCAAGATCTTTTGTGCTGAACATTGCTGTAAACAATCTATTTTACATCACCAGTGAAAATTTTCTCAAAAAACCGTGCATTTTCATTTAGTTTATACAGTAAATCACAAATAGAAATGCGGTCCAATTTTTTTTTAATCAGATTACGTGGTATCTAACTGTCGTAGAGATATTTGTAATCAAGCTTCACTAACCGCTGAAAGATGAAGGATGTTTTAAAGTTTTACTGCTAATTCCGGCGTTATTTAATGCGGGTTATTCTCAATTAACGTCTTGATCTTTCGTCATCTTTCGTGGGGGAAATGTCTGAACGTTCAAAATCAATAAAACCACATTTACTAACTCTAAACATAACCAACTGTATCCATACATTTCTGTCACCTATCATTTTTGTCTTTTGTGAGGCACTTTTGCATTTACGGTAATAAAAGAAGAATCCGTATGAAGGCAGTTTGCTGCCAGTAGAGATT
This sequence comes from Ascarosepion bandense, assembly GCA_037127315.1. Taxonomy (NCBI): domain Eukaryota; kingdom Metazoa; phylum Mollusca; class Cephalopoda; order Sepiida; family Sepiidae; genus Ascarosepion; species Ascarosepion bandense. Next base: position 4,914,604 of record JBBBDQ010000239.1, on the reverse strand, counting down.
CTTTATTACTCTTATGTCTTTCCCAAACATGTCGAGCCTGCTAAGCATCTCTATCAATTCTTTGTAGCGTATTTTGTCGAACGCCTTTGCATAATCGATAAAACATTGAAATTTCAGAATTGATAAGATAAAAAGTAAGAGTAAAATTCTAAGTAAAATTTAATGGAATAATCTCCATAGACAACCACAGATTACACAGAGATGACGGATTAAGGATAGCACCGGCCAACAAAAGACAAAACGATAAAATAGAAAAGACACTTTAAATCAAATAAGAAGGTAGTTAAATAATTAGATGTAGAATTTATTTACAAACTGGCAGTGTTTTTTCCAAATATGAAATAAAAAGCAACTTTAAAGTACGTAAACACAATATCTTGTCATTCAAAAAGCATAATCAAAAACATCTATGAATAGGAATAGGCCATAAAAAATTCGTCAAACAAAAATTAAAATTGACATATGAAAAAGACACTTATATAATTTGGGGTATATTAAAAATATTTAAACCATATATATATAGTATCGTATGCAGATAATGCCAGGAAAAACAGATATGTTGTTTCCAGAAAGAAAACAAATTACTAAATGAAAGTTCAGAATTTATGTCTAAATGTAATCATACCCATAAATACTTACTAGGATCATACAAACAGTGACGAATTTGTTCGAAGTTCCTCCTTAATTTTGTAAACTTTTCGTTTGTTTGAAAAATTCCAGTCGCGACTTTCGTAAAAAATCCTTGTTCGAACATTTGAAAAAACATATATTCAGTTAATGTAAATCGCCTAAAGATACGAAAAGTTTGAATCATAGGTCGCGGAAATAACTCACTTCCAAATTATATATATATATATATATATATATATATATATATATATATATATATATATATTGTAACAAAGTTGTGGAACTCGTAGGTTTTTTAACCTGCTGTTCATGCATTTACTTTTATAAAGAGTGCTCGATACAAACGTAGAGCGTTATATTGTAATAGTTGTTACAATGGTTTATAAATTCATAGTATCACTACACAAAGGTTTTCGCGTTTCGAAGCTAACCTTGTTTTTTGGTTGCCTCTCATCGGGTAGAGAAAGTGGAATGAAAATTATCTGGTGATAAAAACGGTTTATTTGTGGTGAATATGCTTTGTTTAGGTGAAAGTGGGGTTGGGAGCTTATTTGGATTCTGTTGGCCTTATTTATGTCTTAGAGTTAGGTGTTGGGAGTGGTGGTTAAGTTCAGGACAAGTTTCCTATTTATCTTGTTTGGATGAAGTAGTAGTGGCGTCATTGTTAATGAGTGGTGTGTGATTTTCGGCTGATCTAGTCGATTCTTTTAGGGTTTTTAAGGTGCTGCTATTTGGTTTAGAGGATATGTGTTATTTAGTTTTTGGCTGATCACTTTTTTGTTTAGTTTTGCTTATTTTGTATTGGGATATACAAGAAATATTTGCGATGTCTGCATAATACTGCTAATTCGTCTCTACGATTTAATAGTTCGCTACTGTTGGGGTACTTTAGAATGTGTAGCTTTTCACTTAAAGATAACGGCCAGATGTCGTCAAGTGGGTTGCAAGATCTAGTTTTTTCTAGGATTTTCCATTTTACTTTGGGTTTCTGTTTTGAATAATTTAGCTTCCAAACGTATGTAGAAAGGGATGTTTAGTTTCGGTATCAGTTGTTTTTGAATGAAGTTAAGTGCATGTACCAGCGCTGCTTAAAAGTGTTATTAGTTGATCCGATATACATTTGAATCATAGTTGGATTCTCAATTGATGTTATGTTGCATTGATAGATTATTGAATATTTCACATATATAACACATATCCTCTAAACCAAATAGCAGCAACTTAAAAACCTAAAAGAATCGACTAGATCAACCGAAAATCACACACCACTCATTAACAATGACGCCACTACTACTTCATCCAAACAAGATAAATAGGAAACTTGTCCTGAACTTAACCACCACTCCCAACACCTAACTCTAAGACATAAATAAGGCCAACAGAATCCAAATAAGCTCCCAACCCCACTTTCACCAAAAAAAAGTATATTCACCACAAATAAACCGTTTTTCCACCAGATAATTTTCATTCCAACTTCTTCACCCGATGAAAGGCAACCAAAAAAGAAGGTTAGCTTCGAAACGCGGAAAACCTTTATGCAGTGATACTATGAATTTATAAACCATTGTAACAACTATTACAATATATATATATATATATATATATATATATATATATATATATATATATATATATATACGTACACACTCATCGCTCATTCCGTAATGAATTAGAGCTCTATGGCTATTGGGTGTGTATAATGATAATGTATATGCTAAAATGTCTGCCTTTTTCTCCCGTGCGACCATAGCCCAGAGCTAGAATCGCCGACTGACGCCAAATCGGTCGGGTTTCAATCCTGGGTTAAAAAGCATTTGGAGTCTAACCATACTGATGAGCTTTGATATAGCAAAACAGATCTGTCTGCTGATGACTATATATATTAATTCAAATCTTTCAGAAAGTTAGAATATTTCCTGATTTCCTTATATCAAGTATACTGTATGAGCGTTTTCCTCCTGTACTATAGTGGAATCCTTTTTAAGGTGAAAATCATATTTGATCGATATTAAGATATATGATAAATGCCTGTGAACACACACAAGAAATAAAATTAATTTTTTCTCAGTTTTACCTTCATATTATTTTTCTTCATATGTATAGAGCCACAACCTTATTCACACTTGCTTCACTTAGGTTTATGTATATTTCTTTTTTCATTATTTAATTTTAAATATTAACTACAGATTAATATAAATTCTAGTCATTTTTAATTTATTAGTCTATTCCCTTTCATTTTTTCGTATTTCAGCTTTACTTTTCAAATTACTTTATTAAATTTATCTCCTGCGCTATTCTATTATTTCATATCTTTAACTTTTTATCCTCTTTCTTCAGTTTCATTGACTCTCATATCAGTAGTTATTCTAATATATTCTTTTCTTTCATTTTTACTGACTTCGTATTTTATTTCTATTTCACTATTTCTATTTTATCATTTGTATTTATTTTATTTCTACATTATTGATATTCATTACACTTTCGTACTTTTTCATTAATTCATGCATTTTTCTAATTTGTCTACAGATTAATATATTTTCAAAGACATAAAATCTTTAGTAGCTAAAAAGATCAGAAATTTCTGCAATAAAGATTAAAATGTGTAAGTCTTTAGTATTTATTTTGCCGACTAACTTTCGAAAAATTATTTTTGAAAATATAATTATAATATTACGTTAAAGAACATAAAATACTGTTAAATACAAAAATTACCAGAAGAAACTGAGCTCGTGTTATTGCAGATGTTTTTCCGGAATACAAAATATTCAAATATATATTGACTACTACTCTGCAATATAGTATAGAAATGAGAGTGCAACTTAGAGACCAGAGAAAAATCGATGATTTGAAGTACGTTATATCTTGCAACCCTCGTAGAATCGCCAATCAATTATTTTATATATATATATATATATATATGTGTGTGTGTGTGTGTGTGTGTGTGTGTGTGTGTGTGTGTGTGTGTGTGTGTGTGTGCTTGTCTGTTTGTATCGGGCAATTATATTCTTTCAATTGTTGTTCTCCGAAATCCATGTGATTTTATTTTACACACTTTTTAGTATTGGAGGAAAATTTAGTTCACATTCGTCTTTTTGGTTCATAAATATTTAGTTTAATTAATACTTTTAAGAATGTCATTGATTAATTTATGTCGAATTTTTTTAAAGTTATAATTTTGTAAAATCTTGCAGGTGATAACATTATTTTAATTTTGTCAAAGATCTAGTTTTTATTCGAGATTCTTATTGATATACAGTTTACTCTAACGAAAACGAATTCAATTCGTTTTTATTCTGTTATCCAGTCATTATGCAACCGATTTCGGAAATATTTAAAAAGGTCTAATATATATATATATATATATATATATATATATATATATATATATGCAGGCATAAATGTAAATATAAATACTTTAGCTAGAACAAAATTGTAATTTAATTTAAATTAGTTTAACTTAAAAATGTGGTTTCTTTGGGAGAAAAATCTGGAATTTAAAATTGGCAATATTTTATCCCAAAATATGTTTTAAATTTTTTTAGAATTATTATGTTTTTAGATATATTATATTATTTTATTGATTTTATAATATTTTAGATTTTAATATTGTATGTATATGTGGATATAAATCTGTGGGTATGTACGTGTATATATGTAAATATGTGTGTATGTATGTAAGTGTGTATGTATATATATATGTATATGTGTATGCATATATATGTATGTATATATTTTTATATATGTGTTTGCATGTGTGGTGTATGTATATGTGTGTGTATGTGGATGTATGTATGTGTGTATATATATGTATATATATATATCAATGAAAAATATACATGGGATATGTATACTTTTGTTTTTAGATGTATTTTTTGTATGCGTTTATTTGTATGTATGTGAGTATGTATGTATTTATACACACACATACACATACATATACAAATATATATTCATATAGATAGGTGTGAGTTTGTAACCCTGGATTTCACGCTTTTGCGATCGTCAGACAAACTGATTAATGTTTTTAAAAAGATTGGTTATATTCGGGTATTTTTGTGGAAGTGTGGGAAAAATCTGTCTTCAGACATATATACATCTATACATTTGTACACCCATCAACGCGCGCAAGGACACACACACACACACATACACTCACACACACACACACACACACACACACACACACGTACGCGCGTTCGGTCACTGAGGCTTGCATAAACATACACATGCGAATCGTGCGGGGTTCGGTATATATATGTATATATATAAAGCTTAATGCAACTGCAGAAACGGAACTACATGCCCACTCCAGAGAAATTTCCAGTAAAGAAATATAGTATATAAAGCCAAGGTAAGTGCAAACAACAACACGATGTACTACACCGGCGCCACTGAGGGACCATTTAAGAAAAGAAATAACAACCACAATCTTTCATTCTCCAACATAAAGTACTTGAACAGCACTACACTATCAACATAGGTATGGCGTCTAAAAGACAGAAATATTTCACCAACAATAAGCTGGGAAATACTGGAAAAAGCACCTACCAACACCCGACTTTAAAACAAAAAATAACAATACAGCCTTAAATAAAATAATAGCAATTCTTACCTATTCACACAGAACCCATCAAAAGTACATATGTACGTACGAGAAATTGTCAACTATTCGCGCGTTGACATCGGTACACACCATTCGAATATGCCAACAGAATGAGTGTGTATGTGTGCAATGGCACACATGTACATATATATACCGAACCCCGCACGATTCGCATGTGTATGTTTATGCAAGCCTCAGTGACCGAACGCGCGTACGTGTGTGTGTGTGTGTGTGTGTGTGTGTGTGTGTGTGTGTGTGTGTGTGTGTGTGTCCTTGCTCGCGTTGATGGGTGTACAAATGTATATATGTATATATGTCTGCGTCTGTCGTGACGACAGATTTTTCCCCCACTTCCACAAAAATACACGAATATAACCAATTTTTTAAAACATTAATCAGTTTGTCTGACGATCGCAAAAGCGTGAAACCCAGTGTTACAAACTCACACCTATCTATATGAATATCTCTGCTCTGTCACTGATATTGAGCACTTTTAAATAAGTACCACGCATATATAATATGTAAACAATATAATATATATAACAAATTGCATATTTATATATATATATATTTTGATATTTATAATTATATGCATACACTCTTCACACACACACACAAACACACACACACACACACACACACATATATATATATATATATATATATATATATATATATACTCAGTTATAATCTGAGAATAAGGACGGAATAGTTAAATAAAATAAAGACAAGAAGAAAACTGTATTTTAAATCGGCTACGCGTTTCGTCCTGTGATGGACTTTTTCAAGGCAAAATGACGAAATGAGCTTTATTCTAAATTACGTATCTATAAACAAACAGTGTTGGTAACCACAAAGACGCTCACAAATCATTTCTAAAGATTAACAGAATATTTTAGTTTTTAGTATTTTTTCATGTGTAGTTTAAAGTCACGAGATATTAAAATGAAGGGAATTTGACCGTTTTCTTTGAAAACTATATATTTTGTGTGTAATTCTGTTTTAGAATTCTTCATGTGTAGCGCAAAGTCACGAGATGTTAAAATGAAGGGCATTCAACCGTTTTCTTTGAAATTTTTATTATGAATATTAGTCTGTTTTAGTATAATTTCCATAAGTAAATGTGAGATTGGGAAAAATCCGAGGCGCAAATTAATGTTTTGGTAGTATTGGATAGCGGCGACCTCGAGAACTTTTCTTCTGAATAAATTGTTTACTCTTTTTATTAGTGTGGCATTTTTAAAATCGAAATTGTGGTTGAATTTATTTCTGTGAATCATTAATGCATTTGTAAGATTACTATTATTGATGTCTCTTTTGTGTTCATATATACGTTTTTTTAGATTTCTTCTTGTTTCTCCGGTGTAGATGGAGGAACAATCCCGGCATTTTATTTGGTATACACCTACTTGTTCGTCATTTTGATTTTGGTTATTTTAGATTGATAATGTTCATAATAGTTTTCAAAGTAGTTGTTACTATGTGTGTTTTTTTATATGAGATAGATTGTTTTGGATATTAGATGCAATGTAGTTGGTTGGTTGTATGATGTATTTGTTATTGTTTAGATTATTATTGTTAACAGTGTTTCTTTTGTTGTGGGTGTATATATTATGTGCCTTTCTTTTTGCATTGTGAATAAAGTGATATGGGCCATGCAAATTTCTGAATGTGCTTTCTATGTATTTTTCTTCTTTTGTTAAATATTGGGGGCTGCATATTCTTAGTGCTCTTAAGAAGAAACCTATAATAATACCAGATTTGATTTTGGAAGAGTGAATGGAGTAGAAATTTATCAGGTCGTTTGTGACGTCAATATCGAGTTTGTTGTTGTTTTGTGTAATATGATATCTAGGAAAGGAAGAGTATGATTAGATTCAGTTTCGAAGGTAAAATTTATAGTAGGTTCAATCTTATTTATTTTGTAAACAAAACTAAAGCAATGTTTTTTTTCACTTTTAATGGCCATTTCTATAGGCAAAAATTTGGTTTACCAATGGGATCGCCTCTCAGCGGCGTTCTAGCTTGTTTATTTTGAGAATTTCTAGAAAGAGATTATTTCAGAAATATTTTACCACCTAATTCCTCCTACTTTAGATATATAGACGACTTCCTTCTAATCTATCCAGAAACTACTAACACAGTAGATTTTGTCGACAAACTAAATAACATTGAACCTACTATAAATTGTGAGCTTCTTTGTGGTTACCAACACTGTTTATAGATACGTAATTTAGAATAAAGCTCATTTCGTCTTTTTGCCTTGAAAAAGTCCATCACAGGACGAAACGCGTAGGCGATTTAAAATACAGTTTTCCTCTTGTCTTTATTTTATTTAACCATATATATATATATATATATATATATATATATATATATATATATATGTATGCGTATGTAGTTTTTTGTTTTTTAATAATAATAATAATAATAATAATAATAATAATAATATTATTATTGGTGTTAATATTTTTTTATATATATATTTTGTATTTTATTTTTATGACTATTATTTTCATATTATTTTATTACTATTATTTAGGATCTTCTTTCTTTTTTCTAATAATAATATTATTATTATTTTATTATTAGTGTTAAATGTTTTTATATATGTATTTATTATCATTATTATTTTTTATATTATTTTATGTATATTATTTAAGATAGTTTTGTTTTATAATATTATTATTATTATTATTACTATTAATGTTTAAATATTTTTGAGAAATATATATGTATTATTTTTATTTTAATTATTATTTTTATTACTATTATTTAAGATATTTTTAAGATTTATTTTAATATTTTATTTATCTTATTCTCATTAAGTGTGAATTATTTTAACATTTTATAACATATTACTACTAGTGGTTATATTTTAACTTGTATTAGAAGTATGATTTACAATATATTTTTACCGTAAATATATCCCATTGTAGGTATAACTAAAGTTAATGCTAAATGTTCATGTCATCTTTTTCTATAAAAGCAGATAATTGCAATAGACACTGGTGTCCATATAAGATGTTTATTTTAACTTCCTTTCTATCTATATTGTTCGTTTTTCTATTTCTTTTCTTTTTCTAAATCTTTTTTTCCGTTTATAATTTTTCTATTTTTTCTATATTTAATTATAACTTTTGTGTTTTTTTAAAGTTTTAATTATTTTAACTGTATTTATAATATAATACTAATTGTGGTTAGATTTTAATCTGTATTAAAAATTATGATTTACAATTTATTTTTTACCGGAAATATATCCCATCATATTTAAAACTAACTTTTAATGTTAAATTTTCATGTCATGTTTTTCTAAGAACGCAGATGGGTTGCAATAGACGCTGTGTCGATATATGACGTTTACTTTAATTTCTCTGTATAATGTTCGTTCTCTTTCCATTTCCATTTCTATTTCTTTTGTTTTTCTTTCTCTTCTTTCCATTTCTCAATTGTGTATATTTTTCTTTATTTTTTTCGCTTTCTCTCTTTGTTTTTTTAATGAGCGAGGAAATGTTTTTTGTAGATTAGCGTTACAACTGTCTGTTATCACTATGCACACATGATCGTCTGTGTGTAATGATTTTCTGGAAAATTTTGAAGATTAACTGTTGTATGATTTGGGTCTGACGAGGCGCAAAATCAGCGGCGAAATACGTATTACCCATGAAATTTTAGAATATCTAAAAATGTTTATATATATATATATATATATATATATATATATATAATATTTATATTCTACAATTTTCTTATCTTCAGAAATAGTTATATTTTATCTTCATAAACTTCGTAGTTGTATGCGACTAGTAGACACAAATAATAAAAATATAAACTTTTTCTTACACATAATGGTGTGTAGGTTGGCGTTTTCGCTGTTTCTTTAACAAACTATTTTTTACGGGACAGGGTTGTTAGCGCTGCGCCTCATCCCCAAACCTGGGGGTGATTTTCTAAGCGTAGTTTAGACGTAATATACGGCCGAAAGTAGGGGGTTACCCAGTGAGGATCGAACTCACTACTCAGTTATAATGATTCTAGCGAGACGAGCTTGCTAACCATTACACCAGGCCGGAGAGCCCTCACTAGTATACATCTTCTTTCTGAATTTCACGATTAGTCTTCCGAGGCTTTTTGATATATACTCCATTATTTACATTCTCTCTCTTTTTTTAAATATTTCCGACAGATTCTAGAAATAAATAGAAAACCTTACGGAAATCTATTTTCTATTAACATATATTACACATTTCTTTCTCTTGTTGCAATTCATAACATAGAAATCCTCATCTATTTTTTTAAAATTACATTCTACGGTAGAGTTACACTTGCCTCATTAAATGTATAATTTGTTTTAAAGAAATTATCAGAACTGTCCATTGGTTCAGAGAAATAAAATTAACCTCTTTGGTTCAGAGAAATAAAATAAACGTTGTAAGTATTTTCTATAATAGCTTGATTCTAATATGATGTCTAAAGAATTTCAGCAGTCCATGACCTTCCTGCTAATTTCAGTAAGAAATTTTAATTCATTTTACCTAAAAGAAGGAAATCATTATTAACATTATATAATCTTATACTGAAATGTACATACCTTTAGAATGCATTTATATAAATTAGCTAATAATAATATTGTTATGAATATATTCTCGGATGAATCAAATCAAAATATATAATATGCGTGAGTAATGCAGTTATATATATACTAACTTGAAGTTGACAACATCAAAATAAAATATGATCAACTGGTATTTTGGAATAAAACGGCTGAATTTATCCATGAAAAGGCACGTATATTGTAATAGTATTAAGGACATGAACAAGTGAGATATATATATTTTGACTTAGTTGAATAGACCAATTTGATTATAACAGGAACCTTATTTATTTTTAAATCCTTAAAGTTTAGACAGAACTGATGCTTAAATTCACAGGGATATTGGGTCCTATTTACTCGTTTACATAAGGACGCACATTTATATATGCCACTCTTCTCAGCCTCTTTCTTTCTAAATGATTCAAAACATTGATTAACAAATGTGTTTTGCGCTTTTATTTAATTGGATTTGTTTCGTCGACAATAGGAATTTAATTCATTTTATTTAATTTCGTAATTTTAGGAAGAAATCGAATTTTTCAGTTTATTATTTGTAATGTAATTTGAAATTACTAGTAAACAATTAAAATATATAGTAAAAAACTTGAGACAAGTTGTATGATTGAATGACCTTATCTAAATTAAATCTCATTGGTAATGAAAATTCATTAAAATTGCTTGTTGAGGAAAGACGCATACATAGGCGCCAAATGTTATTAGTATCAACAACATTGCTATCATGTGGCAGTGGCTTAAAAGAAAGTTCAGTGTCAAGCAAATAGGACTGTAATGGTAATTTCGAATCAAGAAAAAATACAAAGCTCGGAAATGTATTTTACAATACTTAAATATGAAAGGGTTTATGATAATTTAGATAACTTTGTATTTGTATGTGATTCTGACTTTTATCCAATCGTGTGATTTCTCAGGAAAATTTTAAAAGCCATAAATTTCCTATCAAATATAATCCACACATCCAAGATCTAGCATTGCTTTTACGGACTATTTTTCAGTTTACTCATTGCGTATCCCAGTTGTAATATTTCAACCAAAAAACGATACTCAGAAAGCATATCGTTTTGTCCTACGCTTCTTGATGAAATACAATGATTTTACTAAAATTCATTCAAAATATCAAATACTGTCAAGCACTCAGTTGGACGTGAATTTCTATATTCTAGTACGATATCAGTAAACAATTATACGAATACGTTTAAAATTGAAAATTAATATTAAGATTATGAGGAAAATAGGGGATAATGGTTATTTTAAGTCATAAACAGAATAGTCTAGTAACAGTAGACAAAATATACAGACAAATAGGAGTGATAAAGAGCAATTGCTACTTTAAACCGAAAAACAGGTATACATGGAAAGTTATAATTACTTATGTCTTAAAAGGACGTGGTGTATGCTAAATGAAAGTGAATCACTGAAAGGTTTTCACAAGATGACGGAAAATCGAAATAGAAGTTCTAGTGGTATTACACAAGGAAAGTAGTGTCTTTGAGATAATTGGGAACTGTCGGACGGTCTTTTCAGTAGAAAATGAATGGTAAAAATTTCATTATACTTCTATATTAGAAAGAACTTGAAAACAAATAGGCAATTTCATACGTAAGAACTTAATATTATAGGTAACATAAAGACAAATGTGGGAAGGTAAAGTCGGAGAGAAATGGTGCATAACACAACAAGTGTAGAGAAAATAAAATTCAATGGTACATATAATATTGTTAATTAATAACCAACGTTTGGTTTGAGGAACCCCTAAGTTGCATGTCAGTAAAACAGAACCCAGAAGACAGCATTAAATACAAAGTCTACATGACGGTAAACAATATAGAAAGGCAAGTTTGCACTCAAAATCATAACCTCAAACTAATTGCCGCGATCTGATTAAGTGTAAGTTCTAATCTTTTTGACAAAAGTAGCCATGATGAGGAAAGAAAACACATGGAAGAAATCAGTGAATGTAAGTAAAATACTTGATCTAATGATGAAGAGGCAAAGGATAATGTCATTAAGCGGCACGAGTATATGACTAAAAAATACAGCAGAAATAAATGCAAGCAAATAAAGCAAGAATGACTAAATAGAGAATGAGAAGTTCGAAATCATCATGGGCACTGATGCAACCTGTATTGACAAAATGAACAATGAGAACACGATAGAAAATCTTTTGTTTGAATACATAAAATGGAAAGAAATAATAAAAGATAATTTAATAGCTGAAAGGATGAATGAAAAACACTTTTGTAAAAAGAGAAGAGAAACTCATGGAAGAATCTATGATACCAAAATCAGAAGAAAAGAAAAGTAGTGGTCATAAAAATATTCTATATTAACTCTGAAACTTCTCACACTTTTTAACATAACTACCTTAGCATGTTGTGGTTGTTTTACGGAGTGAATATTTTACCCAAATTTGTTTAACATTTAGAGTTGTCCATCTCCTCAATGAGCTGAAAACCATATCTAGAACGCCCAATCTGCTCTGCCACTAAAACTTACCTGGGTGCAGAAAAATTGATTCATGCATTCCGCAGCGTGTCCATTCATCTCACTTTCAATACCAATAACCACTACACTACACGCTTGTCTTTATTAGTAATATGTCTTACTTCAAATTAGAGATGGTAGTGATGTAAGAAAACATTTTCTAAGTCGAGTAACTTTAGTTTAGTTGATAAAAATTTACTTATCTTCAATAAGTAGAATGACTATATTAAACCCATATCTAAATCTGCTGCTAGAAAAGTCGGTATAGGGCCAGAAAGTTTTTCTCCTCTGAATCCATCCTGCACATATATAAATTTACCATCCGCCCATGCATTGAATAGTGCCGTCACATCTGGTCGGATGCCTTTGCTATTTGCCTGGGTTTTTACAAAATCCAACGTGGAATCTGCAATGTCACTGATCCCGATCTGGTAGCTAAACTCCAGGCATTTTCTCACCGACGTTATGTTGCTTCCTGCTGTCTCTTCTACAAATACTTTCACGGCTTTTGCTCCAATGTTCTTAGTTCCCTGGTACTCTCTTTGCATGAATTTACAGGAGCTACTAGATTAGAGGCTAACTTGCACACTTTTACAGTAAAACCAATCAAATGTAACCGCAACTTCGACACTATCAGCTTCTTTTCTTGCACTTCCCGCCTGTGGAATTCCCTTTCTTATACTTGGTTCCCTGATAGCTACATTCTCCAAGAATTTTAATGCAATATCAATTACCATCTCTTAACTCGATGACTAGCATCCTTTCCCTGACAACACTTGTATCACGTTCTTCTCTTTTTCCACTCTACTCTCATACAGCTCTCTTTATCAGTGTTCTCATCTTTCTCTTATAAATTCTCTAACAACCCTCGTAACTTGTTCATCTTTCTCATCACTCACGTCTTATGCAAGACCCTGTGCAACAGTAGCAGTACAGCCTTACTTGGGGTTGAAATGAAGTGAGATTTAACCCTTGCCATCTGAGTGAGTTCAAAACTATTAAATCGCCTCAGCATTAGACAGAGAAACTGATATAAGTAATATGTTAGTGGATATTCAAAGAAACACAATAGATTAGCTACAGAAATTTCAAATATGAATAAATTTTGAAATGAGAAATTGTTGTTTACAAATGCATTTAAGTTTGTTACTGGAAATCTTAAAGTTTACCACTAACCTCTTTCTCTGTCTGTCTGTCTGTCTGTCTGTCTGTCTCATATATATATATATATATATATATGTTTGGGATTGAGTACGGATTTGAACGTTTAGTATGTTTTTTTATCTTTTCTGGATGTATCTTCATTTTCTTTTTTTTGTATTTTTTCTGTTGGTTTCTTTGCGTATTAGTTCTCGGCCTTTATTTTATTTTTTTACTTCAAGTTTATTCGTTTAGCAGGCTTAGATTCACTTTTGCGTGTTTTACTAATAATTTGGTTTTATATTAATTTTATACATACATACAATTATGAAAACAACTTGCGTTCACTTGTTTCATAAGAAAACCTCCAAATCTGAGAGCAAAAAAGTGTCTGTGATTGCATCCGAACATTTGCATTTTTAGTGTAATTGTAACTTTAGAAAGATTAGATCTAAACTACATTTATCTCAACTTTTTGTTTTGTTATTTAAATATTCCACAGTATTTCAATATCAATCAGGTACATATAGCGATATCTATAAATAGTCTAGTCGTATATTAATCGTAGAAGACTCATAATTTAATTCATATTCGTTTGAATTATTTTAAGAGTTTATCTTAAAAATAGTTTTCAGATTAAAATTATAGTTAAGAAATTTTTTGCCCCTTTGCCTGAAGTATCGGTGAAACATGTCAATCAACAATTGTATGAAAATTGTTTTATATTTTACTATTCCGTCTGCTTCTCATGCAACTGTACTCTCATAAAGATAAGCTCTCAACTATGGGCAAATATGGACCTTCTACCCGCCCACAAATGCTACAAAATAAAAAACACATTTTTATACTAAAAATATCAGAAGTTTGTTTTCATATGAAAAAATTACCAACGATACCTATTTATAGTCTAATTATCAACGATAATTTTTAAAGTAGAATTACTAATAATATATTTTATAGCAAACTGACCAACAATATATTTTATCTGTAGTTGAATCCATAAAAATATGTTCAAAGTGTTTAGATTTCAGCATTAGTTAACACGTAAAGGTTAAAATGCCGCTAAACAACGCTAGTCAATCAACTTGATGACGATCGAAGTGAACGACAGCTAAACTGTTGTGGCAACAACAAAGATAAGGACAATTGTCTGAATGTATATAGTGTAAATAATAGAATTGATAAATATAAAAAGTAATGTTTATGGTCGCACCAAGCTCTCATAAATGTAATTTTAATAAGATAACTTTATCAAATCGTTTAAGGCATATAGTAATTACTTTTATTTGGAAATTGAGCATATCTTACTTTCTGTCTTTTTGTTATTATCTCTCCAGCAATCTTTCTTTGTCTGTTTTTTTCTCTCATATGAGCTCTCGTAAGTTTTTAGCTACGTATTTCTCATTTTCTTTAGGTTTTAATTTCAAACGGAATATCAAATTTTGACTTTTGATCTCAGGACTATCGATACTCCATTTTAAAGGCTTATCTCAACAATCCTGTATATCTCTTATCACATCAGGAGAGAAACTTCATCAATATCTATCTATCTATCTATCTATCTATCTATCTATCTATCTATCTATCTATTAAGCTTTAGATTCTCACTTTTCACTCTAATGTGATTAGTACTCCAATCATTTTTTATATGAATATATTTCTAAACGCTTTTCAACTTAATAAAGTAATACGTGACATATGAAGCACATACACGCCTTCATGTAAGCAAAAATTATAAACCAAAGTGCAATGTATGGATAATGTTTTGTATCAATTGACAGCTTGACAAATAACAGAATAAAACAACATTAGTCTTCTTTCTCATTCAGTTACTTCGTTTCAATTTTTCTCTGTCTCAATTTAATATTTTATTTTGACTTTTTATATTTCTTTCATTTTACATTTCATAAAAGAGATGGCATTCTTTTCTTTTTTATCAAAATAGAATATACAAAAAAGGAAAAGTCTAAATATCGTAAATAAAAGTATTGGACTATTTTAAAAGACTGGCAACGACACAAGCAATCACTGATGGCGTCTCTGGTTTTTCCAGTGCCGTTATAATTGAATGTGTGGTTTCATTTTAATATCCCGGCCTGGTTTGTTGTTTTTACTCCTGCTAGTGTAATTTATCCTGTTAGAAAAAGTCTACATAAAAGCCAGAATTGGGCCTGTCGCTAGTAAATTATAACCTGTCAGATAACAATTTTTGAAACGTTTTATTAGCTGTGATTAAAAAGTTTTCTTTTTCAGTCGAGAGAAAAGACACCGCATCATCTGTCATATTTCATTTTTCTAATACAATATATATATTCGCACATGTGGCCTTATATGTACGCTTTAAGTTTTTGCTGCAAATGTGCCTGCTAGTTCGTATGTTTTAGAGGATTTAAAATTCGTATATACTTTATTAAGTCCGACAATCTGAATTGTATGATGCACATATATAGAAATCTTCTTTATAAAATGGTCTCTTTCTTTTTCTCTATCAGTATATTAGTTCGTAGAAAAATAAATATGAACGCAAGAAATAATTATGAGGGGCTGCCTTAAAATTAATGGCTTAAATAAGAAGGCCCCCTATATACCCCAAAACCTGATGTTCTGGTTTGGGGGCTAGCCTAGAAAATTTAAAATGTTCTCATATATATGAATTTATTGTCAGTATATTTTCAGTATATGGTTAATAATGGCTCTCACAAACGTTCTATATCATTTGTAGCGCTTAGAAACCATTGTCTTTTTATATATTTACTAACCCTTGTTCTAATATCTATTTACGCTCGTCTATGAAACATCAAGCAAACTAGCTATGTCCCTTTTGCTGTTGATAATTCCTTATGATTCTTTTAATCATTTCATCTCAAGCAAGGCAATAATTCAAAGAGATACTGAGTGTGAAAAAATATGATAAAACAAACATAGTTAAGAAGACAGAACAATAAAAAAAAGAATTAGGACATAAGTTACAATTGACATTCCATCTGAGAAGCAAGAAGTTGAATGATAATTCCACAATCAAGCAGTGCGGAAAAGAATCTACTGACATAGAAATTACAGTTATATCTACCTATTTCAACTGTAAAATGATGAGACCTCGTCGCTAAACTAATCTTCAGAACGTACGCAATCATGGACTTCCACTTGGCTCTGTCTCTTGTCGTGCTCAAAATTCTTCCTCTTGGTACCCCTCCAAAACCCGGCTCTGCCATCCATTTGCTCAGGCCTAACAAGTAGGTCCCGCGCTGCTTTGTCTTGTCTCTCTTTTTCTCGATCCGTGATGTGAGTATTAATTTCTCTAGGCTCTCCTTCGTCATTACCTGTCCCAGAAACATCATATGTCTCTTATATTAAGAATTTGCTTTCTCCTCGTTTATATTCTCTCCAACACTTTGTCGTTAGTCACGTGCTCATTCCCTGTTATCCTTAACATCTTTCTGTAAATCCACATTTCTGCTGCCTCAAGCCTCTCCTTCATCCTTAAGGAGATCATCTAACATTCACTGCACTCTTCTCATTTTTCCTATGATGTTTTCTTGTCTTTCAATACTCTGGTTAGCTTTTGAAATGCGTCTTTGTCCATGTCAATGCGTCCTTGGATCTCAATATCGCACGCTTCCCAGGTATTTAAAGTTCTTTAATTGTTAATTGTTAATTTTAGTTCTTCCACCTGTAGTTGGCATTTAGATGTCTTCTTTTTACTTATGACCATATAAGTATATGCTTAGTCCTTTCCTCTCGCCTTATGTTGGAGTTCCTGTATTTTCGTTTCCATGCCTCCTCTCAGTACTGTTGAGATTCTAATACCGCGATTAAGTTCATAAAATCTAAGTACCACAGAGAAAAATTCATCAGAAAAATTACCATGAAAATATTTATAGAATATAATCAAGAAAGCTATATTATGGCAGTGGAGAAATGGCTCAAGCTCAGATTCCAGGGCAGGCTCAATAACATTGCATATTCTTATCTATATTTTACCAAGAACGTAAAAGTACAAATGAAAAGTACCAAACAAGATGTGGTAGCAATATTCAAATCATAGAAAAATGTTAGACTTATAAATATGTATGGTAGATTCTGGCGAGAAAAACTAACACCAACATTCCTAGCAGCAAGACGAGCAATATGCCAATGAAATGTCAGCTTTTCACTATCTGATTCTTTATGTGACATTTTAGCCTCATTTTCTTTAAAATTTCTAGATTACTTACGTGCTGCGTACATGGCTTTCCCAGCATCCTTCTGGAGTACCATATTTTTCGTCTGTGTGAAAAGTGTCCCGCATTCACTGCCGTATATGAGAATTTCTGTTAGCATTTCAAACATATTTTCTTTTATATGTAACAAAATGTGCCTGTTCTAAATATTTTGTTTAAATCTTGGAAGGTATTAATTCCTATTTCAGATTTCGGTGTCACATTTTTTTTCCATTATCAACACAGTGTAATCTGTATATCATATATTGTTCAAACAGACTCCACCAGTAATAAGATAAGATCTCTACCTTCTTTTGACTAGTTTTGCTGTAGAAGCTCTATAACTGTGATGAGAACACACGTCATTGTCTTATTTCTCTTTTATTCTATATACTTACCCAATTCATTTGTTATATCGCGAGTGAATATCCTGCATACGGATAATTCTAGATTATTCGAAAATTCTTCCCAAATAGATTTAGGATTCTTAATAATTCATATAGATGGTTTGTAGCACATCATCAGTCGCTTTTGTGTAATATATGAATTAAAAAGGTAAATATTTTTATATTTGTATCATTCTGATAACAATATCACATTTGCTATCCATATCCTTTTTCCTGACTAATTCTGCTTTGAGATCTGTTATCAAAATTCGAACTATTATCTATGTTTTGCTCATTAAAGTAATTGCCCGAGGGAGCTCACCTCAATTTGTATCTGGCTTCTTTGGCAGAACTACGTCATGTATTATTTAATCATTATATTTTGTTGATTCACATGTTTCAGTAGATATTTTTGCTTTCTTTAAAGCTGTGAAATTAATAACTACTAAAATAGAAATCGTGAGTATTATTGAAGATAAACACACCACCTGACAAGCATCAAACCTCGATACAATCTTCAAGCTAAGTGTGCAATGTATCATTAATGTACAGTACGCTATTACATTAACGAAATAGGGAAATATCATATTAAATTACGTATATCTCTCAGTAATAAAAAGTAAAATATGAGTTTTTTAATTCCTTTTCATTGCTTATCAGTTTGAGGTGTTAACATCTTTTGCTGACGAAGCTGATTGCTTTGCCCGTACATTCTCCTTAATTTCTTGACGCATCTGTAATACCATTGCATATCTTTTCACTTAGAACTGAGACTCTGTCGATATATATGCTTTAGCTCCTTCTATGGTTTCTGCTATCATCTCTAAATTAAATCTCAAGAAAGAGTGTAGATCTGATGGTTGCCCTATAATAGTCCTGAAGAAATGTGTTTATGAACTGACTCCTGATCTCTCAAACTGTATAATAAATGCCTCTTGTTTTTCCACTTGCTAGAGATCCTGAATAGTTGTTCCAGTTTTTAAAATCTTGGTTGAACCGTCACAATCTTCCAACTATTGGACTGTTAATCTTCTACCACATTTGGGAAAACTTCTAGAGGCCGTAATCAATGCTGAATTAATTAAATACCTAATATTACAGAGCCTTTTGTTAAACAAGCGATATGGCTCTTTTTGTTTTTTCAAGTTAACTGCTGTTGTACTGACGATAATTTTGGAAAGCCTAGCAAGCCCTAGAGAGTAATATTAAAGCCAGGCTTGTAGCTTTAGACATCTCGAAGCCTTTCGACAGTGTTTGGCAGACAGGTTTTTTTTTCCACAAATTGAAAATTACTTTGTCTCCTGACACAGTTGCGAACTGATTCAGTTTTTCCTATGAAAGCGTGAAATTAAATTAACCCTGAACGGCTATTCTTCCAAGTTCTTTTGTGCTACCGCAAGTATCCCTGTAAGCCTCATCCGTTTTCCTACTTTGTTCTTAATATTCATGACCTTCCCCATGGCATCAGCTTTAATCTTAGAAATTTTGTTGATAAGCCATCAAGTCCGACCTATTTGATAAGGACACGTATTTTTTTCACGGCCATAAGGGTGACTCACTTTTGAGTCGGGTGTATTCGAATGAAACGCAATGGTAGAAATCACATACACTTTACACATGCATTACCTACACTGAATCTATAGTGGGTTATCCATTCTTTTCCAGTTTATAGTGGGGTGGTCCGTTTTTTTTGAAGGGTAGTAGTTGTGTGCTGTTGCAGATTAGCCGAATTTTGCCTCGTTGTAGATAGCCACTATAAGTCATTAAATGATTATAAAACAAGAAAGCAAATTGAGCTAAAAATAACATTTTATATATACAAATATCAGTTAAGGTTTTTACAATTAAAGTAATACTTGAAGTATAGGTCCAACGGACGTTAAAATGTTCATGGCAATAAAATGCTGAAAAGAGAATTAATGCATAGGAATTAGGGAGCGTTGTAACTAAGGAATGTCTTTGATGTATACGATCCTTAGGTCAGTCAGTAGTTTTGAGACGGCAAAAGATAAGATGAGAGGGAAGGGAGGCTAGCATAGTAAGCCGCTTGATGTAGGTCAAGGGAGATACTAATTACACTCTCGAGTCAGTCCGTGTGAGTCTGTCTGTCTGCGTCTGCCTGGCGATGCTTTCTGTATCGGCGGTTTATATCTTCTTTTTGGATCACAACAGATCATTTGGAAATTCACATCCGTATTTAATTCTGGGCTTCTCATTGGCCGATAAATAAAATTCGCGTAGGCTCGCGAAATGGAATGTAATATTTAATTAATTTTTAGTTTTCAACCGGAACATCTGCGCGAACCCGGATGCGCACCGACGAGATTTGGTCATTTGCTTTCTGGTCATTAGAGTGCACACATCCGGTCCCTCGATTTTGCTCGGTCGGTATCACCACAAATCAACTTATTTTCGCCTAATATTAAATTCAGCCAGTTATGCACCGTTTCCATATAGATTTAAAAAATGACACCGATAAAAGTAAGTTCGCAATTCTGTATTATTTGTATACTATCAAGTACATTATGTTGAACGGCATCTGGCTTATATTAATTATTTCCTGAATAATGTTTCATTTGTCATATTCAGACTTTTCAATAATCTGACATTTTACAGATTTGGGAATTGAAATAAAGAAATGTTAAATGATCATCCAGTTCGAAAGAGAAATGAAGAAAATTAACATAAATAAAATGACCAAGGCAAATAGCAGAAAAATACTTAAGTAATTAAATGAAAGTGATTTGCAATTTCTGACAAAGAAAGAAAAATAACTCTTTAAAAAAGAAAGAAGCTGAGAAAAGTTATTATAAAGGAAAAAAGAATAAAGTAAAGAGATAAAGAAATAAGAAATACGACGAAATACTAAAATGAAGAAACATTTCTAAAATACAGAAAAATTAAAGAAAGAAATGACATTGAAACGTTCGAGAAAAATTACAATCAAGATAAGTTAAATAATTGAATAAGGAAACAATTAAATCATATCATAATTCTTAAAAAAAAACAACACGTTTTTAATAATTTAACCCCAAGCAAGACAACTACGTTACGAGAAAGCAGAGGGTCACAGGAAAGGAAAATGAATGAGTAGATTGAAAATGAAGAGAACTGAGAAAAGGGCAAAAAGAAACAGTCTTCAAGAAGACAGAATATGTTCAATGACGTTGCATTTTGTTTTGAAGAATTTAGTTATCAGGAAAGCAAGAAATGGAAAGGGAATTCCACATCTGGGAAATACGAGACAATCTGTTAATGTCTATATGATAATTTAATTTGGTTCGTTTAATGGTGAAGCGGTGAGATCCAGTTGCTTAAACTTTTATAGTCGAAGCACCATGAAAAAAGTCACGTCCGAGTATTTATCATAAAATATTTGTAGAATAGGCAGTGAGACAGTTACTGGAGAAAAAACGCTTGGTCGATTGTATTGCAGATATTTCCCTCAATTTTGTTAAGAATCTCGATGTGTACAGTAGGAGTACCAGATCTAGATATGACAGTTTTTTCCGGAGCTTTAATTAATAATACTCTTTAAATAAAGAAAATATTTTTTACCGAATAAAAACAAGAACCTTTTTTTGTTGATATGTTAATAAAAGGCATGTTACTATTTGACGTCCTTGTCACGGTAACAGTGAAATAACTTTTCTCAAATAAGGGAGATCTAGACGCGTGGCCGTCACATTGTGTTTTATATTATAGAGTAGACTGGTAATTATAACAAAAAGAAAACATCTAAAAATATATGACCCATAATCAGAATTAAAGAATTAATAAGAGCTGAGTTTATTGAAGAACGAGGCGGACAACAAAAGACCGAGTTTGCACCATGGAAAATTCAAAGAAATGACTGATAAACTATAGACCAAAAAAATAAGAGGAGATTTTAAGTGAGCTAGAATTACTTCCAGCATCAAATTACAGGAGGTTGTGACGAGAACTGATTGCCGACATCCTAAAGGAAAATGTCACATAGAGAGATAATTATCATAAAGCTAAATAATAATAACATTATTATTATTATGTCATTTTTCATCATATTTCGATTTCTGCTTTGGTCTCACTACCAACCAAGTCTGCGAGGAGTCCTAAGGCAGGTCGTGGTGTGTTGTTATGGCTCCATTTCATGTTTTTCTATCTTCCCTATCATCCCTAGCATTACATAGATAAAGTTTTCCTTGGTGTGTGGGCTGTACTTAATAAGACATTTTTTGTATATCTCTTAAGCTGGGGTTTCCAGGGATTTTTTCAATGTGTTGTTTTGTTCCATTTTTTTATCATTCCAAGTGCACCTACTATCACTGGCACAACTCTTGTTTTCAATTTCCATATTTTTTCTATTTCAATTTCCAGGTCTTTATATTTTGACAGTTTTTCAAATTCCTTGATTGCTATGTTACAATCCGCTGGGCAAGCCATATCAATTAATAGACAAGTTTTCTCCTTCTGGTTTTTAACAATAATGTCTGGCCTGTTTGCTTCAATTTTTCTGTCTGTGTAGATGGTGTAATCCCATAGAATGGTTACATCTTCTATTTCTGTAACCGGTGCTGGGTGATGTTCATACCAGTGTTTGTTTACAGATTTTCCATAATGTTTGCACATTGTCCAATGTAAATATTGCCCAAATCTATTGTGGCGATTTTTATATTCATTTGGGGCAAGCACAGAACAGCCTGAGATTAGGTGGCCTATTGTTTCTTGGTGTTTATCACAAAACCTGCATTTTGGATCCATATAATTATGCATAATATTTGCCTGAAAGTTTCTCGTGAAAAGATTTTGATCTTGTGCTGCAAGAATAAAGCCTTCAGTTTCAGACTTTAATCCAGATGCACGTAACCATCGATGAGTATTAACTTTGTCAACATTGGATTTATTGGCACGTTCTGGATATTGACCATGCATGGGTTTGTCTTGCCAGCGCTATTTCATCTGTTCAAGAGCTATTATCTTTGGCTTTCATTTTCATATTTTTGCCGCAATAGTTGGTTCTTAGCTTCTGTTTTGCTTTTCTACAGAATCTACTAACTGTAAATCTTGTTTGAATTTACTGCCTTCTTTTATTATTTTTTCTTTCTTTCTTCATGTTGCCTTACTAATTGTATCATCCAATCCTTTGTTGTTTCTATGTATGTTAGTAAGCCAATAGTTGTTGTCTTGTATGACAATTCCAGCTGAATAAGACCTCTTCCACCTTCTTTACGGGGTATGTATAGACGGTCTACATCAGCCTTTGGATGATGCATCTTATGCTTAGAAAGAAGCTTTCTTGTTTTAGAATCCATTCGCCTGATGTCGTTTAGAGTCCAGTTTAAGATGTTGAAGCTATATTGGACAACTGGGATTGCAAGGCTATTAATGGCCATAACTCTGTTCTGAGAATTCAATTCAGTTTTTAATATCATTCGTAGCCTTCTATAGTACTCTTTACGCACTATTTCTTTCATTTTTTATGGTGAATGTTTTCACTCTCATTTACACCTCGGTATTTATAAGCTTTTTCTGGTTTCAATTCTTTTATTGTTACAGCAAGGTCTAAGCTAATTGAGGATGTTTCTTGTATTGATCCACGTGAAACTGTAACTTTAGCACATTTATTCAAATTGAATTTCATTCCAGTGTCTTCGCTGAAGCATTTTACAGTTTGCAGAAGACCTTCCAGCTAATTATCATTCTTAGCATATAACTTTTAGTCATCCATGTAAAATAGATGGTTTATTTTCTTTTGGCCTATTTTATAACCACATTCTGTCTCATTAAATTGACTGGTTAGTACTATTAATGATATGCAGAATAGTAAGGGAGACAAAGAATCACCTTGAAATATACCTCTTTTGATGTTTATTTCATCAGACTTATAGGTTCCATTTATATGATTGAGGTAAAGGTTTGTTTTCCATATAGACATGCACTGTTTGATGAAATTGATGATGACGGGCGATATCTTGTATATATTTAAAGCCTTTAAAATCCATGGATGTGGCACACTATCGAATGCCTTTCGATAATCTATCCAGGCAGTACTAAGATTTTTCTTTGTACTGTAGCAGTTTTCCAGGATCATTTTGTTAATTAGCAATTGGTCTTTATATCCATAACAGCCACGTTTGCACCCTTTTTGTTCAAGCGGTATCATGTCATTTCTTTCTAAGAATAAATATGTCTGTTTTGTTAAAATAGATGTTAATAGTTTATATGTTGTCGGAAGACATGTAATTGGTCTTTAGTTTTTCGAGTTGTTTGTGTCACCATTCTTGGGTAGAAGAAATGTAATTCCTTTGGTCATCCATGCAGGAATTTTAGTGGGATCGTCAACCATTTCTTGAAGTTCTTTGGCTAGTTTTTTTATGTGCTGTATTTAAATAATATAGCCAAAAGTTAGGAATTTTATCTATACCTGGGAATTTCCAATTGTGTGCTTTTTTTAGTGCAAATTTAACATCCTCTTCTGTAATTCCAGCCCATGTCTGTTCTGGTTTATTTTTCATTCGTTCTATCTCTTGTGCAATCCAATGTACTTCCTTGCTATGTTCTTTAGGGCAAGCCCATATCTTTTCCCAGAACTGTGTAACTTCTTCCATTCTGGGGGGGGGGGGGAACTGTCACTTCAATTCTTTTTTTTTATTTCCCTGTAAAATCTCTTTGTATCGGTTTGAAAAATCTTCTTTTATCTGTAAAATCTTGCTCTTTTCTCATAGCGTCTTATTCTTTGAGCCTTCAGTTGTATTTTTTGCTTTATTTTTTCTTTAGTTGATAGGACTTCATTTTCATTTCTAATGTCGTATTTTCTTTCGACTCTTCTGCTTTTCCTAGTTCTTACATTTATTCCTCTACTCAGTTCATCCAGTACTGATAGTTCACTTCTAAGTTGTTCGATTTCTTTTTCTATTTTTCTTTTCCAAGATGGATCTTCATGTCTGCGAGACTGCCTTGTTTTTAATTTGATGTTCATTTTTTTTGTTGCTGCTATTGCTGATGAATATATTGCTTCATTGAGATTTGTATGAGTGTCTTCATCCAAGATTAATTTGAGTGCTGCATTGTAGAGTTTAATATTTCGGAGATTATGCATTGTTGGTTGTAATTTTGGGAGTTGTTCTCGTTCCTCCATTGTGATATTTTTTATTTGACTTAGATGGTTCTTTATTTCTTCCTTGGCTTTCTGTATACTGTTCTTATTTTCCGTCAAATAATTATGTTCGATGTGTTCTGAACTCGTTCTATTTTTGTCTTTTAACTGACTCAGATCACACCTTTCCAGCACTTTTAAACTTACAGCATTATCTTCGCAGTGATTTGTGTGTTTCACGGTTTCTACATTATGATCTGTGGCTTATTTGATGTTATTACTTTTTATTTCTGATTCTGATTCCGGTTCCTTTTCATATTTTGTTGATTCGTCACTTCTTGTTACAATTCTTTTAATTTCATTAATTTCAGCCTCTGTCAATCGGTTATTACGAATAATGTACCTTCGTACATTGGCTAATTTATTTTCGTCAATATACTTTCTATTTGCTTGACCAACTTTTACATGCCAAATGTCATATGTTTGGCGAGTCATGTTTTTTGAGGTTTGAGTAACGCTTCATGAAATGCAGTCATAACGACTTTGTACTCCTCACGAGACCATTTTATTTTTTCTTTCTTTAAATATACGGTTGTAGATCTAGCTGGAGAATTTTCAGGACCATCATTAGGATTATCCTGGTTGTGTGGACCTGAAGATTCATTCTTTGTGTAGGAGTTTGTTCCTATGGCAGATTTTTTGACCTCATGTAGGTTCCCTCCTGAAGGACGGGCTCCCTATTTATCAACTGGAAGAGCCATACTGGACTTTTTATTTCTATTTGTATTTCTCATGTTTTTCCCACGAGTGACGCACGGGTCCAAAAGTCCACCCAAAGTTGCCCGGCACGTTGGGTAACGGTCTTTTACAAACAGGGCCCGTTTGTGACCTCATAACGCAGTAGCCATTCACTCCTCGGCACGATTAACACCTTGAGTTGCGGGTTGTTGTACGGAGTTTTCCTTCTCCTAAATGTGCCGCCAATCGACAGCTGACATAGACGCGATTGGAATTCAAGGAGAAAGACGCTGTTTTAAAAAAAAAACCTTTGGCGTAGCAACGGCTCAACGAAACAAAACATCGCTACTAGAGTATTTTGTTAAAGAAAGAAAAAAAATTAATGGAAAAAAGTTGACATACGTTTAAGTATATTTGTGCTGTGAGATTTTTTAAAAAAAGTAATAATTTGTTCGTCCACTTTATATTTATTTATTTTTTCAATAAAGTCGTTGGTCAAAAATAGGGTTATCAGATAAGATAAATTAAAGAAGTAAATTAAATCAATAAATAAATAAAAATAAATATATAAATAAATACGTAGTCTTTCTATAAAATAATACCGTAGAAATTGTTTTTCATCGGATTTAGTTTATTTTCTTGTTGTTTTGTTTTGTTATTTATTTTTAAGAAAATTATAATAGTTAAAAAAAAATTATTACGAAATATTGACAGCTAAAGGAAATATAATACGGATGATTTTATTTAGGTTCATTTAAAGAACAAACAGATAGATTAAAATAAAACAAAATTTCATTAAAAAAATTCAATAAAATTAAATAATATATGAAGAAAAATTCATGTTTATGTTAAGAAAAAAAAGATTCATGTTTATGCTAAAAAAAAAAATTCGATAATATCTAAAGAACAATTCCTGTTTATATTAAAACAGAATTTCATATTGAGAAAAAGAAAAATTCAAAGAGAGAGACACTCGTTGAAAAACAAACTTGGACGTAACGGTCGTTCAAAGGAAAAAAAACATCACTGTACTTAGAGAGTATTGTTAAAAGAAAAATGTTTTTTATAAATTATTATTATTATTATTATTATTATTATTATTATTATTATTATTATTATACTTAAAATCTTCATTATTATATTACTGTGCTTATCTCAAATAATTATTCTAATGTATCCTCGTGAAAAAGACATTAATCAAAATATCTTAACAGTTAATACTCATTGGAAATTATTCTCATTTTATACGTATGCTAAAATTATTCCAGAAATGAGTAAACTTTGTAAACCTAAGTTTAATTATTTGTGAAACTCTTTCCAGTTCCTTACTTTCCTGCAATTTAATGTTCTTTTATTTTATTTTCCTCTACTGATGATTTATCATTATCTTTCACTTCCAGTAACCTATTGTGCCTTATTAGCATTATCGTCATTCTTAGAATGAAATGATTATTATTTTTGTTTTATTTTTAAGTCTTTAATCCTTCGTATTTATGATGGTGATCATGAATTGCGATTAAATATAGACTTAGATATGTTAGATTGATTAGAAACATTAGAAATATAACCATATTCGATATATTTCAGTGCAGAGAAGATTATTTAGAGAAATCCAAAGAAAATATGTTTATAAGGCTTGATTTGGCTTAGTTTAGGCTATAAAATGATTGGTGATGGAGTGCCGTAAAAAGTATCAGATTAATTAATAGATTCCTTATGTTGTTACGGCTCGCAGTTTCGAATCCTGCCAAGTGAAATATATTTTCTTAAATTTGTTTCATAGATATTCAGGCCGGTGTGTATATATATATATATATATATATATATATATATATATACTTTAAAAACAGAATATCTATTCAAATATGAGTATCATTTAAATATAGTGTTCAAACAAATAAGTTCAATATGTCGTTTGTTATTTCCATTTCTTTAATATCCGCAACATTTTGTACTATATATATATATATATATTACAAGAATGTGGAACGAACACGTAGATTACGACCTACTGTTCAAGCACTTACGTTTATAAAGAGTTCTGCATGCAAAGTGGGGCTTAATATTGTAATTTTGTCATTACAATGATTTATAAAACCATGATATCACTACACAAGAATTTTCATGTTTCAGAACAATATTGGTTTTCAGTTGATATGTTAATATAAATGGTAAAAATGATTTATTTTTAAAATTATAAGATGAATTCATGGTTATTTTTAAAAAAATAGGGAGTGGTAGTTGGAGAAAATGCTTGAGATATGTCAATATTGTTCAATCAAAAATGAGAATTATGTAACCATGAAGATTTAATATTTTAGTTATGAAAGGGAGCAGGATGGTTTGGATCTAGACCTGTCAGTTGTTAATTTTATCTAGATAAGATACATAGTGGGACCTAATGTTTTTAATTGGGTAGTCAATAATAATTAACAGGAGGTTAGATTTTAAGTTTCTTATTGGACACTAGATTTTCTTACAACAATTTTCTGAGTAAAGAGGCTGGAATATTTAGTTCAAAATTAGGATTAAATGAATAAATTATACTGAAATATATTGTATTAAGAACAACCATTAGTATTGTCTTGGTCATTTATTTTAGTAAAATAATATTTATTTATTATTTAAATATTGTGCAGAATAAGTTACAAATGAAACATTGTAGTTAATTGAATTTTAAAGAAAACTTTTTTGTCTGAGTAAGGTACATTGTGGAACCACAAAATACTTAGCTAAATAATTTTTAACAGCAAGTTTGATTTTTTAAAAAATATGTTATAAGTAAAGGCGCTAGAATGTTTATGTTATAATTAAGATTAAATAAGTATGGCATACAAAAGTATATTGTAGTTAAGAAAACTAATTAAGCATTGTGTGTGTCATTTACTTTCGTAAAATAATTCTTAATCTTTAAGTTATGTTTTATCATAAGTTATAAATGAAACATTGTAGTTTTTTATAAATTACACTTAAATTATTTTGTCTAGTTAAACTACATTTTTGGACATGCCTCATTTCAATTGGCAGACAACAATCTTTTCCAGCAGGCTGAACTGCAGGTTTTTTTTATTAGATTACCTCATGAGTAAAGGTGCGGAATATATAGTTTAGAATTTGGATTTTAATAATTAATGTATACTAAGGTATATTATAAATTAAAAAGCAAATTAAGTATTGTGTGGGTCTTTCATTTTGGTAAAATAATTTTAAAGTTGTAATCGATTAATGAAACGTTGCAATTTATAAAAATTTAAAGTTATTTTGTTTTATTTTTAGCTTGTTATTTGAACTGAATATTTTTAGTATACCAAAGTATATAGTAGCTAAGAAAACCAACTAGTATTTTATGGCTATTTATTTTAGTAATTGAAATTTTAATTTTTAATTTACATTGGCGTACAAGTTATAAATAAAACATTATGATTAATTAAAATTTAGCGAAAAATATTTTCGATGTTTGCAAAAAAAAGTCAATTCATTTCTAGCTCCCCATTTTAGGGAACCTTAAAATTTGCAGCTTTTCATTCAGGCACAAAGGCCGAATGTCGTAGAACGACTCACAGATGCTTGTTTTTTCCAGAATTTTCCATTTTACTATGGGATTTTTTGTGTCCCTTAATTTCTAAAAATTCGCAGAAAGGGATATTGGGTTTCGGTATTTAGTGTTTTTAAAGGAAGTTAAGTGCATATACCAACGTTGCTTAAAAGTGTTCATAGTAGATCCAATGTAAGCTTTTTAATAGTTAGGTTTTATTTGATGTTACATTACGTTGGTACACAATTTGATTTGTTAGACACCTATTTTCCAGTGGGTATATATACATATATATATCGTTAAAGACCACTGACGATGTATATTGATTAAGCTTTTTATTTAATTTTTTTATCCTTACCTACTTACCAACCCACTAATTTAGGAATATCCTTACCTACTTACCAACCCACTAATTTCTGTAAAATCAAAAAATTATACGAATATCCTAATGTATTTTATCTCAACGTTGAAAATTTATTTAAAACAGCACCGTCAATCAAACATAATTCTTAACTCCGTAAATAAATATAAACATAATTACATTCCACTTCCATCCATCAACGTAAATATCCGCAAGAACTGATTGCATCCTTGCACAAGCAAATTTTTTCTGCAACCATAATGCTAAGATCTACACCCATAATTACGTGTTAATTATGGGAAGACATCTATTCCTGTGTTTCTTTAGTTATTACATGACTCACGTGGTAAATACAGTATTTAAACAAGTAACCAAACCTAACATATAAGTTCGCTATGTAGATGCAATTTTTATTTCAGCGATAAACCAACAATACTCTCAAAATCACCATAAAAAATAACTCTATCTTTAACTTTCCATATGAACTCAGTCAAAAAAGTAACTCCCATTCTTACAAATCCCCCATATGTCAGTAATAATACATTCATAAATTCATTATACAAAAAAGCCCATGAGCAGAAATTTTGTAACCTTTATATTACGGGTGAAAGCTCCCGCCCCATACACACACATATATATATACTTACTTCACTGATAGCTAAAATATCAAAAATTAGATGAATCTTCAATTACCATATGCTACTCACGTATCGATATCACAAAATCCCATTAACTTCACTTCCTTTGTTTGACATCCCCTGCAATCTGTTGTTTTTCTCGCTTTAATTCCCTGCGAATTAGTGTTAGTCCTCCCATTTCGGGGGTGAAATGGTTACACACACACACACACACACACACACACACACGCACATATATATATATATATATATATATACATATACATATATATATATATATATATATGTATATATATATATATATATATATATATATATATATATATATACCATTTCTTTTCTTAGCTTACTTAAATGACAACCACCCCTTCCCCCATTTACTTTTTTCATTTGCTTTTCGTTCCCCCTACCACTTCTAATTCGCCCCGACATAGCTAAATTTCAACTTTTAAACTCTCAACTCAGTTAAGGGAAAGAGGGGCTTCTAAAAATAGACATAGTTATATATCTGCTTCCCTGTTTACTTCTTTAAATTATTAATCCCACCCCGTTTAATTTTCTGTGATGAAAATTGTTTTGGGACTTCTGCCGGTTTAAAATCTTTTGTTATTTAAATTTGTTGTGAATAAGTTTTCGTTGCTGAACACGCGAGATTTCTCTCGTAGAAATGGCTATTCAACGAATTTGAATAACGAAAATTTTTTTATATATATATATATATATATATATATATATATATATATATATATATATCAGTTGAGCTTGTACTCTAGATGGAAAATGGGGTATTGTTGCTCTAGTCAAGTTATTTGTGAACAATGCACTCAATATTTTCTGCTGTAAAAGTAAAGAGCTAAAACTTATTTAATAGAGGAGGACTTGAAAGTTTACTTTTGGTTAGCACGCTTTTGCAGTAGTCTTTATATCCAAGCTTGCGAAAGTATATATGTTGCTTCATTTATCAGCAAACAACAGCTTAGCATCATTTAGGATCCGCTTGCATTAATTACAAGCAGAGAAAATAAACGCCTACTTTAGTCAAACGCCTCGCTCCGGCAAAGCGGGGAGAAAGTGATTCCTGTTGGCAATGGTGGCCTAGCAAGCAGGGGAGAAACGAGAAAAGGAATGGGGTTTAAGTCGGACTTTCTTGGCTGGGATCGATGTCACCCAGGAGGAAACCTAAGAAGTACTGTCTTGAACAGGGATACTGAAAACTTTGTTCCAAGGCATATTACAAAGATATCACGTACGTGTCTCAGTTCGCTTTCTGATAGCAGTAAGATATTCTGCTGGTAGGCAATTCCTGGAAAGAGAGGCAGTAGAGAGATAAATTAACAGACACCACAGCATGGTCACAGTTTCCAAGTGGGCTGAGCTGCAGGGTTTGGAAAAAGTCAGGTATAAATGTAAAGAAGAGGTCTAAAAGAATGCGTGTTCTTCATGAGCACTGGGGAAGCGCATGAGGAAACCCAGCAATTGCACAAAAGATTGTGACAATCAGAATTTCAGAGTTTAGACACTAACAATAGCAGTAACAGTGTTTTTCATCCACTTGTGTATGATGTGCATTGCAATCATATTATAATGTATATATATATATATATATATATATATATATATATATATATATTAATGAATACATGGTTAGTAACCTTTCATTTCGATATCTTTCACTAAAAACAACCAACAAGAAAGATTTAATTAACTTTTTATTCCGTTTTTTCACCATATTAACATTTTTTCCGTTTTGTTGGCGATAAGAAATATAAAAAATTTGTCCATAATTTTTTTATTGTCCCAAGAGATTTCAGACACATCTATATCGACTTTCAAGGGTCTTTATGTATCTGTTATTGTTTTTTTTTTTTTTTTTTCATGTTTTGATTGTAACGGTGTAATTTGTTTTTGAAAATAGAGTTTTTATTCGATGCTCCCACATTCTGCACGTGACTGCAGATCAGGTGATCAACATTATTAAAAGAAAATAATTTCTCCATTTTCATTATTAAATAATGTGAGCTGTAACGTAGGAGAGAAATATTTAATATACTGGTCATCCTTTATAGAGATATTTTTGATATTGTGATTTATATCGAATTTGGATGTTTTCGATCAGAACTTTCTGGAAGTGTTCTGGCAAATTATGGTTAATAAATAGTTTTATGGTACTTTAATTTGATAAATTACATGTAAGGTGTCTACACTTGGAGTATATATATATATATATATATATATATATATATATATATATATATATATATATATTGTCTTCATAAAAACTATTGGAGCACGAAACGTCTTGTTAAAAATTAGTTTTCCTTTTGTCTTTATTTATATTGAATTTTTACACATACACACACGTTTGTATGTCCGTGTATATGATTCCATACATGTAAATATTACTGTACGTATGATATTTTTTACATACACACAAAAACAGACAGTGATAGATCTGGATAGTAAATGAGAAAACGACGGATATGAATGAGATAGCGTGAATAAGAATTAGAGAATATTAATCACATGCGAAATAACTAGAAAAAACTATATAAGAAAACGCCTGTCAGTATTTATTTCCATATATAATCTCAACTTAGGAATTCATTGTCTCTTCTAATGTGTTTGGAAAATTCTTTTTACATTAACCGATATGAATAAAATATAAAACTTATTGCACTTGTCTGACCTTATTCATAAATATAAATGATTATTCAATCTTTTATATGTACGTATTGAGATATTATCCAAGATTTGAGAGTTTGAACCTAGAAACTCAAAGACACATATTATGTTTCAAGTATTAAGTTACTCCTAATAGAAAGGAGGTTAAAACGCCAAGTTTATCAGTTCTCTATTTAAATAAATGCTGTTATATGACTTATGGTGTTGTAACTAAAACAATACAGCACGTTACTTGATGCATTTCGCTTCTTTGTGTAGTCCGTAAAATGTCTATTAATGTACACTCCTTGATGAAATCGATAATTCATTAATAATAAAGATGATAAATTCTTATGTTAAAATTGAACAATTCCACTACTTCGTGGTGATAATATATAAAATTCAATCAAAATCGTTGCTACTTAATTAATAATAGTGACGAGAGTATAATAACGATAATGATTCATTTAAGATGATGATGGTTATCATTGATTTTGAGACGAGGAGCAAAAGAAATGATTGCTTAAGATCTTCTTTCCTAATTGTATCTATAATTTCTAAAGTAAACAAAGACTATTAAGATCAAATAAACATGCATCACTTGTACTAAGAAAATAAAAACAAAATCTATAATTTTAAACGTTAATAAAGTCTGATAAGAGATTGTTAGAAACTCTCAATCTGTGACGCATCGTAGAATTTTGTAAATGTTTAATCTAAATATTTTGCTAGTGACATATGCAAATTATGTTTTCATATATTTCAACAAAAAGTCAATCTGAAAAATGTGTATATATATGGGACAGTGCTTCGTAGGAGAATAGTCTTTGAATTTACATAATTATTGCTACATTTATTTGTGAAATGGTATAGGAATCTTTTTACATTTATAATAATTTTAATCTATTTCAAACAGCTTAGAATAAATTTCATATATTTTCCTATAAAGTTTGTGAGCAATGTGAAAAACAGGTCTTCTGGTATCTTACATATAATCAAGCAAATTTATTGGTAGTTTTGGGACAATGTTTCCATAATTATTTTAGTTTGGAAAGACGCTGATAACGTTCCATAGTGTGAAGAAATATTTAAAAGCAGTTCATCAGTACTTACAGAGTTGCTTCGAATCAACATTGATGGCGTTGTATTACAACTGAATTGAGACAGCGACGGAGAGGTATAAATATGAGATAACTATATTTATATATTTGCAGAAAAATGTTTGATCACTAATTTATTGGCCTTATTTTTAGATAATAATAGATTTAATGGTATTTTAGGCAGCCGTTTAATATGTGAATTAATACATTGGAAATAACTAATAGTATTATTTTCATTTCCCAGATGAAAATACATTTTATATATGTATTTGAACACCAATAAAAAACAAATGTTTTTCAATAATTTGGAATATAACAACAGCTAAAGATTAGACATATTCATAACCGATAGCAATTTAGGATGCTTATATTAGAATGACTTGAAAAATCTAAAGCCTGAATGTTTTACAAAAAGTTAAAAAAAGGCGAGAGCGGGGAATTAATGAAAAAGAATGAGATAGGTAAATAGACAGACAGACAAGAAAAGAGAGAGAATATTACAAACACATAAAAACTCAAAAGCAGAATTTCTGATCTCAAGAATCTCTCTCTTTCTGCGATGAGTTATTGTAAATATTTACACTATATTTATATTGTTTCGACTATTGCCCTCATTTTTATCATATTCTCGACTATTCGGTCGTTTTAGGCTACGGCCTGCTCTATGTGATATATGTTGGAATTTCAGATTTTACCAACTGAGCTATGTAAATAAAATACCTGGCCTCAGCAGAGGTGAACAAAAATTCAGAGAGTTGAGTTACTAAAGGGACTTAATTAAAGTTGAGATATAAAAAAACATGGCATGTATGAATAGAAGATAACACCGTGAACTAAATGAAAGTTTTGGTTCAAAATTCTATGTAAATAATGTAAAGGCAAGAATATATCAAGTTTCATCAGCTATATATATATATATATATATATATATATATATATAAATGATAGATATTATATAAAATACATATGGATATAAAAGCAATATTATGCTTTAGTTCAAATCAGATTAGATTATACAAGAAAAATTTAAAAAATAGCATCCCAGCATTATAATATATAAGTACAATGAACAAGGCGAGAACCAAAAATTCAAATCCCAGAACGGTCAGATCATAATAATCACTTGATGATTGTTATTGAAAATATGAATCAGCTATTCACTTTTGTATAAGACAACTAATATTACATAGAAGTTCAGTTCTCTTCTTCGTTTCGATTTTCTTTTCTGTTTCCTAATTTTTATCCTTTGAAAGGCATCTTTCGCTATTCCAATGCGCATTTAGATGTCGGTATCATATTTTCTCTCTTCTACTAAAACACTTAATAGATAAGTAAATGTCTTTACTTGTTTTATATTGTATCTATAATTTGTAGCTTTTATTTTCGGCTGTTCCTTTTGTTACACAATCACATATTCCGACGCCTATAATTGATAGCTAGTCCTTTCTTCCTGTTTCTCTTTACTACTTTTCCTAGGAGTTCATGCATACTGCTTTCGGCGTCCTTCCTCAGAACGGTATAATCTGCGTATCAGGTTTTTAAAGATTGTTCCCACTAATAAAGACTAAGATAATTTTTTTAATTTCTTTTCAGTAAAAATAACCCTGTTTGACATTGAGACATTCGTTAACATTAGAATTGTATCAAGTGAATAATCGAATCTGAACAAAAGAAAGTATGCTAACTTTGTTTCAATAATTCTTTCAGTGATGACTTTAGTAACGACATTTTTATTGATGGGTAGTTACATATAAATAGAACTCAGACGCGTTTCAGACACCAAACAAGAGCAAATGTTTAAATTCCAATGCTTTGGGGTAGTAAAAGCCGATTTGGAATTCAAGAAACTCTTATGAATAATGATGTTTCATACATAATACTTATTTTTTGTTTTTAAATATCTTAGACAATTATGTAGCCATTTTTAATCTATTAATCATAATTTTTGATATTTCCAGAATAAAGATGCATTCGAATTTAGTAAAGCTTGCATAAGGACTGAATGCTCATTTTAAACTTTTGGTTCCCCGTTCTTATTTGTTGGATCTAGTAATGAAGGCTTTTTTAAATGACCATTTTTAGAAACTTATGAATTAAGAATTGTAAGTTGTAGGAGTCTCCTGGATATCATTATAAGTTATTTAAATGTAATCTTTCAATCGCATTTTCGGTATTTTACAGACAATTGAAATTTTATTACGATTCTTTATATTAATTTATTAATCAATATCTATTATTTTGTTTAAATTTCTCCTCACAGACAGAAAACACACAAACACACACATCTCTCTCTCTCTCTCTTTCTCTCTCCCTTTATATAAATATATAGAGAGAAATATAAGTCCACTAAAATTGCCTGATGTATTCATAAATAAGTAGTACATACGTTAAGGATAGATATAAGCTTTGCTTTTACTAGGTTTGAGCAATGCCAATTAATACTTAATAAAAAAGAGAGTTAGCAAATGTAGACACAATATAAAAGACATATGCCATCTGGCACTGGACGCGCGTATTGGTTTATTGGTGATCTTTTCTAAAATTGCTTGTAGTTTATCCCACCTATAAGGTATTTTTTCTTTTCCTATTTTCCTTCATGTGAGTGTGGTTATCTACAGTTTTTAACAAACTAATTGACATTTTATTTTCCATCAAACGAGCATCTGTGGAAAGGATGATATCCTCCAAAGGTTGGCCCTGTAGGAAAGAATTAGTTTGTCCACAAGTTTTGTAGAGAAGAGTAGGGGTAAAATAGTGACGCAGGCATTAGTGGAAGGTATTGTTAGGTTAGCGGTCTGGCCACTGAGGAGTCTTCCTGAGTTTGCTGTTTCCTACCGAAAAGCATGGTCGAGCGAGCCAAGAGGTGCTTTCATCTGGCTACTGAGGGTGGTCTTTTAGTAAGTTTCTATGCCCAAGAACGCATTGCAGGGGGAACAGTTTCAGTTTTCGTGCTCGATTAATTGCACGAAAACTTCAGGCTTAACTTTAATGATATCTCTAGGGGTTAACAGATGCTTTCTGGGGGTCAACAAGTTGTAAAAGTTCCGATTGCTTCATGTGGGACATGCCGTTTCAAACGCCAGAGGACTTTGCAGATATGAGTTCACTTGATTTTATTACAAAAAATCCATTTGTCCGCACAGAATAACAAGAAGGTCGTCGTATCGAGGTAACAGTTCACGAATTTGCTGGCTATTTTCTCGAAGAATACTTGGCGGCTTATCTTATGGAGTGTGATCGGTTAGTGAATGTTGTTCCAGAATGTAAAATGGGTGAATGGGGATTCGAACTAATGTTGGAACGTGCAGTGCTCACCTTTATTTCCAGCGGCTTGAAGATGGATGGGAGCAATTACCACATTATTTTAATGTTGAGAAAATAAACTTGCTGGAATTGTGGTGTGATTGGTTACCTCACCTCTTCCTCCCTACAGAGGAGTATCTATAGATCTCTGTCTGGGTCTGGCCCAAATTCCCCTAGGACTGAAAGTACATTTTCCATGGAGTCTCTAATGGGCCTGCATGCGGCTGCTGCGGGTGGTCGAATAGCCCTGGTTGAGTCTTTTCCAGTACACATATTTTCTTTGCTAGGAATGGCATGTGATTCACTGGAGTTGTGGGTCGTGGGTAGAATGAGAGAAGGACCAAAGGTAGCTCGGCTTTGGTGTTGCGTACATGCAACATTGATCGAGTCTTATGAGAGTCGACTCATGGCTGTTAGGTCTTCATACCATAGGCTTGTCTGGGTTAGTGTAAACTTAGATAAGCCTAAGAGTAGAAAGATTAGCTACTGGAAATTGAACACATCGTTGTTTGGTGAGAATTTTCAGGAACATATTTTACTAACTCCAAAGCGGGGGTTAACGGTAGCTGTCGTTGAGAATTTATGCTGAGCTCACCTTAAGAATTTTATTAATTGTGTGTTGCTGATCGTACTAAGCAGCTCAACCGAGATATATTAGCGACGCAAATGGCGCAATAATCTACATGAAAAAGGTCCATAAAATCAGGTGATAACGAGAAAATAGCTGCAGATAGAGCTGCATTGACCTGCTTGCTTATCAAGAAGGATTAGACTTTGGTAGTTAGGGTTAAATTAAAAAGGATATTTTCCAA
This sequence comes from Ascarosepion bandense, assembly GCA_037127315.1. NCBI lineage: Eukaryota > Metazoa > Mollusca > Cephalopoda > Sepiida > Sepiidae > Ascarosepion > Ascarosepion bandense. The sequence continues at coordinate 4,876,327 of JBBBDQ010000239.1, read as the reverse complement.
GTCAACAAATATGACCACTGCATTTACGAACTGAAGAAGTTCAGAGTATCGCAGACCAGTACATCTCTAGCGTTATGAATTTACCGTGAGTACAACCGACGGCATATGTGAGGCTTTTGAATCTTATTTTCAGGATTTTTTTTACCAGGGAGCACGGTCTAAGACCAGTTTAATACATATTTAGGGAATTGCATTGCCTCGAGGCAATTTAAGCGTCTAAGTGCAAAGGTCCGATCACTGAGGCAAAAATCTAGGATGCACTGTGTTCGTCGGCAGAGCGAAGACTCTGGTTATCGGTGGTCTCTCTTACAAGTGTACTTGAGGTAGACGCTCTTGTATGTTACGCTGGCGACATTAACCTTTAACCAATATACAAATAACATAAATATTCCCAAACGCTTCAGCCGAGAAGCGATCAAGTTGCATCGCAAGAATAAGTGCGAAGTGGATGGGGTTAACAATTTCCGTTTCTTAACTATGTTTAATTTAGAGATACTAGTTTTAAGCAAGGTCTCATTTAGCCGTTTTCAGGCTGTCCTACCTAGTCCGATTATCCATAGCAGACTAGCACTTTGAAGGGTAGGACTATTCAGGACAACTTTCAATCGGGACGCTTGATCGTAGAATATGTCGATAGTGAAGACATGCTGCTCAATTTAGATCACACCAAGGCAACTGATAGAGGTCACCATCAATTTGACGGTGTTATTCTCGAGTCAGCTGCTCTGAAATACATCACATGAGTTAAGAAAGGCATCAATGACACCCGATTATTAACTCTAAGTCAGTGCGGGGCTTCGCGCATGATACTCTAAGGGATATACTCGATGTGACGAATGATGAGTTTAGCTCTCTCTGGCGTTGAGATGTGTCAATAACGACAACGCTTCCTGACCTGGCTGAAGGCCATCTGGGTCATCAAAAAACTCTGTGCACTGTGGTTGGTATTTAAACCAAAATGCGTGCACTCTAGTGGGTCAGTGGAGATTTTGGAACACATCTTTCGCTGTAACTTCATACAGCCGTTGTGTAAATTGATTGAAGTTTTGTTGTCCTGGAGGCTAGTTCCGTTTATAGCAAGAATCTGAAGAGAGATGAAAACTATGGGTTTTTTTGTTTACTTGGCATTATGGGTGTTATGTTTTGGACGATGCGAAAGAAGAAATTATACGAAGATGATAGGTTTTCCTTATTTCAAATAACTTTGTAATTTAAGTACCAGCTCAAAAAATTGGAATTCTAGTGGAAAGGAGGCGACTCTCGTCATTAAAATTTGACCAAAGGTGAATGAATGTTTCGCGCTTGGTTGGCTTGAGAGAAGCCAATCTAGAGTTACATGTTTAGGTTTAAGGATATCGGTCGCCTGGTTAAACATTTGTCAACCCAGCCCAGGCATATGTAGTACATTTTCGTTTTGTTTTGAAATACTGCATTTAACTTAACTCAGGAATGCATGGTCATCAGCGCTTTTATTTTTGTCCACCCTATTTAGCTTTGATTTATTCTCCTTTCCCTCCTTAGTTATGTGACAGGGACGGCAGTTCTCTGGTAACTGTAGGATACATTTCGTTTTGCGTGTGATCTTTTATAATTCTTATTGTAGAAAAATGTGAGTAATTGTCGAACGTATGCATGGAATGTATTTATTAATCCCACAGTATTTTTCATCGAGTTACCTGCAATTTCTGCGATTATTTAACTAGAAGTTCTCAATACTAACACTAGATTTGTTTAGTTGAACATTGGGGAGTTATTTTATTTTAAATATTTAACAAGCCAGCCCTTCACAAATATTGTACATAATAGGATTAGGCAGAAATTCGTAGTGTAAATTCATAGAGCAAATATGGCATTATGGTGCTTGAGTAAAGTAGTGCTGCATAGTTTAGATGTTGTGGGAAAAAGAACCATATATGAACGTTTGTGGCAATGATAGAGGCTATTCAAGTTAAGGATAGTGAGGATCAGCCTCCAGCCCACCATTTTATCTTCGTGGCATATTTGTACAAAGTGTGATAAATTATTCCGTTCAAGATATCTGAAGATCGTGACGCGCTGGAGTTTCATATCAATTACTTAAATTACTTTTCGATTCGCAACAATCCTGAGAAAGCTAGAAATCCTGCCGGTATTCGTCATTAGCAGCCACAATCTCAGCAATATAAGATACGCAGATAACACAGTATTGATTGCAGGCACAGAAATAAAATAAAAAAACAGGTCCTTATAAAGAATCGAGAAGAAAGATGTGGGATGTGTTCTGACAGAGGACGGAAAGGGCAATACACTGAGATTTAAAGACGCATTTCAAAAGTTAAGCATAGTGTTCAGAGACATGACTATTTCTTTGGATAAATAGAAGCGTACTAGACTGTTATGTGATATCTCTCTCTTCATATGGAAGTGAATGCTGGACAATTACCATAAAGATGAAATAGAAAACTCAAATCAGCAGAAATGTGATTGTAGAGAAGGATGGTGTGGATGCCATGAACCAAACATATCAATAGGTTTTGGAGAGGATTAAAAGGAAAAGTTAAATTATACTTAACATCATGAAGAGAGAGATAAAGTTTCTTGGACACGTAATGAGGAAAGAGGGCTTGTAGAATTTAATACTAATACTCACAGGACGGATAAAGGTAAAGAGAGACAGAGGAATGCAACACGAAACATACTTGTTAGAGTTGAGTCAGTTGTTGGCAGATCTTGGTTTTGGTGAAATACCAAGAGAAAAATTGTTAAGATCAGCAAGCAATAGATATAGGTGGAAGTCTATGATCGCTTACCTCCTAAAACATATGTTACATAAAGAAAAAGATATTAAAAAATTGCAACATATTAACGAACATTTATTGTAATATAAATCACAGGTTATTTGTTAATTTTATATTGTATTAGTTTTGTTTCAAATTAACGCACACGCACACATACATCATTATATTTACACATACACATTATATATTCCTTTCTAATTTTTGAATAGCAGTCATAAACTGAAATCTTTTAATATGTTAAAGACATGGTAACGCTTACATATTTAAAAGTTATATGCCAAACCCTCAAATCATATACTTGCTACCTAGAGAACATAGCAACATTGATTGTCCTAAATTTTTACTATTTTTTTTTCATATTACCAAATTTTCATGATATAATTTTTATATATATTTTATATTTTATTTGTTTCTCTTTTTAATACTTCCGGATTTTAATATCTACAACTGTCAAAAGATCACTGACAAAATCATTAATAAATCATCGGATTAATAGTATTCATTAATATTTTCTATCTAGTGATTAGTTTTTATATATGCAAGTATAATTACTTCACATACACACAAATTTTTTACGTGTATAGATATGTATTAATATAGAGTAATATAGAGTATGCAAAACTTACATTTAAAATAATGCTTACAATGCTCTCAGCTATAATAAAGGCCGTTGTGTTTTATATATATATATATATATATATATATATATATATATATATATAGATGTCCAGTCCGTAAACGGCGAGGATAATCGGACATGATCAACTTAATATAAAATATTAAATGTTATATCTGTATAGAGAGCGCAATGGATGCTATCCAGAACAATATGATATAAATAGAAAAAAATTAACACGTTACTTAAATAGGTTATAAATTATAATTAATTTCTATGAGCGAAATTAGCTCATTTCATCAGAACATATTCGTTTCATTCGGTCCAAAACTTCTGACCGGATTTTTCAGATTAAAATTTTTGTAACTTACCGGAAAAAAAAATTCCGGTCAAATTTTTTCTACTGAATGAAACGAATATGGAATAGTATTACGCAGCATCCGTCAGCTCCGACGTGGTCATACAAATTCCTACATGGCTTCACTTCAAAAACTTGTATATGTATATTCCTACTAATCGTATTCCTGGAATACTAAGTTGCGTTCCAGTTTCTAACTCTACGTTTAATATAACATATTTTTCTTATCTGAATTATCTGTTTTGTTTGTCATTATTTTGTGCGGTTCTTCACCCTGAATACACAAAATATTGATTTTTTAATTACTTAATTTTTGCTCACAATAAAGTTAGACAAGTAGACGCTTGTATTAAAAAGTTTTCAATATAATTAAATTGTAGAACATTTGAATATTTTACATTTGCAAACGACTAATTACTCGACCTAGGCATGAGTTGTGTGCTCAGGCGATTTGCAATAACAAGTGGTTACAAATCGCCTGAAGACACAACTCATGGTAGAAACCTAGGTCGCTTAATAACTCGTTTACAAATCAAATATATATATATATATATATATATATATATATATATATGACCTCTCATGCTCATGATGAGAAACAATACCCATGCTGCGTAGTCTCAGTTCTTTCTGTTTACTTCTACTTATTAAACATTACTACCAATTATGAAACACTTGCTGCATGATTGTTCTTCTATGTGCTTTATAATTTTAATTTTTGAAATAATTAAGTCAACGTGTAGCGAATAATGTATATATATATATATATATATATATATATATATATAGACCCTTGTGTATTTATTTGTACGTATTATATATATGTGTGTGTGTGTGTGTGTGTGTATGTGTGTGTGTATATGTGTGTGTGTGTGTGTGTGTGTGTGTGTGTGTGTGTGATTTTTTTCTTCTTATTTTTCTTATGCGTTAATGTAAGATACACAACTGTAGGTACATTTATGTGGCCGTCATTTTAGACGAGATGACATATCGATAAAAATATTCGGCCGATACCTTTGACTACACAGACCCACTGGTTTGTATATAGTACCATTTTTTAGTTGATTGTGAAGATAGAAAACTCTTCAACATTCAAAATTTTCTAATAATTTGATTATTTTTAATTATTTAGCTGATTAAACATTTAATTTTTCAAATTTCATATAATTAGTTTTGTGTGATCAAAAAACAATTGTAGACCACTAAATTTCTGCTTTCACATATCAAGTTTAAGTCTGCGAATACTAATAACAAATATTTATTTTAATATAGATGACTATTTACGTTATATATTTGAAAATAAATAAATATATATATATGTTCTTATTTATTTATTTCGATCTATTTTAAATTGATTAATATATATATATATATTCTTATTTATTTAGTTAGTTATTTCAATCCATTTTAAATTATTTGATTAATATATATATGTGTGTGTGTGTGTGTGAGAGAGAGAGTGGTCTTATTTATTTATTTATTTATTTATTTATTTATTTATTTATTTATTTCAATCCATTTTAAATTATTTGATCAGGAATTGTCAAATTCAATTATATTATTCATTACGCGCAGAGAAAGTCCTGTAGTTTACAAACTAGTATTTCTTACCTGTAATATTCCACCTTTTATTTACATTATTGCCATCTTCTTAATTGTTTTTTAGGTGAAATAATAAACATCTTAAAATATTCCCAACAAAGCTATTTTAAATAGTTATTCTAATTTTTATAAAAATTTGCAGATTATGTTCATATCTGAATGTATTTATTTATATTTGTTTATTTTGTTTAATCTGGTTTTGTATGGGAAAGCATGTATTTTTGCGTGCGTAAAATTTCCATCAGCGATATATATATATATATATATATATTTTTATTTTTTCTAAACGTAATTTGCAGATAATGCAATTTATATTGCAAGAATATATCTTTTTTATGATTTATCATTAATTATGTTAAGGAATATTTTGTTTCTCTGATCATATTTATTTAAAAAGCGACATAATTTGCATATATTTTATGTCTGTCATATCTGTCTCATTTTCTTTCTGTTATCACTATATAATTACTTCTTCTGCAATAATGTTACTGTAGCTTTATAAATGTTGACGTAGAAGACAGTTTGTTTTATTTCTAATTGTGCATGAAATAATAATATTAAAATTATTGATTTTAATATTACTAATATTATTAATATTGAAAGTAAAACGACACGACAGAATCAACAGACATCTAGCCAAAATGAAAATGAATTCTACATGAAACTTTTTTTTATCTATTTAGCCATTCAAGTATTTCAAGTATTTTACAAATAATCTTTATTTGGTTTGGATGCCTGCAATGAGTAATCAGTAAAATATAAGTGATGTGAAAACTGTCAACGTATTATTCTGCGAAACAGGGTCATAGAAAATTTTAAGAGTATTCTGATCAATGTAAACCCGATGGAAGAGGGAACAAAGGCCGAAACAACAAAAGTAAGGACAATAGTCCGAGTGTAAGTAGTGGATATAATGATAATCCTCTTTCTAGAATTTCAAACAGAAAGAATAGGCAAATATAAATAAAAATATGTTCTCTCTCTATTCATCTATTCAGTAAATACACTTGTTCATTCTTATTCATATATGATATTTGACCATAATTGATTTGGTTTAGTCTCTTCATTAAATTATACATTTTTTATAATGACATCGCCTCAAGCAAGGCATTTTCTGCCACTATTTTTCAGGAGGTTACATAGGAGGAAAGTTATGAGAAAGAGTGACAGGTTATAGGGGGTGTCAGGAAGTGAGTAAGACAAGGATGAGAATACTGATGACAGTGGAGTTGACAGAGAAAGTATATCAGTAGTAGACCTGGTGAAGCGGAAACCTTATTCTTTGTCAGACAATAGTCTGTGAGCTGTGAGATGTTAAACCAGCTCGGCGTTGATGATGAATTCGAACACTTTGCTAAAATCGGTAGGAGGTTGATAGGGCGATAATTGGAACTACGGAGGACTTTTAGCAAAAAAGCAAGAAGCAGAGAGGCAGTAGATATAGAGTTTGGAAAGAGCAGAGGAGAGTTCAGGGGAACACTTCTTCAGGACAATGATTTGGATTCCGTCGCCGCCGCTCGCTTTACGGTGGTCAAGCTTTGAAATTATGTTAGAGACCACCGAGTGGGTAATGTGGATGTTATTCAGTTGGGCCTCAGTACAGGGTGGGAAGTCGGCTACAGATACTCCAGACGAGTCAAATGTCGAGTTGGTGGAAAATATGCGAGCGAAGCACTCAGCCTTGTCTGTTGTAGAGGTAAGGACCTCATAGTCGAAATATCTTTTCTACTTGGATACAAATCTCATTAAGTGTAACAATGTTTCGTAAACATACAGCAATCAGTCATCGAAAATTAAATAATAGCAAGAAATAACAATACTTACACTACGAATGACTGTTTAGCGGGGAAGCTACTCATTTTTTTCTGTTTAGAAATGTTGATTTCTTCAGAAATGTTATCGCATTTTTATCTTATCATTATTAATAATTGTTATAGTGGAACATCCTGCCATCCCCAAGAGTGAATCGTCTACACTATAAAGAACGGTGACAAGCGGTACGAGGGAAAGCAAACGTCTTAGGATGACTGCTCTATAACACTGTCAGCTCTCTGCCTTCAGGTAGAGGGTGCTGTCTGCTTCCGAGGAGAGAGCACAAACCCAGTTGTGGTTCCGCCGAAGGGTAGAACCACTACTCGGTAAAAATAGACAGACATTTTTTGGCCCGGCTATATGGCCGGGAATACCCACTATAAAATGACCATGTGTCACATCTGGCCTTGCGTAGGAAGGCTAGTAAATACAGCAAACGTCTTAGGCGAAGGCATTCTCTATTTGATAGTTTATTCCGCTCATACTCATTGATTGATTATCTTTTTCTTCTTGTTAATTGTACCTTCGTACAATAAATCAGTTATTTCGTATTCCTATGTCGAGTATCATTCTTCCACTAATCTTTACACTAATATTCCTTTCCGGGATATATCAGATTGCTGACGAGGATTCGAAGAAGTTTACGCAGAGGACAAAATACATTATCGCCAAATATTAGATTGACGACGAAGAGGACTGTCGCTTGATATAAAATTGGCAAAGAAAATCACTGTCGTTTGATACTAGTTTGGCGAATTATGGATATCAATTGCCGTCAGCAAAACGAAAAAGTCACATGGAAATTTTCAGTTGTCAAATAAGGAAATAGAACCGTAAATACAACAATAAGTAAGGTAAGAAGTAGTTTTGTACCCCACTCAAATATATAAAAAAAAAACTACGTTTTATTTTTACCGAAGTTTAAATTATTGGTCAGCTGTATTGTTGGACTGTATTTATACATATTTTGTTCAAAACATGGAACAATTAACCGAATGTATGAAGACGCTAGGCGTAGCGGTTCAACAGCTAATGCAAGAACAGAAAAATCAACAAAAGCAACATACAGAACTTCAACAGCATATTCTAAAGCAACAAGAGGCTTTGGAAAAGTTATTATTGAAGCAAGGCGAACCAAAGGAAGGTTCTAGGATTTTCTCTACGAAGGGTATATCAAACTCTCGTGCAGAATGTTTGTACAAACCGGAGGAAGGAATAACTTCTCCGGCGTACTTTAAAAGGTACGAAGCAATTTTTCAAGAAGGTGTAAATCATGAATCGACGAAGAAAGAATTATGCTTTTGTTGCAAAAAATCGGTGCTTAGGAAAACACGAAATATACGAATTTCATTTTGCCAAAGAAAGCAGAGGAGATTTCGTTTGACGAAACTGTAGAAATATTATCTAAACTGTCTGGCAAACGAGACAGTTTGTTTCACACACGGTATAAATGTTTGAATATCGTGAAAGAAGACTTTGTTGCGCAAGCTGGAAAATTTAACTCCCAGTGTGAATGTTTCAAAATTGATATGTTTAAATGCCTAATCTTTGTACAAGTGTTAACTGCGCCTAAGGACAAGGAAGTTCGTTCGAGGAGTTTAGCAATGTTGGAGCATGATACGGACATAACTTTAAAGAAAGTAACGGAGGAATGCCAAAAATGAATTAACATTAAAAAGGGATAATGTATGTAAAGAATATTGCCCGAATACATGAAGTTAAGCAACGTGCCTACAAAGAGGAAAGATCATACTGCAAATCAATTAGCAACACGAATCATGTCACAAGTGCTATTTTAAAAATAAAATATGCTTTGAATGTGCGCAAAAGGGACACAGGGCAGTAATGTGTAAGGAAAAAAGTATCTAAAGTCTAAAACGATAAATACTGTCATATCTAAGAATGTTACAAAGGATTTCGGTACAAAAAAGTACGTTGACATCAAATTAAATGGTCGAAATATCACTTGTTTGCTAGATACCGGAAGTAACATTTCTTCACTTGATGAATATACCTGGAGGAAAATAGGTCGGCCGGAGTTGCAGAATAATAAGAAAGCATTTCGGGTAAGAAATCGAAATTCAAGAGTGAATTTTTATCAAAAGTAGCATTTCACGGCAAAATCCACAAAACTAAAATCTATGTGATTTTAAGAAAAAATGCAAATTTATTTGGCATTGATTTGATTGTGTTATTTATTTATGGGAGAAGCCCATGAATATGTTTTGTAGAAGAATAAATGCGTCAAATGTAGGAACGTTTAAACAGACGGAAGAATTTATAAAAGGCTTGAAGAAAGAGGTTACTGAAGTCTTTGCGGATGAACTTGGTTGTTGTACGCAGATTGAAGTGAAGTTTGAATTAAAGAAGAACGTAAACCAGGTGTTCAAACCAAAAAGAAAAGTTCCCTTTGCATCTTTAGAGACGATAGACAAAGAGTTGCAGAGATTGAAGTAGAACAGTGTAATTAAGAAAGTTTGGATCGAAAAAAGGAGTACCTACTCATTCAGCAAACAGGTTGGAAAGATGGAGTATAACCTTGTTAAATTACAATTTTAAGATGAAAATTATTCCGTCTAAGGAAATCGGACACGCGGATTGTCTGTCAAGATTTATTTCGAAAAACTTCGTTGTTGGACGAAACGGTGATAGCAGCGTTAAAAGAAGAGAAGAAACTTAGGGATGTACTGGTGAACACCGCTAGTGAATTACCGGTAACGTTGGAGGAAATTTAAAAAATGGTGAAAACAGATGATTACATTGCAAAAATGTTTAAGCAAATGAAAACGAATGAGAAAAACAAAGGATGTAAAGTTTCACCATTTTCAATTTGTAATGAGACACTGATGTATGCTCAAAGAGTGGTAATTCCACGTGTTCTACGTAGGAGGATATTAAAAGAATTTCATTTGGGTCATCCGGGTATATCCAGAATGAAATCATTAATGAGGAGTTATTTATACTGTCCTAGGTTGGACCAGGACATTAAAGATTTGGTGAAGCAGTGTAAAGGCTGTCAGTTAGCAGCAAAATCACCACCCATAAAAACTCAGTCGTGGACTAAAATGGATGGACTATGGACTATGGACTATGCAGTGGACTATGCAGGACATTTAAAGGGAGACTATTACCTAATCATTGTGGATAGCTATTCTAAATGGTCTGAAGTTTATAGACTTAAGCACCCGACAGCGGCGAATACAATAAAAGCGTTAAATGAAGTATTTAGCCGTCTGGGAGTACCAGACACAATTGTGAGTGACAATGGTACCATGTTTACGGGAGCTGAGTTTAAACGTTATTTTGATTCGTTAGCAAGCGAACACATAACTACACCTACATATAATCCGAGATCGAATGGTCACGCAGAAAGGTTTGTCTATACGTTCAAAAGAGCAATGAGAAAAGCTAATGGGATCGACATCGAAGACAAAAATATCCAAATTTTTCTGATGGTTTACAGAATTACGCCGAATCAGAACTTTAATGGAAATTTGTCGCCTGCGAGAAAGATTAGATCAATATTTGATAGGTTGTTACCAATGAAAAAGAAGAGAGTGATAAAACCAAACATGGATATGAAATATTTCAAAGAAGGTGATACGATTTTCTTTAAAACTATCGACCTGAAAAGTGTTTTTGGGAAGACGGTGTAGTAAGTAGAAGAATCGGAAAAGTTATCGATATAATTAATGGACAGAAGTTTGTCTCTAAAAGACACTTAAACCAATTGAGACCCCGATAAATTGAAAACGTTAACAATGACCAAGAGATAACGATGGAGGTATTGTATGACACATTCCAAATCAAACCACCCACTAACGTTGGAGTATCGATGGAAGTAACTTCTGATTCTCCTGAAAGTGAGAACTCAAGGACTTACAGAAGTAATAGAAAAAAGAAGACGAAACGGCTACGTCCAGATCCTAAAAGAAAAAAATAGTGAGAGCAAAATTCTAGGAAGAGTTTAGGAGGAAGTTGTGATAGTGGAACATCCTGCCATCCCCGAGAATGAAATGCTCTACACTATAAAGGAAGGTGACAAGCGGTACGAGGGAAAGCAAACGTCTTAGTCGAAGGTATTCTCTATTTGATAGTTTATTCCGCTCATACTCGTTAACTGCTTATCTGTATCTTAGTGTTAATTGTACCTTCGTACAATAAATCAGTTACATCGTATTCTTGTGTCGAGTACCATTCTTCCACTAATATTTACCCTGATATTCCTTTCCGGGATATATGAATAATGAAAATGAAATTGTCAATATATTTGATGGTATGGATTGAATCAACAAAAAAATAAATAAAATAATCAGCTTCTATTATAAGGAAAAGTTCATTGATATAATCAAAGGGTCATTTTTCATAATTAAAATTTAATTTTAATCACTGAGTTATGATTCAAGTAGGGCATACGTTTTGTAGGCGAGGCTTCAGAGTACGCCAACTGCGACTCTTTTTCTTCTTCTTCTTCTTCTTCTTCTTCTTCTTCTTCTTCTTCTTCTAAGCGCCCTGTGCTTCCAGGACGGTGGCGATCATGGTTCTCCACGTCTTTCTATCCCTTGTAGGTCTTAGTACGTTTTCTCCTGTTACACCTCGCAACTCCCATTCCGTCATCCACCTGATCAGGCCCTGCAAATATGTTATCCGCTGCCTTCCTCTGTCTCTTTTTTCTTCTATCTGACCAGTCAGTATCAGGTTCTCCAAGCTCTCCTACCATATTGCATGTCCCAGAAGCTTCAGTTGTCTCTTCCTGATGCTCAGTATTAATTTTTTTTGTTGCCATTCTTTCCAACACCTCATCTGTAGAACCACATTTCCGCTGCTTCAAGTTTTGTCCTCATTTTCGATTATATCTTCTAGTAATTCACTGCCGTATTGAAAAAATGACATCACATAGCAACGCAGCAATTGTTTTCTTTGTTTCTAGTGAAATTTGCCTGTGTTAGTACTTTACTCAGCTTCTTAAATGCGTCCTTTGCCATGCCAATTCGCCTTCGGATCTCTGTGTCGCACTTTCAATCTCCTGTTAGAACAATTCTTAGGTATTTGAATTTTTGTACTTGTTTGATTCTGATATCCCACGCTTATATTTGGCATTTTAGGTTGCACCTTTTGCAGATGACCATGCATTCAGTTTTCTTAAAGTTTATTTGTAGTCCTTTTTGTCACTCTCTTGAGATACCTTCTGTAAGAGGTCTTGTAGTTTCCTTTCGGTGTCTGCAATCAGCATTGTATCATCTGCATGCCTTATGTTGTTAAAGTTGTGGCCTCCAATAACAAATCCTGGCGTGCCATCTAGGGTCCTCAAAATATTTTCGTGGTACAAGTTGAACAGATCCGGTGAAAAGACACAGCCTTGTCTTACGCCTCTTTCTATCTGTGTAAATCTGCTGAAATCGTTACTTATCTGTATGCAGGCCGTTTGATGCCAGTAGAGATTCTTGATTACTCTGATGTTTTTCCCAAGAATGTTGAGTCTGCAGAGCATCTCCATGAATTCTTTGTGTCGTATCTCGTCGAATGCCTTCGCATATCAATAAAACATAGGTACAAGCATTTCTTCATTTGTATTGCCCTTTCGGAGAGCATCCTAATAATAAATATGTCGTCCCTTGTTCCAGTGTCTTTGACGAACCCGCACTGTTCCTGTCATATCTCTGGCCTGATTCTGCTTCTCGCTCTACTCATCATGATTCTGACAATAAGTTTTGTAATGTGATTCATTAAGCTGATAGTTCTGAGTAGTTCGCACTCGTTCGCACCTGGTTTCTTCGGCAATGCTATAAATATCGACTTGCATAGGTCGTCTGGTATTATTCCCTATTATAAATTTTGTTTATTATGTCGGTAATTTTTTCTATGTCAATATTCTTCCTGGCCTATCAGCAGCTCTATTACGACACCGTCTGGACCAGCTGCTTTGTTACTGTTCAGTTTGGCCATTGCAACTTCCACTTCGGATTTTAATATTTCCGGTTCATCTTACCTTGTGTATTCTTGGTTGTTCTCTCCTGTCGCAAAAAAGATCCTTTATATACTCTTCCCATCGATTGAGTATTTCCTCTTTCTCCAATATGATTGTTCCGTCCTTGGATTTTATGCATCTTGTTGAGCAGCAGGTTTTTGTCCTGTCAGTTCTCTTATCTCTTTATGCATCTCTGCTTTATTGGTCCTGCTCAGTCTTTCTACTTCTGCGAATTTGTTGCTGGGTTATTCCTCTTTAGCCTGTCTGCATTTGTTCCTTATCTCCCTGTGTAGTTTCCTGTATTCTCATCGATGCCTTGGCGTTACCTTTTGTGTCCTTTGCATCATGTGGAGAATCTCTTCAGTCATCCACTCGTTTTTCCTTCTGCGTCTGATTTCCTTTGGGGCAATGTTGTTCGCTGAGGTCACCATTTTGAGTGCCCTTTTCCAATTTGTTCTTCATATTTCTTTCTTTTGCTTTTACTGTATTCTTTCTGCAGGGTGAGGTCATTCACAACAGTTTTGTATTACAGCCTTAGTGATGTGCTGGGCTTCTTCATTCTCCGGAGTTTTATCCTTAGTTTGCAGATGACATAGGACATGGTCACTTACGCAGTCGGCACCTGTTTATGTCTTCCATTGGAGCACTGCGTTCCTGAATGTGTTGTTTATAGTTATGTAGTCTATTTTGTTCTTCGTGTCTCCTCCTGTGCTTCTCCATGTCTTTAGACTTCGTGGGTGTTCTAGAAACCAGTTGTTAGTAATTACCTGGTCATTTGCTGAGCACCATTGGACCCATTTTTGTCCTCGTTAGTTGTGATCCCCTAGTCCACAGTGGCCGGTCGTGTCTCCTTCCCTCTCTTTACCTACCTTGGCATTCAAATCCCTCATTAAGATCCTAATTTCTTGGATTTTGCACTGACCTTGCCATTGTCCAGTATGGAAGAGGATGATTCTATTTCGTTCTCAGTACTTTGGGTTGTCGGCGCATAAACTACTATGATAGCAATGTTGAAGGGTCTTCCCCGTAGTTTAACCAAGAGGACACTCTCTGAAAGCTGACAGTATCCAAGAACGCATTTCTTTACTTCTTTGTCTAGTATTAAGCCGATCCCTTTTTCGTTGTTTTTGCCTCCTGTATAAATTATCTTGTGGGTGTCACTACTGAGGTCTCCATTATTAGGCCATCCGGTTTCGCATATGCCTAGGATGTTGGCCAAAGCAAATCAATGATTTGGCTCTGCAAAATGTTAAAAATGCTTATCTTAACTATTGCGGACAGATTCTTATATTTTAGACTAGTTAAAAATCTTCGCGTTAATCCATGTTCATGTTTTGTATTTTTTTGTTTTTATTTTTACATATATTTTCTTTCAGAGTGACATTATTTTGTGATCTTTGTCTCAAGGTTCTAAAACAATAGGTTTACATTGAATTTAAAATGTAATTTTTTTTCTTCCTTAGTCACTCAGGCGGAGGGAAATTTATCTCAGCAGGACTAGTCACTTTTTTTTATACTAAGTACCTAATAACATTTTTTTTTAACCGGGACGCTCGTAAACGTGTAAGTTAAAAAAAAAAATTTGAATCTACAAGGGGCGGAAGAACTCTTGAGGAGTAAACGGCCAGCTAACTAGAGGTGATGTCTCAATAAATCACCGTGGAGAATGCAACGGGATACCACTTCACTATCTGCCCCCCCCCCCCGCACAATCATGGTTATTCATGACGGCGACTCTACAAGGGGTAAAAGTTAGCTGTAGGTACTGACCAGTGATGTTTGACAACGGAATTTTTATGCTTGAGGCTTTTATGAGTTGGACTATGCATATTTTTCTAAACTCCAATGCACTATTTTTGCGCCTCCTTGAACTAGACAGAAAGGTGGGAGAGGTCTAATTCACATCAAACCGTAAATCAAAGTAACAAAACAAATAAAATGCGCTAACATTTACTATATCAGACATTAAACTGACTGAGGAAGCTGTGTTAGAAGGAACGATCATAGATATAATAGATGCTTGAAACACTCATGTTTGAGTATACTAGAGGAATAAAGCGAGGGGCATATACCCATTAATAATCTGCCTTATATAGAGCTGCGAAGTAGGAGAGGATGATGATGATGATGATGATGATGATGATGATGACTAAATGAAATATGATCACAAAAGAAAACAAAGGTATAACACACAAATACAGACACAGGAAGTGAGACTGAAAATCAATCAAATGAAAAATGTTGCAATTCATAATAAAAGAACAAATCGAAGACAAGCTAATAACGAAGTTTTCAGCTTTTGTGATAGAAACAAATTTTAAAATATTGGATAACTCTGTTAAGGAAATAATACGTTACTGATGGAAATCAAATGAAAAGCATGACGCTGAACCTCTATTTAGTATTAATAGATTTCAAGAGTATAAAGTAAAGGTCTACTCATACCAATTTTGAAATTTCTTCAGAGACGCACACTCACTTTAGCAAATTATGAACTATAACTATACCAAAAGGCAAAATATTAGACATGAAAAATATCCATTAAAATTGATTTAGTTACAGATTCCAGCATTTATATAATAACTACTGCAAAATTAACAGGATATCTGAAGAAAAGAAAATACTCCTAACTTCTACAGGAAATGGTGTTTGAACTTTGAACCATACAATTTACATTTTAAATACTCTTGAACTATACAGCTTGTGATATTTTGAAAACAATTTTTAATAAATACTACACAACGATTTGAAAACTTTTGAAACATTCCGAAATAAAAAAGAATAATTTCAGCATTACATGAACCACATGAATTGATATGATGTTAAAACAAATAAAAATTCAATCAATCATTGAAGAAAGCCATATCAAGAATTTTTCTATTGTTGGAAGGTTATATGTGAGGAATGTTAATGCGCATGGTTGAATTATTGATTATCGATACCTTTAAATATTGAATGTTGCTGATTCACAGTTTTTAATTCCAATGAAGTGAAATGTATTTTCCTAATTAGTTATTATTTCTGCTAATTAATAATTATTTATTCTTCGACAGCTGAGATCCACATACATTTCTGTGTATGAGTGAATGTGTGTGTGTTGTATGAGAGAGAAAAGAGCGTCAAAAAATCAACTTTGCTGAGCAGGTTTTAAAAGAAAATGTATACTCATCGTTAGCAAAACAAATATAGATAGCATATTTTAGAATAATTATTATGTCCTTAGAAGGTTTATGAAAATTGCATCAGCTAAATGTAATAAAAGTATGTAAACGGACTGTTTAATAAAATTCAAAAGCCAGAATTGAGCTAATTTGGCGAGCGTTACTCATGGAAGATAACGATTTATAGACTAGTGGCTCAGGTTATACTATACATAGGCATATATATTGTTATACACGTCTCTACTCTTGTGCCTGTTTCTCTCTCTCTATATATATATAAATATCTGTATGCATAATGATTGTAAGATATTCATGTACATATATATTTTTAATCTGTCATTTATACGCCTGCCATATATTGTGTATGTATGTACGCGTGCATAGTTCTATGAAATTATACATACATGTATATGTATATGTGATCATTTTGTAAAAATATTCTATTTTACAATTTTTCTCGCCCCCCCCCTCTCTATGTATATATGTGTTTACGTGTCTGATTGCGCGTGTGTGTGTGATGCAGGTGAAAATTGTCGCCTCAATCAGAAAGCACAATTTATGGTTGTTCTCTTATTTATGCCAGGCGAGGTACCTTTCAAATCTCACACACACGACCATATATGTGTGTATGATTATATATAAGCATGTCCATGAAAACACGCATGTATATCGATAGATTTAAGAAAGGTTTTTGCACTCATATGTAAAGTATGTAATGTATGACAGGTTTATTAATTAAAAAAGCAAAGATGTTCAGCTTCTGAAAATCAAGTTTATTAGACTAGTAATAGACACTTCTTTACCTGTTCATTGTGAAAATTTTAATGACCACCGGATATTTTACAGCGCAATGCTGCTTTATCGAGTCCCATGGTATATTTTTTTCAAGGGAATATTTTTCATTAAATAATAGTCTTTAAACCCGTATAATTCGTAATCAAACTGACAGCAATCATATCTGTTGGCCCTTGACTCTCTCTTCTGAACCGAGCTCTTGATTCGATATAATGCTCTTTTTATTCGCTTGGGAGCTTTTTATTGACACCTGCATTCAATTTGTCAGATCAGAAAGAAAATACTACTTCAATTTAGCCGTTTCGTTCCTCACAACTAAATGCTAAATAAGATCTTTGTTCCGACAAATAAATGTTTTAATGAACTAACCATTTTCCGTTCGCTAAATAGGCGCGTTATCCACAAAAATTCATTTCAAATGACGATATTGCTGACGATATTTTTTCTTGATATTTCATTCTTATCTAACTAAATATCCACTGAGATCTTCGAGTGAAGGAAACCTCTAATCTGGTAAAAGTTTTGACACTGAATTCTCTGACAATGTTATTTAATATGAAAACGTGTTTATAGACGCCACTTTTTTTATTTTAAACAGTGATTATTACATCTATCAGCCTGCAAACTCGAGAAATCTTAGGAATTGTGTTTTATTTCAGGGTACAAACCTGTTCCCCACTTTTTATAAAAAATTCGGATTCCAACTAAAAATAATGTTGATGTAAAAATAATGTTTTTTGTACCGAAAAATATCAAATTTTTTAAATATATATTTTTCGTGAAATACAACTGTTTCATGTTTTTTGCACACATCATCAGTGATTTTTGAGGTGAGGTTCATTAGGGCTTTCGGGACTTTCAATATCATGCACCATCTCTATGTTGACCCGGCCGTCATGTGTGCCATCCGTCAGCTAGAATTTTGCTTTTTTTAAGTTCTCGACTCATCTTGGTAATTTGTAGTACAATAACAGAAAACTTCCGATTCACCAGTAATCTATGCTCTTTTATCAACAAAGAATCAAACGAAGTATGGGTTTCGCTCTGGTAAGTAATATATGCGCACGGTTTGAAGTGGTAAGATTTTTATTTTATTTTCACCTGGGATATAGACATGCGCACACACGCAAACTCATGAAACCGATTCTACTCACTGTCATGTTATATATATATATATATATATATATATATATATATATATATATAGTGAGTGTGTGTGTGTGTGTGTATAAGGAGAGATGGTAGAGATATTAATTGGTCCGACTAATTTTTCAAATTCTATGTGACCCAAATATAAAAATTGCTTTGAAAATCGGTGAAAAATGTCTTTATGTATTCTGATTTACAATGATCTTCAATTAAGATTAATATGAATAGAAATTTTATAAAAACAACAAACGTGATATAAGTTACTATTTACGTTATTTACATTGTTCGGGATGTGCGTTGTGGTACAGTGGATATCGGCTCGGAACGAGAAACCGGGGAGCCGAGTTCGAATTCCAGTTGAATCCATTGTATTCACTTACGCGCAAATACCCTTGGGAAAGGTATTAATCCGTCTCTTCCTTCCATTTATGGGTTAAATAGCAGGACAGATTGGGTTCTATAGCCTTGGTCGGCAACCAGTCTACCGCAGAAAGCAATGGCAGCTTACTGCGGGATAATTTCCTGCCCAGTCAGTCATGTCTCTTTCGAGACATGATCGCCCAAGCGTGTATCACGTATGGCACTTTAACTGACTGACATTGTTCGGGTTTTTCTCCTTATCTTTGGTACCATATTCACGTTGGGAAGATTCAGTGACTTGAGACAAAGATTTTTAATTCAATACCTGACTACAGCAAAGCTGAATAAAGACATCATAGAGAGTTGGTTAACTGATGCTAAGACCTCTGGAAGAAGGATCACACATGAAACTAGAATAATTTACCCCGGTGAATGAAATAACTGGCTCAGTTTGAAATTACGTTTACTGACGATGGTCAGAGCGTACAACTGCCAAAACTTCAAAAGTTGTGAACAATAGTTCAAACAATTTAAATAAAATAAAGTAAAATTTCTTACAAATGTGGACAAATGTGATGGTGGTAATTTAGTTAGAAAACCTGAAAAATAGAAACAACAATTAGAATTAATATAGAAATTTCAGTGCAGCAATATTATACTATCCATGACATATGATCAGAATTAAAAAGTGAAACATTCGAACATTGATCTCCTATTATCAATGGCTCTCCTGAAAAAATGACATTAAGAAACCACTTCTGTATGTCTCTTCACAACATTTCGGTGGCCTAATGTGATGTTCAATTGTTAAAAATATTACTTTGTTATATTTAAATAATAAATACATGGAGAAAATGCTCTTTAACTAGGAAATTATACAAGAATGAAAATAATCATTGTGTGTTCATAATTATTAGTGCATTGAGAACATTAGCAAATATCTTGGGGAAATCTTTAAAAAACTAAGGACTAATTAAAACTTGAAATACGTTATGGTAAGTACTGCAATTTGAAAAAGTCTGAAATATGTGTTACTGATTTTGGGTATGTACTTCTTACTTCATTATAGTGCCTTTTTTGTCAGACGTACTGTTCTTACAAAATATTTTATTTCTCTCAGAATGATCCAAGGAAATGAACAACGATGAGTACAACTGACTTGTTCATATTCCTATTAATCTTATGTTATTTCTCTTTCTCTCTACAGCTTCTCAGCTTTTGTTTTCAATTTTATTCTCCGTTCTGCTGCATTTGAGAACTCCACTGATAATGAATGGACTTCTTGTTAACGAAAACTAGATTGAGTCATTTGTATTTGATAATACGCTTGAATCTCAAAATCCTAGGAACCTTTATGCTCTTTACTAAGTAAGATTTTGTTTTGTGCATAGAAAATCTAATCTACAGTGTATTGCATTATTAGATGATTAACTCCTTTGTCATTTCTCTCATCCTGCATTTGATATTTTCCTCATGATTGTTTATTTCTTTCGTCATATCCTGACTTCAACATTGCGAGCTTTTGAACAGCATTCCCGATTGATTGTGTCCTTCATTTAAAACAGGGTTTTTGCAACCTATCCAGAGCGTCTCAATGCCTTGAACGTATTTTCTGAGAGCACAAAGGGTTGCATTATACCCATTTTTATTAAGTTTCCTGCTGTTCACTTATTCTTATGTTTGTCCAGCTACAAATTATGTCATCATCACCAATATTCTGTTTTGGTGGACAAATATATACACTAACATTGATTCACTAATTTTCCGATATCATTTTCTTATTTCTTCTGCTTCCATTTACCGAAAAATTGAATATTGCTATTATATTGCCCAATCATCATTTCCTAGCCTTGAAGGTTCAAATGAGTTTACGTTTTAGCATTTAGAAATGCTAAAAACCTTTTGATGATAGATAGTTATTTTTATGGCAAACATTCAGATGAGCTACATTCCTTAGTCTCATTAATTGATTACCTTTTTTTTGTATAACATTAGTTAGAAAAAAGTTTCATTCAAAGTTTTCCAGAAAAGATAATGTGTGGAACTGACTCCCAAAAGGATGCTTCCTCGATCATTTAAACTAACTCATTATGTTTAGGGCAATTGTTATCTATCCTACATAGCCCCATCATCGAAACTTTCTTCCCCCTATTACGCCCATAGATTTATATCAATCAGTAACATTCTCCATTGTGTACTTTTGATCTTTGCATTCATAATATAAACTAACAAATACTTTAGATTTTTCCATGTATGTCAATTTTAGTTTCTTATCGATGTACTTAACGTTTATTAATAAATTACATTTTGTTTTATTTGAGCTGAAGAAATGTTATTGTTACTTGCCCTGATAATTTTGTTCGCATTAGCTTGAACCTGGAATACCAATCAAACAAACAAGCTCTACATTCAAATAATTCTCTTTGAATGTGTTTGTCACATCGGAATTGATCTATATTAGGATTCTATATAATAAATAATCTTTGATTTTTTCCTTCAAGAGCTGAACTTCAACCAACCAAACTTATGTTAACAACCAGGTATCTTTCCAGTGTTATGTCTCAACTTATCCGAATTCAAGTTATTATCAGCAAGCATCACCACCACTCCTACTAAATTTATTAATATAAACACTGAAAAGCACTTAACCTCTTGATGTTACATACTATTTGGAGGAAAGCTTTCAACTGAGGTCGTTTCTTCCATACTGACTGATATATGTAATACGCATCACCATAGTAACTAACAGTAATGGAAGAAAAAAGAAATTAAATCGAAGTTTTAATACTGAGAGATGATCAGTGTTTTTTACACTTACTTTCAGAAATACATTGCAAAGTATATTCCACACAGATTCAAAAGAAATGAGGTTAATGGTATAAATGGAGCTTTAAAAATATTTATATTAATAAAGCAGTTCAGAATTTTGTGATCACAAGACAAAACTGGAATGACTAGATATATACTATGTCTGATTTATCTTATTAGAGAAGCAAATAAATATATGATAGCGGATGCCTACAATGGCATGCAACATCCTGTAATGGAAATGTGTGTTAATCTATTAGCATTTTTGTACATAATGTGTTAAGGCAAATGTCTGCATTGAGAAATTCAACATAATGGATAGGGAGACATGTATGGGTGAGCAATATTGAATTAATATTTATGGACATACATATATATTTTACATAAGCAAATGAGGAAATGCATTTGTATCGATAAAAACGATATTTTTATAAAACCCTACGCTCAATACCGATTATAATAATTGGATTAGTATTAATATAATGATGCTATAAACTCCTTATGCTAAAATACACATGCGTACATGTGAATTTACATGGCTGTATTTTTTTGAATATGTTCATGCGTGTATGTCATAACATTTACGTTTGTATCAATACGATTATATTTATTCATAAAATTAATTTTATTAATAAATTATGCTCTTGCAAATTTGTTCACTCTTCATTTATGATTTAAGTCTTCCCAACTTTGAAGTAGCGCTTTGCTTCTCTTTATTTCATTCCTTGCTAACATGAATTCGAAAAGAATCTTTTATTTTTATTTTTATTACATTTCAGGTGCTTTGTTTACTAAGAGAACACTACACTATACACCCCATCACATCTTAAATAATATTAAATTTTACAGCAGTATCACAATGGTGTACTAGCATATTCAATATTTATAATATCGAATATTATAAATGCACTAATTAAATGTGCCAATTGAAAAAAATTACACGAAAAAAAATTAATCGAAAAGACATTTTCTGTAAATAATAACTTTTCCTTTTCCAAATATTTGATGTTTGTGATGATGATCAGTTACTTTGCATAATTGCGGATGACGAGTTAAAGGATAATGAGATAGTTAGATATTAATTATTAACACTAACCAAGTTTCCGCACATTAATGCAACGTGGATTAATGCGCAAAAAGTTTATATATTATACATGATTTAATTCCCATGAACATCGAGTGAAATTAAATCCAAATCTATTAAACAGTCCGTTTGACAAAATGCACCTGATGTTCACATAAAGCATGAAACTACGATTTGTGCGATCGACGTAAGACAATATGTATATTAACACACACACACACACACACACACACACACACACACAAATACACACACACACACATATACACACACACACACACACACACACACACACATATATATATATATATATATATATATATATATTATATATATAGTACCTCGACGATTCCACCACACACACCACTCTTGGATTTTTGATTTTGGCGTCTGTTGTGTCGTCTTGTGTTTGTAGACTTCTACTTCCTAACTGAGCTCCTTTTTTAGTATGTATGGTATTATTAAAATGTTGATGTATTAACAATTTTACATAAACATTTAGTTTTAAAATTTAAATGTTTACTGAATCTACTAATATGAAATGAAACTTGCTTTACTGAAATGCTTAAATGACAGATTTCTTATATAAAGATTCTGATTTCTTGTCAAAGTTTAACAAGAATGAAGTTGCAATGACGATATGTAATCTAAACAGATTAATAACGCATTCTTACTTATTTATCACCATAACTATTATGCACTTTTATTCACATTTATAATAACTTCTAACATTGATTATAGAAGAGTTTCCACACATACACACACACACACACACACACACACACACACACACACACACACAGAGGTATGATCAAATATATTATAAAGTAGATATGAAACTCTAATGATAATGTATCATATTAAATCGTTCAAATATAATGTGGCTGCTTTTCATAGGGTTAACAATGTACCCTCTTTATATAGGAAAATTATGGAGTTAATCGCGAGACTAGTAAGTATCAAAGTGGATCATTTGATAAGAAACAGTAACATGACTTTTGTCTTGGGCCAGTTTAATGTCGACTTACAATTTGTGAGAGCAATATTTGGTTAATTTTCTTTAAAAAAACTGATATTGTTTAATCAAATGTATCGGTCAGTGGCACGATTGCTTGGTTTATTATATGCCATTGGCATAAAAAATATATTCACTTCCATTGTTCCTTCCATCACTGAGTAATAGTTGGTGAAGCATATAAACGACACCCAAATCTTCTTGGGAACTCTAAACTTAGACCTGAAATAATATTTGAAACTTGTTTTAATTTGATGCCTATGTGACACTATCTCACGCGGTGATCCTTTCCCTTCTCCTGCGGGGATACTTTCCTTTGGTTGGTTTAAAACAACGGAGAGAGAAGTTGATATTGGTGATATTATTAGTGTTTTATTGCGTCACGCGATGTGAGCTTAAGGAAAAAATATAATTTTAGTACAATCAAGTGCTTCTAAAAGCACGGAAATATAAAATAAAGTTATTTTGGATAAATATAAATTTCTCGTCTTTCATGATTTTCGCCTCTTTTCATGTTCAATATAGATTTCTCTTGGATTTGAAATGTATTCCGCTAATCTGAAAAGCGAAGACATAACAAATGTCAGAGTGATTTGCCAAGGCCACTGTTGAATACTCCAGTCCGAAATAACCCGACCTGAATTCAGGTCGGTGTGAGTTGGCATGATCTCATTGCTCGAGATAAGACATCCCCAAATCGAAGGGGCGGAGACCGATTTTCATTGGCCGAAGACTGTGAGCCGGTCGGATCCACAGAGAGGATAGAAATTGGTTAAAAAATAGATGCTCAACATGAAAAATAGAGTTGGGAAGCACGTTTTTTGGAGTCTGTGGAAGTTTTTCGAGTTGGGGCTGCTATTAGTCGAAATGTAGCGGCTGGGGGAAAATGGCCCAACCTGGGAGCCATGACCCACGGCTGGTCGAATACCGTAGAACTTATGGCTAAAGATTTAATTCAAATGAAGCCTGCCAAAAATTAACTCAAAGAAGTTATTTTTTTCACAGAAAAATCGAAAATTCTGAATCTTCATTCGTTCAACCTCGGCAAACTCCGTTAAAATCCGATAAGGACCCAAAAGAACTTTGCTGTTTTAGAGGTTATATAGGAAAATTGACAATCCTGATTATAGAGAATTAATGAAAAGACTTTTAATGAAATGCAAGAGACTTTGGCGAATATTTGAAGAGATCTGTTTATTTCAACGCAAACGAAACTTAGACATTTTACTTGAAGATGAGAAGC
The DNA here is from genome assembly GCA_037127315.1 of Ascarosepion bandense. Lineage (NCBI taxonomy): Eukaryota > Metazoa > Mollusca > Cephalopoda > Sepiida > Sepiidae > Ascarosepion > Ascarosepion bandense. Next base: position 4,851,579 of record JBBBDQ010000239.1, on the reverse strand, counting down.
TTTGATGCTTTTGGCGAACTTTCTCTCTCCGTTGTAAAAAACAATTTCGATGATTGTATATCATTTTCGACAACTGTATTCTTGGGAAAAGACAGACATTGTTTTTTCTTTATATAAAGACATTTTACGTAGCTCTCCAGGCGTGTTCGACTTCGTTCATTTATTTTATTAATTTTTTTTTTTGTCTATTTTTTGTCTAAAAGGGACGACTATTGAAATTGCACGACGAGACTTCTGGGCTCTAATCACAACGTGGGACAGTGGTCCGTTGTTGCAAAAGACGTCCAGCTTTTGTGGCGACATCATCGGATGTGATCGTCCCGACCAGCGACTGCGACCAAACCAACCGCCGCGACCGAGTGGCAGTGTCACAACTGGGATCGTCACGACCGTCAGCGAGAACGAGCGTCACATTAGACAGACGGCCAGCCAGGCTGAGGCGTCACAGCTGGTGCCGTTTCGACCAGGTTCTGGCTTGAGGGCAGTGTGACAGCTTATGTTTTTCTATAGGTCATGCCAGGTATGTTTACTAGAAATGTAGCAGTTTTTACAGCTATAGACAATGACTCGTATATTTTGATCTTGCTCAGTGAACACAGTGTAAATTGCACAGGCTGAAGATAACAATATTGCCAAATCGATTTATTAAAAAGATTTAATTAAGGCATACACACAAAAGAAGTCTATGAAACATTAATTACTTTATTGCTTATTATACGTTATATAGAAAACTGTTAAGGATACTATCTCATGTGTTAACAAGTTGATGACAAGTAGATATGTAGTTACGTCATCTTAAAAGTTAATGTCTTGTCATGTTTTTGTTATTTTAAAGACAAATATTCCAAACTACGCGATAACAATTTTATATAATTATTTTAAAATTATTCCACATATTGATAATCACTACATTGTATATTAGAACATTGTTTTTGAAAGAGTTCCTTTTCTAGAACTGATAATCCGATATTGCCATTTTTATAGTTATTTTCTATCGTACCGAGAAAAATAAGAGAAAATATTGAGTATTTATTGGGAGAAAAGAAAGTTATATTATTGTAAAGATGTCTATCGAAAGGGCCAATAATCAGAAAAACGATAGAAGCCAGAGTATTAATTACAAGGTAAAACTAATCTCCAAAATTAAATAACGTCGAAATAAACGTTATTAATTCTAAATCAGTAGCAGAAGAAAACAGAAGGGGAAAGTAAATATTCATTTTCGCAATAAAGACACTTTTGTCGCTTATCTTGTTTTTGATTAAATGTTTGTCTGAAGCTAACTATATTTACAAGAGTAAATAAGACGTCTGTATGAATATAACACAAGCGACAAGAAGACGGCAAAATAATAGGGTACGAAAACAAAAGAAATAACAAATAAAAAACTTATCATGAATGATGTGTGAACACATCAAACGGTAAATAAAGATATCTTTGTAAAAACGCTTACATCGCGACTTACAGGATTTATAGTCAATACATATAAGCTCACAGGAAACTGAGACGCTAATTAAATATCACGATATAATGAGACCATCAAATTAGAGAAACCCGATTGTTCCTTATGAAATGTAAACAATATATATATATATATATATATATATATATATATATATATATATATACGAGATTATCATTTTTAGTACATGCTCATATTTTAAATATAGCTTCCCATTTTTTCAAACATCTATCAGCCCGTGCATTCGGAAAATATTCAAGACGATTGAGAGACACATTAGAGACTATTTAAAATAAAAACGAAGCGTCCATTTCAAATACGAATACCCACTAAATTACAATGTTTTTAAAAAGGAAAAATATCCGATCAAAAAATATATTGACTAATTATATATATATATATATATATATATATATGTGTGTGTGTGTGTGTGTGTGTGTGTGTGTGTGTGAAGAGTTTTAAAATAAGGAACATAATTTATTAATAGTGTTTAAAATCAAATTAACATTAGGCTTTTTCAGAAGTATATCATCGGCAAAAACACAACTAAAGACCATCTTAAAATTGAGGCGGGGGCAGGAGGAATGCAAAAACCCCTATAGTCATTCAGGTCGAATCAATGATACCCCAAGGTCGAATCAATGATTCCCCAAGCTGCGGTAACTTATGCTTGAGAACCTTCTGTCTTCATAGTCGGTCACTGTGTGCTAATCGCAACAGCTTCCAAGATGTTATGGTGATGTTTTATCCGAGCAGAACAGAAAAAAAACTTAACTGAATAATTGTCCCTACATGGATTTATACACAACAAATACTCTCCGATGGCAGACTCATATGCCCGAATAATGTTAGTAGTGTATTCCTACGAACATGACCAGACACATGTTGAGAATTCTTCACCTCCACATCGCCAGCATCACGCTGATATTTATAACGATAAATAAGTGTTGTTGAAGGGTAGATAAAATATCTTGATGGATAAAGGGGAACACACTTCTAGTAGAGAAAATGGCACCTACGACAATAGAATCAAAACAGACGGTGGAATCTTATTAGTAAATTTTCGACAAGATCGAATCCATGATAGCTTAATAGAGACAGGATATTTAGGAGTACCAAATTTTTGATATCCATTAAAAGAACCATCTCAGTAACATCTCTTTGACGAGCGTTGTTTCAGATATGCTTTATACTGAATAAGTCTTCCTTTTATATTGTGCAGATGTACACATCTTATTTCAGCATCATACTAAATTCTATTTAAGGTCAGCAGTAAATAAACTTACTTGATTTCATTAGGAATAGTGAACGATTTTTAGGATTCACTCTCGTTGCATATGACCCAGCTGCATCAAACAAATTTGTATAAAACTACATTTAATTAAAATTCACAGGCCCGACTGTTTTGATTGCATTATCGGTTTATCATCGATCATTAATTTTTCCTTCACATATTTCACATATTGCTGTTGAGGACAAACACATTTTGATAGTGTCTGCTAAACCACGATGAGGTCAACTTTCGAGCTAGTAGTTTATTTAGCATTATCCTTTGCCTACGTCCTGAAAAGAACAAGGCACAGAGTCGAAGAACATCCTTACAAAATATTTATTTTCATTCGAATGCGGAGTTCTAAAATCATTTTAGGGAGTCCAATTTTGACGGTTTTTTATAAAAGGATAATTACGCCGTATAACAGAAACAAGACAGATAGGTCTTGTAAGATATGGTTGTAGAAAATAAACGAAAAGAAAGTGTTAAATTCAAAAGAAGGCGAAAGCTAAAGGGAAGAGAAACTCAAATAAAAATAAGAAACGAGAATTGAAAGAGATGCAACATATGCAAGAGAAAAAAGAGAAGGCGCAACAGAAGAAAATTCAATACAAGCTGAAGTTTATCGAATGACGAAGTTATATGAAAAACACGAATGAGTGGGAAAGGCAACCTCCTAACAGATGCTATATAATAAAGAAGTAAAAATGTCCCTTCGTGCATTTCCTGAGGTCAATAGGTCATCTTACCCAAATCTCGTATGAGATTATGAAATAATTTGAAGATACAGTCAAATATAGAAGGGAAACGACAGAAAAAGAAAATGAAAATTTCTTTAAAATCAATCGTGATTGAAAAAAGGAAATTGATAATGAAAACGGTAATGAAATGAAAAGATGAGGATGTGTATGATGTAAATTAATGTGTGTAAATTTAAAAAAGACCACCTCGAAGCATTATGTCTAAATATAGTAAAGCGTAAAAAAACAGTGATTAAAACATTACGAGAGCAGGATTTGTCATTTGTGTGCTGCTTCTAAGTATTGAATATAAGCAATATATATGAACATCAATAAAGCGTTTCCCTCTATTATACGCAAAGGCGGTCGTAAAATATCCATGTGTCTTGTGCACAAGAATTGCCAAACTTTTTTAAAGTTTTTTTTTATAACTATTTAACTTAAAAAACAAAAAAGTTGAATTTCTTCAACCGGTTAAACCTGACCTCATGTTCATAGCTGAAACTCGACGCAATCATCCTATTCCATTTCAAGAATTGACAATCCCAAATTACCCGCCTCTACTAATCAAATGGCTACGGGTTTGAGGCCTATATCATGTTTGTGTTCCCTTGTTCTTCGTTTATTTTGTCTTCATTGTCTATCGTTCTTGGGATGTGGATATTGCAATGTCCAAAAGAAATATCGGAGAAGATTTATAATTCACTGATCGTTCCTTAGCTAACATTCATGGATCTGGCGACTTCATTATTCTACACAAGGAGCTATTATTATGCTCAAACATAACCGATGAGGAAAGGATACTACTGTAATAACTTCTCAATCACTTACGAGCTGACACAGACTGTGATCTGCTCATGTTACTTATATAACTGAAGATCATGCTGCTATCTTCTAAGACCTCTTCCATGAAGCCTGCCTTGACCAATGATCCGCTAAAGTATTACCTCATTTATGTATTTAATGGTAATCATTGTTCTGTGTTACAGTAGATGCCAATCGAAAACAATCCTCACATATATTATTTCACTGGGCAATCTACCGATAGACTAAAAGATTACAGAATAGTTTCAGAACTTACATTGCAAAGACACTTTTCTCAACCTACTTCAAAAAATAAAACTCTCAGAACGATTTTTTTTTTCTGAATGGATTTTTTTCCACCATGGAAGACTTTATGCCCCATAAAATTTACAGCAAAGGAGAAATAGACAGCCTTGATTAAGGAGTAAATTTTCTCAGCGTAAAAATTACTCCCATTTCTATCATAGATAGCAGTGCAAAAGAACACTTACCTTATTCAAAACTTCCCGCAACCAATGCCGGATAATGTAAAAAGCAGCTACGCGCAGCTGTCCAATTGATTCACCGAAAGATGCAAAAATGTGAGCAACGACAAGGTTTTTGGAGAGGATGTAAACGAAAAGGAAACTTATACTTAACATCAGGAAGAGAAAGCTGAAACTTCTGGGACATCTAAAAAGAAAGGAGAGCTTGGAGAATTTAATATTCATAGGACGGATAAAGACAAAGAGAGAGAGGTGAAAGCAGCATACTTAATAAGCTTCAGCGAGTAAATAAGAGAGTAGGTTTGGGAAGAATTCCAAGAGAAATGTATTAAAAGCTACAATGAAGAAGGAAATAGAAAGCCATGGATCACTTATGTCTTGAAAGGATAAGGCATATAAAAGAAGAGGAAGATGGAAAACACAATTCATAATGGCTGTAAACCGTCAGTGCTATTTTAAAATAACTTGGCAGGTGTGTTCTTGGTTGATTCACTGTAATATAAATATATTATTAGCTGTTTCCTTATAAGGAAACAATCAGCATTTATTAACCGCACAGCCATTGCAGCTGTCGGTTGGAATTTATAAAATCTTTCCCTTCAATCAATCATTTAGGAAAATAGGTTTTTGTATATCCATTAACTTCTTTTGCTTTGACTAGTATTGATGGGATCTCATTTTATCAACTTTTGTTTGAAAGCGTGTGGCAAGTTAACATCTTGATTATGTCATTATTTTTATTTCGAGTCACATATGCTATACATTTTCATTGTTACTGCTGCGGAAATTCCTCTAGTTACATTGGTCTTGTTATAAAGTCTTTATTTGTGATTCGGTAACATCAATTCACAATGTTCGTAGTAGTATGGTTTTAGCTAAGAAAAAAGCTTAATTCTCTCAAAAACATTTTTCATCAGTGATCAGAAAATCGGGTTGTATTACAGTTAATAACTCAGACATTTCTCAGTGCTATGAATCATATCCATATAAAATTATCAGTCTGACACGTACATAATTCTTGTTTTTTTGTTACTTTTTTAACGTTTTAGCTTTGTAGCAATTTGTGCTATTGAACAAAATTTCTCTTTTTATGTTCAATTTCTTTATTTGTAATATAATGCTAAAAATTGGAGATGTCTGTTTTTGGTTGCACACCAAGCAATTAATGGTCAATTACATTTAGTTATACATATTAGGCATTTTCAGAACATCAACATAAACATGAATTTGTATTAAACTTACATATATAATTTGTTATTGTGTAGTCTAAAAAGATTTCTAATTTTGTTACCTGCAATGTTTCAACTACTGATGTATATTTTATGCTATATCAAGCGGCCTTGTTCAGAATTCTTCTGAAATTGGATTGTTTGCTTACACAACATATCAGTCGCACTAAATATCTTATATTGAATAATCACACTTATATAAGATATTTTGCAATTGTTTCACTTATAGACTGTGAAATACTGCAACGATAAAATTAACAAAGAACTTACATTTTCTCTCTAGAACATGATTTTATCGATTTTCTCTTAACTTAGACTGGGTGGGATATACTTGAATTTAATTTTCTAAAGGATGCTATACAGGAAATATTTGGCGTTTTTGACCGATTGGTTAAAATTTATTTCACAAAATCCCTCTTAAGACTGCTCTATAATTGTCAGCACTATTTTCAGTATTAATGGGAGGTTTCTTCTTATCCTTTTGTTTGAAAAAGGGTAAAATATCAACATTTTGATTATATGATTATTTTCTATGCTAGTTAAATATGCTATCAATTTTAGTTGTTACTTCATAAATTTTATAAATTTCAATGTTAGTTCTTCTGCAGCACCAGTCTATCAAATTTGCTGAGAAAATGTATACATTAAGAGTCGAAAGATTCAGTCACTTGAAATTATTTTAATATATTTTTACCATTAATATTTTTACGTGAAAACAAATCCATTGTAGAATACCAACTGAAGTACCGTTGCTCCATATTTTTTTCTTTTTTACACTTTACTTACTCGCGGCGACATTTTTCCTTCAACATATTATTTATTTGCCCTTCAGTAGAGTTCATTCAAATACATTTTTTTAGATTAATTTTCCAAATACGTTAGTTCTCCTTTTTGAATTCCTTTTCTGCTGTTACACTTTTTTCTCTGATATTTCAGAAAGAATTATCTGAGAATTTTGGCTACCATTTTTTACGTTCTCTAATTAAAATTGTCATTTTCGCCAATTTTCTTTCAATTGCTGACTTTCATGATTTACATTGACATGTGCTGTCTGCCTCCTCTTTGAGAATCAATTTGATACATTTTTCAAAGCTAATTAAGACTTTTGGAAAGGATCAAGAATATCGATTTTCAGTTCCACTATATTACACTACTGGACAATTTGTTTAAGATTATTATTATCCAAAAAATAAGAAAATTCCAGGTGGATGCTGTTGAAAATTGGCTTAATTCTTATTATGTCTCTTTTTTCTTACAGGTCATAGAGTTCTTATATTATTCTTTAATATTTTTTTTATTTTTCTTATTTTTTTATTTATATAATGCATGATAACTGACTTTTTATTTTTTGATATATTATTTGCTCACCATATGACAGTTTTTTCTCTATTTGTCACTTCCTATAACTAAGTAAATTTTCCTCTGTTAAATTTCGGATGTTTTGTTCTTGCAAAAATTTGTCACACAAAATGTGGTACGATTTTTTCTGAAGATTTTGGAATTTCTTTAAAATATCAATTAGTTTCCTGAAATTGAAAATTTAGAACACATTAATGCAAGAAAGACGAAAAATTAAGTTTGTGATTTAAAGAATATTTTGCGGTGAGCAAGAATAAAAAAAAAGAGAGATCAGTGATGAGGTCAAGAAAAGGCGGTAATACGAATGAATACTGGAAGTTAAAGGAATCAAATGTTAAAATGATTTCAAAATTTACAAAAATATGGACCTCAAGAGAAAACGACAAAAATATCATAGCAAAAGTTATAAAAATAATATGCAACAAAAATGAAATGTTAATGTCTACCAAAATAAAAATAAAAAATGCCCAGGTTAAATATTATCAAAAAGTAATAAGTATTGTGCTATTTAGTATTACTGTAAACGTTAGTTTAGTTTCTACACCTGTTTGAGTAGACGCCCTGATAGTTTAGAGAAATAAAAATATTGTTGGATTCAATAATAAATCAAGTAAGTCCTTACAAATTGATCTATAATAATCAACGAAATAACATGGTAACTCTAACTTTAAAAACATAATATGACCTAAATATAAGAAGTAGAAAAAAGTAGTTTCTACAAAACTAGGAAGAGTAACAAGATGTATGCTTTTATCAATGAAGATGTCAGGAACGCTAAAGATTAAGATATATTTGACGACGATATGCTACTAAAAATGTTAATAAAATAGTTTGTTCTGTCTCTTAACTTGTTTAACATTTTTAATTATCTTTTATTTTCTACATCTTTTTCGTGAATTTCCTACATACTGTCCGTTTTCTAGAGTGTTAAAATTTTATTAAAAATACATTTACCTACAAATGTTATTATGTTTTTCATTTTTCCATTTCAATTTTCTGTGCCTTTCTATATATGTATGCGCTGCAGTGTCATATATGATTGAAACAATTTTATAATTTTCTTGACAGTGTGATAGAATGCCTTTATTAACTCAAACATTTATAACTGGGGAATTATATCATTAAAAACCAAGGTTGTATTCCTTAAGTTAAATCACATCGAGAAATAGTCACTATTTTATAAGTTTCTTGAGAAATAAACACACGAATATACTTATTCTTATGTGGAATTTTGTGTACATTAATTCATCACAATTAATTCATAAAATTCTGCATACAGTTTGGGACACATTAGGCATAGACAAAATTACTTACTCCCAAAATATTTACATGTTTTTTTTTCTTTAAATAAGTCTTCATTAGTGTTTTTCTTTGTAGTGATTTGAAAATTTGCAAATGTAGAGAGTATTTTTCAAAGAAGAGAGTGAAAAATAACTATATAATTCACTGGAATTTATTTTGACGCATTGTTAAGATATCTTGAACTTGTGGGTACCATCCTGTATACATTCAAATTGCATATATATATATATATATATATATATATATATATATATAATGATGTATTGGCCCAAAGGTTGAAATAATGCAGTGACTTAAGCATAAGTCCAAAGAGTTTAATTTCAATATATAGCCATACCAGAGGTAATGAAAAAGGCACGGGAACAATCTACGAGAAAATTCTACTCCGCCAGTAAACTAAATAACAGGCCTGGTTTAATTCCAACGACTATCAGCTGAAGAAGACCGTTTTGTATAATTGCCAAAATGTCGTTAATATGAAATGCATATGAGGACACTAGTCTGAACAATGTACATAGTATATATATATATATATATATATATATATATATATATATATATATATATGTGTGTGTGTGTGTGTGTGTGTGTGTGTGTGTGTGTGTGTAAATAAATACATAATATTCATAGATAAACAACAGGGCCAACACATAAGTCAGTCCGATGATCACTTCTGACATGAAACTGCCAATAACCATGTACTGTTGATTTTTCTTGTTTACACACTTTTAATCTGCGTATGTTCGATTGCTTATATTGAAGCACATGTGCGCACCCACATATGAATGCTCAGACTACTATTTGTGTGCATTTCGATATGAGCATATTTTCATATTAACATTTATATATACATCAGCTGAAGAAAAATTCATATAGTTCTCAATATTGCGAGATTATTTCCTTGTTCGGCTTTCAAAAGTTTTTCTAAACCTTTTTTAAAAGTAAAGAATCCATAACTTCTTTTCATGAAAGAAACTTACATGTTTAAGACATATTAGAAGATTTAATGCGTACATTAGAACGAAATTATATCAACACCTCGGCCCAATATTTGACGCGCGAATATATACTTGGAGCAAAACAAGACGAAGTAGCTTCAATCTATAGGAATATAACTATAATACTTTTGATCTTAATTGATTTTTTTATGACGCGATAGATATTCCATTGAAATATATGCAATAAAATATCATTAAAAAACAGGAATAACATTTCCCGAATTGATTTTCCTAATTAGATATCCAAATATTTGGAATAATGTTTTTGTTGCTTATCTTATAATAGTTCTGAATAACATTTAACTACAAGTTTAACTGATTATGTTTTATTGAATAATTAACTTTCAAAAAATATTTTCGATCTATCATGTATACTTAAAGTGGAAACGATTTTAATGCATGTTTTATTAAAAATTTCATTTATTAGTTTGTCAGATTTTGTTTATTAAATGGGAAAACGAAAGTTTTATATTTAAAGAGATTTTTATTTATTAAATAATTTCCGAAAACTGTCCAGGAATGTAAAATTCATTTGTTTTTAAACAGTTTTCTATCTAATAGTAGACATCTGATAACGTTTTTATATAGCCAATTACTAACATTTCATTTTTTAAATCACTTAAAATAATATATTTCAAACAGTAAAATACAAATAGTATTTCAAGGTTTACAAATTACTTTCAATCTGGCAGACGTATTATTACTGAAATCTGGACCTAAATACAGTTTAAAATTAATGCCTGGAATTGGTTCGGTCATACAAACTTTCAAATATCTGAACAAATCAATAAATTCAAGAATATTTATTGAGAAAGTCGTCTTCATTATCAATAAAATCCCTATGACTTGAATGCACACTGCAAATCAATGTGATTTTTCATTTTCACCAACTTACAAAATACCACTTACCAGTCCTCTTCACGACTGCACTAAAATTCAACTTCCCGATTTTAAAAGATTTATATACAATTGGAGGCATCTACAAAGATTTAAATAAGAAGTACAAATTCTTTAATTATTGACAGCCGGACAAGTCATTATCTTGGCTGAGTCGAATACTTTTCAGCATGCTCTCAGATCAGTGTTTTCATCAGATGAAATTGTTGAATATTTTTTTCTTTAACGCTCGTCACTCATTTTCCATTATTATCATTGTGAGAATTACAGAAGATTTCACGTCATCATCTTGTAAAATTGTCAGTTTGCAACGATCTTATTCTGTTTTCTGTGTTAAGTACTTGCTGAATGCACAACACAATTAAATGCATTCATAGATTAGAAATAATTAAATATATTTTATTTGATATGGAACGCAACCTGATGAAAGGAAGGTAGTAAAGCAATTACTGCAATTAAACTAACAATTGTATATTTACTTAGAATAATGAAAAAGTTTTCAAATAGTTTGAAATAATTGACTAATCCTAGATTATTAATTGTAACAAAAGAATTTTTAATTAATGTCCGCTATATAGTTTTCTATCAAAATCATTTAATTATGTTAAAATATTGTTCATCTATTTGACAGGCGAAATTTTAGAGTTCATAGAAAAAGAATTTGAATTTAAAATAAAATTGAATATTTTGTATCACATCACAATTCCATCTGGAAATATTTTTCTAGTCATTTATTTACAAAAACACAAGAAATTTTATTCAAAACATAGTATATTTTAAACTTTCACACAATATCTTAATGTATTTTTTCGTGACAGTACTGAGAAAAATATTTTCCTGATCATTTACGTTTTATTTTTTCTTTGCATTCTATTAATGGAATAATCCCTTTAATAGGATAACCCTTTCGATGTTGAGCTGTCATATTATATCGCACAATGATTTTACGTTTAAATAGTTTTTACTTTTTTTTAATTTTCTTTTTGTATGGTCATTTATAAGAAGCCAGCCTCCCAGCGGCCATCAACAATGGTCGTTTCTTCTAGTCATAAAACCGATTTTAAGTTCTGTTTTCTGTTCTCAGAACTCTCTCTCTCTCTCTCTTTCTCTCTCTCTATCTCTCTCTCTTTCTCTCTCTCTCTCTCTCTCTCGCTCTCTGAGTAACAGGGATATATTTTTGGTGAGGGTCTTTTCGAATAGGATTTATCAAAAATGTTCAATAAGCAAGCAAAGCTCTGATGTCACTAATGGGGTCAGAACTCTTTTGCGCAGGAGCCCCCGCAATATCTTTTTCATGGTTTGTCCCTAATCTCTAAATCGATATCGAACTAAAGCGATTGGAATCAGACGCCGGCTTCTTTTAAGCGTATTTTTCTAGCTGATCTGAGATTGGTTTGCCTTTTATAAAAATATTACTGTGCCAAGACAAGGTGTGCATATTAATGGCTTTACTTGATTTTAATTTTTTGGGGGGGTTAAAGGGGGCAACCGTTCATATATTTGTTAGTAAGAAACTAAATGTCACACAAACACTGGCAGTATATATGTATAAATGCATAAAAATACATTTAAGTTATTATAAAGAAACTCAACGAAGCTACAGAATATAACATTGAATTACAATAAGTAACATATCTGATTTTATACTTAATTCTCAAGTTATATGTAAGTCTTATAAAGTATTAACCTCCATTTGTACATTTTAAAATACAATTATGCACATGGTGGCATTGAAAAATTAGACGATTCACAAAATACATATTTTTAATAATTAACACGGAAGATTGATTGTTTATCTATGTATCCTTTGATCACTGTCCTAGGTATAACTATAAACTACATCCTGTAGTAAGTCTTTTTAAAAATCGTGGAACTAACTGTTAATTGTGATGCTCCCAAGTCTAACTTGACCCAGGTTAAAAATACCTGTTATTTAATAATATTGTAAGAAAAAGTTTTGTCAAATAACTTAAACCACACTACCTAAAGGTTTCTAACAACGACAAAAATAATGAGTAACATTCGTAACTAAACGGGAGTGTAACAAAATTTTAGGAGGGAAACTCAGATTTGTCCTACAACACCTGAAAAATGGTTTTAAGAAAATCTTTTTAGAAATTCCAACCGAAAATAAAGCTATCGATGTATGAACAATAGTTACTCTCAAACGTGACTCAAAACACTAGATAAGTATAAAAAATTAGAGTAAAAATATTAAAAATATACTTTCCTAGTAATTATTTTTAAAGAAAATACTTTTGTTTCTAAGAAAATTAAATTTATGCTGTAGATGACCCATAAAAAATTGATATGCCGTTAAGCAAACACACAAATAATTATATTTTGATAATCAGTCTAATTTAATTTTTAACTTTAATGTCGCCTTTTTTCTGATATGTGATATTGTATGGGGTATAGAGACATTGACCGTAATTTTCTGTCATAATAATATGAAAGTAATTTCACGTCCACCTGCGTGTAGACAGGCTAGCGTACATACACGTGCGCGCACAGAACTACCTTCCATGACAAACAAGTATTCTAAATCTTGTATAGCAAAGCGCATATTAATTAATGACCATTATCTTTACCATAGATGGAAAAATATTGACTAATTTTCTGAAATAAAGTCTGGAGGTAGGGGAATCAAAGTACGTCTGCGTATTTTGCTAATAGTCCGAAACACTAAAGACTATAATATTTCCGTTTACTTTCATCACTGTAGTTGAAATCTTTTTTGATTGGTCTAGATAAACTAAATGTTTGAAAGGCCACCAAGCTTTCTGGTTATTTATACTAACTTTAAATTCTTCATATCTTGGAAGAAAATATTTTTTGTCTAACCTTCCATAGTCCTGACAATGTTTTTTTTATGTTTACTTATCATTATCTATAGCATGATTTGAGAATATTCATTTCGTATAATGATCAAATATTCACAATTATAATGTTTTGATTTTAAACTTCCATTCTTTTGTATGGGGTGTTATAGTTTGAATGTAAATAAGGACAATATATATGTACTGTTTAATGGTGAATAAAGCATTTGTTTCCCCGATGTACTATTCATTTAAATCCAATTAATTTGTAGGTCAAACCTTAAACGTTGAAATTTAAATCAGAATTTCTCAAGCAACTAAATATTTAGTCACTGATTAATTGATGAAAGTTTTGAATATGCACACAGAACGTCTAAAAATAAAGCATTTAAGCATTTAGTAATACCGAACAAGCTCATATATATACAGGGTGCGATGAATAATTTGTCATCTAAATTAAGCAAATATAGAAATTACACTGGGATCTCATATTTACCAAAATCACATAAAAATATCTTGAAATACTAAAGAGAAATTTATTTAATAAAATCGCCATAGGCATCAACTACAACATCCAGATGGCTTTGGAATTTCCTGCATCTCTTCAGGACGGTCCCCTTGTTTAAGCTCGTAAATGCTGTCATAATACTTGGCTACAGCTCACCTTTGGAGTTGCAATGAGTTTTGTTGGTTTCTGGCTCCTCACACATAATAACCAGGACGTTTCCAGCCTAGAAGATTGCTTGGCCAGATGTAAGGGCTGATGTGGTCAAAGAAAGGAGAGCAACAACTGGTTTCTCCTGTGTATTACGGTGCAAAATCCTGTTGCCAGACATAGGGGCTTCCAACATTCTTCCTCTTGACCCAGGGTAATATTACCACCTTAAGACACTTGATATAGGCCTCCGTGTTGAGTCCCCATGTTAAGATGAATGGTGGCATAATGTCGCCATCACTAGTAAGCACTGCAAACACTATGATGTTGACCGTATATATCATCCAACTTTTTCCGAGTCCACTGCAATGTCACAAGATTGAGGTGTAAACGCTCTTAAATATTCATATTAGAGCTTCCGGCGAAAATATTAAGCAGTACAGCATGTCGTTTTAGAATATATGGTCAGGTAAATTTTGTCATGGAATTCTTTTTCTTTCAAACGGTGCTGAACTGATCCTACTCTACTGGGTAATCGACAAACATAAAAGCAAACAACGCGAATGCGCGGAAGTAAAAATATAAAATAGCGATTATTTACCCATCGCCCCGTATATATATGTAGATATATGTGGATTTGACGAATATCACCCCATCAACATTGTATTCAACTGTTTTGGGGGCAAACAGATCCACAATGCAATGAATATAATTAAAGTTCATACGTTCGGAGTCATCCATTTTTTTGCAGTTACAATCTAGCCGATTTATTTGAAAGATGTAACGACTAGTTAAAAGAGAATACTATATCAATGAAAGGTCGATTAGAATTTTCTATTTCTAATATTTCAAACAATAGCCAATAAAGGAACAAAACACAGACCTAAGTAGTATTTATCATTTAAATATATATAAATAGTCTTATCCACGCTAATTATTGACTTGATACCTCATAACAGACGGAAATACATTGTATGTATTTAATTATTTTTTTTCTTTGTGAAGTCATTTTGATAATATAGGAAATATTTAATATTATTTTAAAAAAGAGTTTTGTCAAATAACTTAAAGAACGTTACTTAAATGATCCCAACAACGACAAAAATAATGATTAGCATTCGTAACTAAAAGGAAGTGTAACAAAAGTTTAGGAAGGAAACTCAGATCTGTCCTACAACAGTTTACTTGAGAAGTCTATTTTCCTGAAAAATGGTTTCAAGAAAGTATTTTTAGGAATTTCAACTGAAAATAAAGTTAAATGTTCGACTAATGAATCCCGAATATTTCCTAGTAAGGAAACAGCTAATCTCACTATTGACATTACCAGTGATCCATACCTATGCAACCCCCTTTTTTGTCAAAAGATTGACTCAATGAATATCTGAAAAAGCATTAGGCAGAAGGACGTGTACTTATGTTTTATAGACTTCGCCAAGGGGTTTGACAAAGTACGCCACAAAACTTGTTAGAGATGCTCGGCAACCTCGACATATTTGTGAAAGACAGAGCATATACGACAGAATATACACGATAGCCAATCGCCTGCATAGTAACAGCAAATGAATTCAGCAGATATACGAAAATAGAAAGGGTTGTAAGACAAAGATGCGTCTTCTCACCGGATCTATTTAGTATGTACAGTGAAACAATTCTGAGAGAGTTGGAAATCCTGTCACGTTTCATCATTATCGCCCACAATCTAAACAATATAAGATATACAGAGAATACAGTGCTGATAGCAGATACTTGAAGTACAAGATCTCCTACAGAAGATAGCAAGGAAAGGTAAGAAGAAAGACTACACATAAACTACAAAGACTGAATGCATGTTCATCAGTAAAAAACAGGACCCTAAACTGTCAACTACGAGGTCGAGAATACCAAAATCGAAAAGGTGCAGAAATTTAAATACTTGTGAAGTTTTTTGACAGAGTATGAAAAGTGCGACACTGAGATCTGAAGGCGCATTGGCATGTCCAAGGACGCGTTTCAAGAGCTAAGCAGAGTATTGAGAGACAGAACTATCTCGTTTGAAACAAAGAAATAAGTGCGGAACAGTTGTGTGACATCTACTCTGCTATATGACAGGGAATGCTGGACAATTTCCTCAAAGAGAAATAGAGACTCGAAGCAACAGAAATGTGGTTCTACAGAGGATGCTGAGGATACCATAGACCAAACATGTGAGCAACGACGAGATTTTAGAAAGGATTCAAACAAAAGTAAATTTATACTTGGCATCAAGCAGAGACAGGTGATGTTGCTGGATACGTAATGATGAGGGAGGGCTTGGAGAATCGGATACTCACAAGAAGGATAGACGGAAAGAGAAACAGAGGAAAGTAGTGCGAGACTTGAGTAAAGTGGATACTGGAGCCGGGTTTGGGAGAAATATCAAGAAGAAAAATATTTAGAGCGACAAGCGATAGGGGCAAGAGTAAATTAATGATCACCTACGTTCTGAAAGAACACGGCTCATAAAGAAGAAGGACTTTTAATTTTCTCAGAATTACCTCACTGCAGAACTTGAATAAGGTCTACGGGAACATCCTTGTCTTCCTTTTTATTCTATTTTTCTATATCTACTGAATTTATTTTCTATCTTTATGCAGGCGGTTTGTTAACTTTACTGGTCCTTTTATCAGATAAGCCTAACCTGCGTAAATGATTTTCTAAACATGCTTCCGCTTTAGAGATATAAAATCTTGTTTGATCCGATACGATTACAACGTGTCGTAATTTATTTTCATAAAATTATGAGTCATTCTTATTGTATATGTTGTTTTAATTTAGGGCGTGTGTGATCATAACTCTCCACAATTTCCTGTCATATCTAGCACTGAAGTTTTTTCTTTGTGCTATTCTTCTAAATCCTATCCTGCCAACCACATGCACAAGCTTGTTAAGGAGGTAAACTGGCTGCCGCCTTTGATATTTTCTTTGAGTTTCAAATTCTCCAAGCCCGTTTTGCCATTATTTCCCAATTAAAATTCAATTTGGTGTTTAGATCTTTGTTCTCCCTTTTCTTTACTATCATCTGTAGAAGTTCATGTAATTGCCTTTCTCTGTCTGCTATTAAGACGGTCTCATCGGCATATTTTATGTTGTTAAGATTGTGGCAGCCAATAACTAACCTGGTTAAGATTTCTAGTTCTATTACACTCACTTCACTGTAAAAGTTGGAAAGGTCCAATGAGAAAACATTTATATCTTTATGTATTATCAATCCATTTGCAGGCTATTTGCTCCCAGTATTTCTGAATTATTGTAATATATATTCCCAAATAAATCAAGCTTATCTACCAGTTCAAACAAATTTTTGTGTTGTACCTTACGAAACGATTTTAAATAATCTATAAAACATAGGCAACACCCTCTGACTTTATATTACTTTTACCGACATAAGTTTCACTACGTGGTTGATTAAACTGATTAATCAATGGAGCTCACATAAATTTGCCTCTGGTTTCTTGAAAATAAATGAACTTGGATCTTTCCGGAGTATCACGATTATCATATAATTTATTATTGATACTGACATAACAAAATCATTGCTTTTTTTTTTGTCAACATTTTGTTTCAAATTTATTTGTGTAATGTCTGATAATTTGTTCAATATTTTTACATTTTTGCTCCGTTTATTTCATTATGTCAATAATTTCATTCATAATCTACAATTTTTCCTTATTTTATTTTCTTTTATTTACATTTGCTGAGATTGCAAATACTATATTCATGTACACCATTTTAATTTTCGATTATCATTTAGTTCATGGTACGGGATTTTAATTTAATTCCAAATTTCGGCCATTCAGGTGTCTGTCGTAGGGCAATTTGTGTGCTGCCTTGGCCATTTTCAGTCAAAGTTGATTCACTTAATTTACATATGATTGGTGGTCGCTCCCGAAAACTGCACTTACTTATGTTTGATAGTGTAAAACTGAATATATGGAGCACTTATTGATCATTATGCTGATCTGGTTGTTTGTTTCTGCTCTTGTTCTTGAAACCATGTGTTAGCTCATATCTACTCCTTCACGAGGCATACTAGACCCATTTATCTCCACGTTCAATACGAATTCCTAGTCAAAATTTACGAGCTATTTTGCCATGCCAAGCTTTTCCTATTTTAATATTCACCTCTCCCATAACGATTGTTACTTCCTGCATTGAGCCTTGGGATTCTCCATTTTGTGGTAAAAAAAATGCAGTTTCTTCCTCCGTAAATTGTGTTGTTGTTGCATATAGAACTACAATAGATTTATTAAAAGGCTTCATTTATTATTTGCTATAAGAATCCTGTAAGCAAATTCACAGTATTTCATAACACATTTTATCATATCAGGGTCCAGTATAAGTCCTTCTCCTGTCAATTTTATGTTCTTGTATATTTGACCCTATATCTGTTGAAATCAATAATGCCAAATTTTGTCTTTTCATATTTAATAAAACGATAAACGATAAAAGCAATTATATATATATATATATATATATATATATATATATATATATATATATATATATATATTATTCTCATAGATATAGTGAAAAAATCTGAAACATTTCCTCGGTACTTAAACGCTTACATCAAAATAATTCATAATCTAGCTACAATAGAGTTTATTTTGTACAACAAAATTGTGTACTTTTTGCCGGAATAGTTTGCCATACTCTTCTTTTTTATTCCATAATACTTTTGTTGTATTGTATTTTTATTGTTTATTTTTTTCACTTCCATGTACTTACTTTAGGAATGCCGTCTATCTGTCAAAAACATACCAATCATTTTCTGTTCATAGCCACCTGCAAATTATTATAAATTATCGATTGAAAAATAGTAATATGCTTTATCTGACTCTCAGTCATCCGTTTCAATTCCTGTTCAAATTCGATCTAAGAAGCCATCGTTTCCGCAGCAATATTTTCGCTCTATACAATTTATGAATCTGTATGATCTAGTGCATGCTTTTGCGCAGCATATTCAGTTTCCACTTTGGACATATATAATAAAGTTTTCTTCCAAACAAGTATCTTTTTATAATGCCCCACTCACTTTTACACTTGAATCTCATCATAATGAGTAAAATCGTCAACTCGTTCAGATTTAGACTACCACATCTCTTTTTAATGCGGTTGTCTAGAAATGTCATTTATGTGAGAAGCTGTGATACAAATAGCGTCTTAGCTTCTCTCGTAACTGAAATAGTTATTATTCGCAACCATTAGAGATATCATTCAATATAAATATCTTATGTGGGTGCACGCGTGCATGAGAGTGACTAACTGCAACATGACTGCAGTTGTTACGTCGATAATGAAAAAACAATTGTTAAAACGGTACATACTATTTTAAGAGATGTTTCTATCAGTAAGCAAGATGTTAAATTTTAGCAATCATTTCAAGAATAATATTGTATTTGCACACAACTACAATCTACCATAAATCGAACACACATAGACATGCGCGCACACACACACACACACACACACACACACACACACACACGCACACACACACACATATATATATATATATATATATTAACACAAATAGATTGTGACAATTATATATTTGAAATTAAATAAAAAATTATCTTACGAAATTATTTAGTGTATAATATATAATAATGATAATTATAATTCTATGTGGTTTTTGATTGAATCAACTGAATCTTGCTAAATTTACACAGATATGTCTTGCTTATATCGTTATATCTTCGAAAAATTAATGTTTCTTTCATTGCAAACGATAGTTTATAAAATAGAACTTCATCTGGAAATTGAAAATATTCTCTGGAATATAATGATTATGTTCGCGTTTACAATAGTTATCCCTGTACATAAAATGCAGTGAACAATCTAACAGAGATTTGATAAATTAGAAATGAATAGAGAGCTGAAACAATTCAGATTGTGCTGCTTCTAAGATACTGAAAAAGATACTGCATATTTGAGCATATGTGCCGCAAATAATAATAATGCTAATATGAAGTATAAAATTGTTCTTGATATACAAAACCATGATATACAGAACTATGATATACAGAACCATGAGATTGGAGTCAGTACCAACATTGGACAGTTGCAAAAGACTGCCCTCTTTGAGACGGCGTGTATACTCCGAAGAATTCTTGATACTTAATGACTGCCACATAACTGATTGTACAGCGAGTACATTGGTCCTGCAATAAAGTTTCTTCGACAGTGACGAGTAATAATAATAGAAAAACGGTGTGCGTGTATAGAAAAAAAAATTAAAAGCTGAACACTTTGTCATGTATAGTGTCAGTGCAAATTTGGACAATGTGCATTACCTATTAGTCTCTCTCTAATATTCAGCGGGTTACAACACTTCAGTCTAGGTAAACAGTCTATCTAGACACTGGTTGCCGTTTAACTTTAGGTAACACCTCAGTTACGAGTGAAAACATCATTACAGAAATTATGGGGTAAATTGTCTGGTAAAAAGTGTGCATGTCAGGGTAAGGAATGCATAAGGAAGTAAAGCCTCTTCCATTCCTTTGATATATCGAATGTTGTTGTAACTGAGAATAACAAACATTTCAGTAAATTTGATGAAGAAAAACGTGATATGCAGCTTTTTTTAGATTATAATTTTTCTGATACTTCGCGCAGTGGAGTGATGCAAGAAGACCACAAGAAACAATACATTGTTACTGAAGTATTTTATGGCTTAGAAGTTTTTTTTTTACAATAATATAATGTGGTGATGAGTAATACTTATTATGTAAAAAATATTTCAAGTAATTATTTAATGATAGTTATATCTCATTTGTTTTTAAAACAACTTTACGGTAAATAAAGAAGAGGAGAAACTTAGTGTTATGTTTTTTATGTTGAGTATTTTTCAATCTTTTGACTATTTCTCTATACTACTCTCCTGATGAAATCGTATAAATTTTAACATTTTGTTCAGTTCAAAACCAACCAACAATTGTTTCTTTCCCCAGGTAAATATCCATAAATATATTCCAATTGACAATATTTTCCTAAACGCAGTCGATGTAATTTTAGAAAACAGACATCGATTACGCTGACGTGCCGCTTGCGAAACCTCATAAGCTTTCATTCAGTGGCCATTGAATATCAAAAGAAATTGTTGCTTTGCCTATTTTATTCTTTTACTATTGTAAATATCCAATACTAGGGTTTCTTTTTAGGTTCGAATGATTTCGTATCACATCTATGATCCTGGTTAAATAATTGAGCCTAAAAGCAAGTTGAAGTAACAAAGAAAAATGGAAAGAAATCGTCAAGAAAGGAAAGAAGAAAAGAAAGAAATGTAGAAATGTAAGGGAAGAGAGATAAAGATAAATGTTAAAATTATAAATGGCAAAAGATAACAACACACAAATTATGTCCGAGAATGTAAGAAAATTACGTATATGTATATACACAAATATTCTTGTCTGACATATATATAAATATATATGTGTGTGCGTGTATGTGTGTGTGTGTGTGTGTGAGAGAGAGAGAGAGAGAGAGAGAGAAAGCTTGCGCATATAAATCCTTTGTCAAATAATAAAAAATATTTTTTAAAAGCACATTTTCAATATATTTTTCCCTTCCATCTCAAAACATTTTATTCAGTAAGGAATACAAAATACATGAATCGAGCATTACAGCCTGAAAATTACAGCTGCAGTTTAACTATGTATGTTTCAGTGCCTGGACATGTTGATCGACCGTCACATATAAAAATGTGCTTACTGATTCAGTAAGTTAAGTGCCATACGTGATACACACTTGGACGATCATGTCTCGAAAGTGATATGACTAACTGGGCAGAAGATTTTCCCACATTAATTTCCATTACTTACTCCGACCAAGGCTATAGAACAAAATCTGTCCTGCTACTTTTAATACATAGCTAGAAGGGGAAGCGACGGATTAATTCCTTCCCCAAGGGTTTTTGAGCGTAAATGAATGCAATGAATTTAACTGGGATTCAAATTCGGTTCTCCAAGTTCTCGTTCTGAGCCGATATCCACTGCACGACGAGTGCTGAATATTACACTGAAAATTTTAATAAAAGAAAGATACGAAAAATATAGAGGGGAAAATCAGTAAAAAAAAAATATGAAAAAATGTCAAAAATAGCAATGTGACAAAAAAGCAAAAAAATATATGTTCATTAATTTTTTAAAATAATGAAATATAGCAAAAAATTTACACGTGTGAATAGTCAATAAAGGTGTCAGTAGTCTTTAAAGAAACAAACAATCAAGAAATATTACAGAACACCGCAAAGCATACGCGATAAAAAAATAACGGAGGTGAAAAGAGAAAACAATTTTTTAAAATGATCTCTGTTAAAATATGGAAATAAATTCATGTGTTTATATTCCTTTCATAAGATAGAAAAACAATAAATCAAAATAAACAAGAGAAAAACGCGAATAGGATGAAACTTATGCATAGTAATATCGTCCCTGATTTGATATTATTCGTGTAGAACTGACCAAGTACCGGTTACTGATATAGAAGATATTCTTCAAGACATCAAGAAAAACATATAGATGTTTTGGCCACTGATATGATGTCTTTATGATAATGTACAACCAAAAGCAGGGTATGTCTTATTCTAGATATAAACATTTCTCTTGATTTTCTTAAATCATGCAGTATATCGTTATATGATACATTATGGACATACGCAAAATAGAATGCAGGAGACCACATTTACAATTTATATTTTTTCAAATTTCACAATTGAGTAATCTATTATTTAGAACATAAGGTTTCCATAATTATAATCGGCATATTTTTATTATTTTATTAAATATGTTTCGATCTAACTGATACAACAAAATAGAACTTTTTTCTGATTCTTTTCATTGCCCGACAATCAAAGTTTGTTTTGCCTTTTAGTAAGTGAACTTTGAAAACACCAATTTCTGAACAGTTCCACGAACCGCATAAAATAAATTACATACACTTAAATGTAATTAAAATGGAAAATAGACTTCTCCGTATTAATGCGTGTTAAATTAAAACACATATGGTGGATCTTTCAAAATTCCCACAAACAGTTTATGACAGAAAGCCAAATGGTTGTTTAGGAAAAATTATCTCTCCAATCAGTCAATGGTCCAAGCAGGAACAAGGTTTACTACCCTCATCTTTAATAGTCACTCTTTTATATATATATATGTTTATTGATTTGACAATTATTTTTAATGGATATTCGTATTTGTGTAGATACTGTTTTTTTAATTATTAAACAATAAATTTATACATATCTACCTGTCTGAATATTGGTGAAATCTTCTTAGGAAAATATGTATTTTTCGGAAGGATTCGAACCTGCGACAACTTATAAATTAAAAAAGCAGACAAATGATCTGACGTGTTTTAAAAATTCAACCAGAAAGGATTTCAAAGTGAGATAAAGTCAAATGAAACTTTAAATACACAAATTCCTGATTTTCGTGATATTTATAACTTCTCTATTTTCCTGTTTTCGTATTCTAATGCAATGTGGTGCAGTGGATTTCGGCTCGGAACGAAAAATAGGCGTGACGAGTTCGAATTTCATTTGAATTCCTTGCAATTACTTACGCGCAAACACATTTGAGAAAGATATTAATTCGTCTCTTCCCTCTTCCTGTTAAATAACAGAACAGATTTGGTTCTAGAGCCTTGGCTGGTAGCCAGTCTACTGTAGAAAGCAATGGCAACCTAATGCGTGATATTATTCTGCCCAGTTAATCATGTTTCTTTCGAGAAATGATCGCCTAAGCATGTATCACGTATGGCCCTTAACTGGCTGACTAAAAGTAAACAAAGAAAACTTTACGAAATTTAAGAAAGAGGTCGCGGGTAGAAATCCTGCCGATCAACATTTTCCTAACAATATTTCTCGAACATTCAGGCCGAGATATATATATATATATATATATATATATTATTATTATTATTATTATTATTATTATTATTAACGGCTTAGTGAAATTTTGTTTGATAAATACATAGATGTATATAAATATCATCATCATCATTATTATTATTATATCATTTTTCATCATATTTCGATTTCTGCTTTGGTCTCACTACCAACCAAGTCTGCGGGGAGACCTAAGGCAGGTAGTGGCGTGTTGTTATGGCTCCATTTCATGTTTTTCTATCTTCCCTATCATCTCCAGCATTACATAGATAAAGTTTTCCTTAGTGTGTGGGCTGTACTTAATAAGACAATTTTTTGTATATCTCTTAAGCTGGGGTTTCCAGGGATTCTTTCAATGTGTTGTTTTGTTCCATTTTTTATCATTCCAAGTGCACCTACTATCACTGGCACAACTCTTGTTTTCAATTTCCACATTTTTTCAATTTCAATTTCCAGGTCTTTATATTTTGACAGTTTTTCAAATTCCTTGATTGCTATGTTACAATCCGCTGGACAAGCCATATCAATTAATAGACAAGTTTTCTCCTTCTGATTTTTAACAATAATGTCTGGCCTGTTTGCTTCAATTTTTCTGTCTGTGTAGATGGTGTAATCCCATAGAATGGTTACATCTTCTATTTCTGTAACCGGTGCTGGGTGATGTTCATACCAGTGTTTGCCTACAGCTTTTCCATAATGTTTGCATATTGCCCAATGTAAATATTGCCCAACTCTATCGTGGCGATTTTTATATTCATTTGGGGCAAGCACAGAACAGCCTGAGATTAGGTGGTCTATTGTTTCTTGGTGTTTATCACAAAACCTGCATTTTGGACCCATATTATTATGCATAATATTTGCCTGAAAGTTTCTCGTGAAAAGACTTTGGTCTTGTGCTGCAAGAATAAAGCCTTCAGTTTCAGACTTTAATCCAGATGCACGTAACCATCGATGAGTATTAACTTTGTCAACATTGGATTTATTGGCACGTACTGGATATTGGCCATGCATAGGTTTGTCTTGCCAGCGCTGTTTCATCTGTTCAAGTTATTATTATTATTATTATTATTATTATTATTATTATTATTATTATGATGTGTTTTTAAGATTGTATTTTAATATGTTATTTATTTTTTTATTATTAAGAGTTATTGTTTTAACTATATTTACAAGAAATTCCTACTAGCAGTGATATTGTAATTTATATTAGGATGTATGATTTATGATTCGTTTTTCACTATTAATATACCCCATAGTCGGTATATTTTAGTTTAAGAGTAAATCCCTTGCCGCGTTTCAAAGAATGAATATTAGTGTAATAGACGTTGGTTTCGATCTAAGACGTTTTTTTATAATTAGTTTAAATTCTTTTCTATCTTACTCTCTTTTTTTTTCCTTTTCATTTATTTTCATCTCTTTTTTAGGTTTATCTTTCTAACTTTTCTTTTTCTATTTTTAATTATAACTTTTATGTTTTAGTAATTTTAATTATTTTAACTGAATTTTTAAATTATTATGAATTTTTAAAATATTAGTAATAGTAGTTATTTTTGAGATTGTATTAAAATTATGATGTACAATTTATTTTTGTACTGTAAATATATCACATTATATTTTAAACAAAATTTCAATGGTAAATTTTCTACGTCATGTTTCTCTAAGAAAGCAGACTAGTTGTTAGAGAGGCTAGTTCGGTACATGAAGTTGAAATTTTATTTCTCTGGATGATTTTATTTTTATTGTATTTCTTTGTCTTTTCTTTTTCTACTGTTTTCTTTTTTCTTTTCTTTTCTTTTTTCTCTTTTCTTTTTTCTCTTTTTTCTTTTCTATCCATTAAACAATCGTCTTTTTCTTTATTCTTGCTTTTTTCTATTCTTTGGGATTCTTTTTAAATGAACGAGAAACTTTTCCTAAATAACCGTTACAGATGTTTATTTTAAATATGGACATGTGAGCATCTGTGTAAAATAGTTTTGTGGGGATATTTTAAGGATCAACTGTTTTACCATTTTGATCAGACGAGCCGTTATAATAACAGTATTATGCGGTGAAATATGTATTATCTATTGTAATACATCTAAAATATTTTCTAAATTATATATATGTATATATATATATATATATATATATATATATATATATATATATATATATATCAGCCTTTGGGATTTCACTCACCCGATCAACTCAGTCGATTAAAAATTTTATTGGGCGATTAAAGTGTATTGCTTTACTCGCCCGCGGTCGATTGAAAATCTTGAAATGAAACTTGTCTCTTCAAATATAGAAAAAGGAAATCTGATTTTTTTACAACCCAAAAGTATGCTACTGAAGATTCACAAGTTACTTAGAATGAACTATAATGACTTTTTTTTAACTCTTCTGTCTTATACTTGGTGCCTGAAATGTGTGGTTAAACAAAAAACAGTGACATACCGCAATCATCAAAGCAAGATCTGACACATGAAATTTAGATTTACATGCTCCTCTCTAGCTTTTATCGTCCTGGTCACTGTAAACATTCGTTTAAGTAACGCTTCCAGATTTGAGTTAAAATGTCTCTGACGCCCAGATTAAAAACGCTCACAGACTTTAGAAACTTATTTGGAAAGATATTATCCATGACTCAAAATATATATTTCCTCTCCGCTTATGAAAAATAAAAACAAGTTTTTGACAGAAAGAAAACAATATACGCATACTTCTTTCAAACATACATCGAAAAACAAATTATACAATTATCTTTCTATAAAAAATCGTTGAGAAAATCGGATTTCTTAATTTTTTTATCATCTATAGTTGGAGGTTGTAGTCAAATAGAAGAAAGAAACTACGAATTAAGGTACCTCCATTCACTTGCCAAACAAAACCGCATATCATGATGTTAAAAGGGCTCAAACTTAATAAAACAAAGTTTTATCATCAAAATGTTTATGCTATTATTAAGAGGAAAGATCAAATTTTATGATTATTTTTAAAAATTTAAAACATTTTCTCTAACACGTTCAAAATTTTAATTAAAAATTCATTTTTGTTTTCCGTCAGCGATTCACGCCATGTTTACTTAAGGCGGCTATTAAGAAAATGGAGTCGGTCGTGTAAAATGATTTTGGGGAGAGTAAATTGTCCCTCGCTCTCGAACGCCGGTCGAGGGTTTTCTTTTTCAAATCTCAAAGGCTATATATATATATATATATATATATATATATATATATATATATATATAGGAAATGTCAACACATCATCGTTACCCAAAATTTATATTTTTGCATCAGAGTTCTGAATTACATTTGTATATATATCAGTGAACATATATAAGCATAGGGCATGAATGCCTGGAATAAAATTCTATATGAAAGAAACACTATTCTTAAAAATATGCTCGATACAAAGTAGAGCGAATCAGTTTATATATATATATATATATATATATATATATATATATATATATATAAGTATGAATCTAACCTAAAGCCAACGGACCTGCCTAGGTATCACCTAACGGATCGTCAGAGCAAGTTGGCTAATTAGGCAGAAGCAAAGCCGAGATATATAGATACTCCGCAACCACGTGACAAAAATATAGACGACACCAAACACACCAGGAGTGGGGAAAACACTTATTTAGCAAAAAAAAGGTAACTAAAGACAATAATAATAACAACAACGCCAAACATATGAATTAAGTTTAAGTAAGCCAATTTTTAGTATGTCTACATTTGTTTAAAATCTGGGATTTGGAATTAAGTATGTTGTGTGCAGATTCAAACAGAGCTATCGCTAACTTCTCCTCCCCGCACAATTTGCAATATATATATATATATATATATATATATATATATATATTAATTGATTCGCTCGTTCATTCAGCAATAAATTAACGGATTCAGCATCGTTCATTCAGCAATGAATTACAACACTCTCAGACGTGTATAATGATAATATACACGCTAAAAATTTGCCACCTACCGAGCGCCCATAGCTCAGAGGTAGAATCGCCCACTGACGCCAATTCGGTCGGGTTTCAATCCTGTGTTAAAAAGCAATCGGAGTCTAACCGTGCTGATGAGCTGTGATACACAGAAACAGATATGTCTGCGGATGACTATATATATATATATATATATATATATATATATATATATATATATATAGTGTATCGAGCCATGGATAATTTTCTAAACATGTACTGTTAAATATAACAGACAATGAATGTCTATTATGTTTAATCATGAGCCATTCTAAACATCGTATTAATTTAAGGGGAAAATAAAAACAAATTAATCCAAGATGCTGGTTCTAATATATATATATATATATATATATATATATAACACAACTTACTTGCTAGTGTGATATATATATATATATATATATATACACACTAGCAAGTAAGTTGTGTGTTCTGTTCTTTAACACACACACACATACACACATACACACAAACACACACACACATACACACACACACACACACACACATATATATATATATATATATATATATACTGACATATATACAAAAATATTTCAGTAATCTTATGCAAAGATATAAACTGTTTTTTGATGCTGTTTTTTGACATCTTATAAATATTCTTGGTGAAATCATGAAACAAATTCACCTACAATTATAGTTAAAATAATAAGATATATCTATTTCTTTAAACATTAGTTTAACTAGTCATGAAAACTATTTCTGAATAAAAAACCATGGGTAAATCGTTGAGAAACATATATTTTTTAGTAGATTCATAAATATTTAAGAATTACGCTGGGGAGAGCATGATCTTTCATGTGTCATTGTTTTCAATGCGAGGATTCTTATCAACTTCAAACTTCGGATCATTTGTATGAAGAAGCTTTCTAATATGTTAATATTGACATGAATATCTCTATTTATAATAATTATAGGTCAACGTTGCGAAGTTGTATATTAACTGTGTTTGATGAATGTTTATGAGAGTGTGCAGTTTTTAAAACAGATTTAGACTCGGTCCATAAATTGAGGTATAATTCATCAGTTGCTCTGTACGTTTATGGTCGTAAATCTACAAATTATTAGTATTGAATGAAAATATAACAAATTGCAACAAGAATAGTTATCATATGAAATATGCTTGGACACTACCTCAATAAAGCTACATTATATTGTTATAATTTCATCATATGCACAATTTCCTTCAGGAAATACACAAAAGCACATAAACAAGCACACACGCATTCAACACACACGTACACACACACACATAGATAGATAGATAGATAGATAGATAGATAGATAGATAGATAGATAGATAGATAGATAGATAGATAGATAGATGTGAGTTTGTGACCTGGGTCTCACGCTCTTGCGATCGTCAGACAAACTGATTTTTTTTTTAAATTGGCTAGATGTAGGATTGCGTATATTGGTGTATTTTTTGGAAGTTGGGGGTAAATTAGGAGGAAAATTTATCGTCGAGACAAACGTTGATATTTATGCACACTTGTACACCCACTGACATATGCAGAAATACACACACGCTCGCCCGACCATCGGGGATTACACAAACATAACTATATGCGAACCGCATGGGGCTTGGCATGTATATGCATATGTATATGTGTGCCACTGCGCACATATATACGTATTTGATTAGTGTATTCAAATAGTGTAGAGATGTCAGCCCACAGAAGGGTGGTTGATTTCTGTTCTCTGACCAATGTTTTCTTGTGCGCAAATACGTATGTATGATGTGGTCTGTGTGAAAATATGATAGGTACAAACTGCGATTATTTTTAATTGTTTAAGGCTCTGTTGTTATTTTAAAGTCGTTTATATATTGTTTTTGCTGGTTGCACATATTTAAATGGCAGAAATTCTAATTTTTAATGCTTGTTAGTTTTTATCTGGTGGTATCAATTTTACTGCGGAAAGAGGAGTAATTTACGTTAATGATGATTGCGGCAATATTAACTGTTATGTTTGGGGTGAGTTTAATGATAATAATAATTGTTGTAGCAAATAGTTATTGTAAACCGGTATTAGTGATTAGTAATGATGGTGGAATTATAATAACAATAAATGCAGTCATTATGATGGTGGTTTGAACTAGAGAATAATTGATAGGATTATGTTATCAGCGTTTTGTTTTGTTTTGTTTTGTTTTTTGTTTTTTACTCATTTACTATTAATTGTGATGATCGGTATTTATTTTCATGTCTGCATTTGGAATTTATTTCTGATCTCATATTTAGTAAGTTTTTGGAGGGTATATGAGATATGATTGCTACTTTTTCATGTAAACAAAGCAAGCATTTTTTGGTAATTTTGTTGTAGGCAGGTGCTTTTTACAATATTTTCCAGCTTATTCTTGGTGAAATATTTATGTCTTTTAGTGGATAGGGTAGTATTTTCTCTTGTAAAATGGAAAATTGTGATTGTTTTTAGGTTTCTTAAATAGTCCCTTAGTTGGCATTGATGTAGTACATTTTATTGTTGATTGCACTTACCTTGGCTATATATATTATGTTTGTTGGCCATTTCTCTGAAGTGGGCATGCAGTTCCATTTCTATTAGTTGCATTAAGGTTCTGTGGTTGTATTATTGTAAGTTGTTAATTTTTTGTTGTGGCTCTTTATTATTTGTGTTATATTATTTGTGCAGCTGTAATTAATTTTGACGTTATTTTTGTTGAATATTTTTGCTCATTGGTTTGTGTTTTTTTATTAAATTAAGGAGTGTCTTGCCTATGTTTGTTTTGACGGTTTTGTTATATGGTGGTTCAAACCAAATAAAGTTTTTTTCTGTTTTTGCGTTATCTTGCGGAGTTGTATATTGTAGTTGTTGTATGTATCCACATTATTTTAGTGCTTCGTCGTATGGTTTTCTTTTGTTATTGTAAATGTGTATGTTAAATGAGTTTCCAGATAGTCTGCGACTGATTGATATGAGTATTTATTTGATGTTTGAAGGTGGGTGGTTGGAGGATGTGTGTACGTAAGTTGGATTGTGATAATCTTTCCTGTATAGTTGGTATTTTATCTTGTTCAAGTTAAGAGTGAGGTCTAGAACGTTTACTGTTTTCTTACCGTCTTTTACTTCTATTTTGAATTCATTGGATTTTAGGGCTTTTACCATATTTTCCTGAATCTATCTAATTTGGGAATACTGGGATATCTTATCAGGATAAGTTCGTCATCTCTGTATAATCCCGTGTAATTTTTCTCCAGGATTCTGTCTTGGTATGAGAGAATGAGTATGCCTACAAATTCGCAATTAAATACTCCATCGTAGCTACCCATTGTTACGTCGGATACATCATGGTTTGTTTTTTACTTATTTATATATTTTTTTTTTTTTTGTCCATGGTTGGTTACTGTGAAATAGTAGAGATGTGCAGCAGTGCTTGAATATGTTAATATCTTCGTGTGTGATTTCTACATGCTGTTGTGATAGTTGTATTACCTCATTTATTATGTTTTCCGTGATGGATGGGCAAAAATCCACTATGTCGAAATGGTTGAAAGTGGCTTTGTGATGTCTTTTATTGTTGTGAACAACTCTATGACATTTTTTGTGTTTTTCCATTGGTTAAGACCTAATTTTTTCCTTAAACTGGTGTTAATAGTTTTTAATAATGTTTTTGCTGATTTTTCGTATCTCGCTTTTTGCAGGGGTGATCAGACTAGATACCACCATTACATCACAAAAAATCCAATATAGTATGATTTAAAACAGTTAAAAACTTAATAAAACGAACTTTTTCTATCAAAGTGTTTATAATATTAAGAGGAAAGATCAATGTAATTTTTATTTATTTTATGAAATTTTTTAATCCCTTTTAACATTTTCTTGATTTGAGTTAGCGTTGCCGAAAATCTGAGAAAATCTTACGACTACTTACAATCGATTACGTAACTCTTTTTTTACGTAACTCATTTTTTTTTCGGTGACAAACACATTAATTTGGATATTCTCGCAAAAATCAAATAAGTGTCGGATCTTAAGGAAACTTTCAGTACTCATTCATGGATAAATTAAATTATTTTTGAAATTATTATGTTTTTTAAATATTGATGAAAAAATTATTTTAACTCTGTTACCCGCCTCCAAGTAAATTCATGAAATTTTAATAAATTTTAATTTCTGTAAATTATTTTTTATTGGATAAACGCAGAACTCATCAGGAAATATAAATCATTTATTTTTTTTTATTTAAAATTATCCGGCACTGTCCAAAAATCTACTCCGAAGAGAAATATAAAAAAATGCAATAAAACTCTGATATAATTTAATTTGATAAGCTTTTAATTGCTGGAATAAATAATAAAAATTAAGGACATTATAATCTGAAGAAAAAAAATTTTCGATTACTAATAAAATTTTAAAAGAATTTACATTTTTCTATTATTATAATAATTCATAAAGTTTTTAAAATATTTTTAGAATCTTTTAAAGAACTGTATGTTTTGTTAAATTAAGAATTGATCATTATATTACCTATCAAATAATAAAAAAATAAATAAAAAATTTTCACACCGTATATTTTTAAAATAATTTAAAAAATGTTTGCGTGTAAAAAAATATCTTCATCTAAGTACGATGTTCCATAGGGGTCATAACAAGTTTCCATAGGGGTCGTAGTTATTTTAGAAGTTTACAAGTGTTTTGGTTTATTCTCCTTACATGGAAAACGACAGAAACTGCACTTTGATTCTGATTCAAGTCCTTTCAAGACGTTTAAAATATTCAACAGCCTGTTTTGCAAGTCAAAAATGCTTAAACATTTAAAGCAACTTTAATATTTTAATTCTTAATTTTCTAATTTTGTTAAGAAAATGAATAATAACGGTGAAATTCACAATTTGTAGAGATACCTAAAATAATATGAAAAATAGTTATTAAAAAAAATAATAAATAGCATAACATTTCATAAATTATTGAGTTAACTCTGTCGTTATTTTCATTCTGTTATTAAATTGTAAATGTTTTTAAAAGAAAGTTTTATATTATTCTAATTTTTATTTTTCATAAAACATCTTCAAACTACAAAGCTAAACTAACTAAAAGTTCATTAAATATTGGATAATTGCTGAAAACTGTGTGAAATATTGAATTTTAACATAGTTAAAAAATAAAAAAAACGATTTGTATGAATAAGATTCATACCAAATTTGTTTTCCATACTTTTGGTCGGATACTAAATCATCAGTTGTCGGCTACTCCTAAGGTACTGGTATAGTGTTGACAGCAGTGATAACAAGGCTACCGTAACTGAGGAATTCTTTTGGAAAATTTTTTCAAGAAGTAAGCAAATAAATTTTTCAAGCAGTAAGCAAATAAATTTTTCAAGCAGTAAGCGAATAATTCTTGTTTCAAGTCAACCTAAAGTAAGTGTACAAATGTGTATGTGTATCAGCGTTTGTCACGACGAAAAAATTTATCAGTTTGGCTGACGATCGCAAGAGCGTGAAACCCAGGGTCAAAAACTCACACCTATCTATATAAATATGTCAGCTCTATTACTGATATTGAGCGTTTTCATATAAGTACTGCGCATATATAATAGATAAAAATATAATATATATAACAAATTGCATATATATATTCATATATATATATATATATATATATATATATATTTCTATTTATATACACACACATTTCACACATACACACAGACACACACACACACACACACATATATATATATATATATATATATATATATATATATATATATATATATATATATTTCATTAAATACGGCCATCAAGGAAGATTTAATTAATTTTTATTAAGTTTTTCCTAAATCTTAACATTTTTTGCTTTCTGTATGAATTAAAGGAAATAACAATTATTTATATTCTTTATATTCCCAAGCGCATTTGACAACGTCTATAGCCATTTTAAGGTGTGTTTTTCCTCTATTGTTGTCAATGGCAATAGAAGTGACCTTAATGGAAATACTTAATGAATATCTTGTTGAGTGACAGTTCGCAAAGCCCGAAACATTTTAATAACGAGAATGATGGAGGCAATAATTCAAATGTTAATAGTGTACAAAATATTAACTCATCTTCCCAGGAATTCAGACATTTTATATATTCATATATAATATTGCTAATGATACCTTCATTATATGTAAATTAATAGTTTAAAGTATAGTTTTGCTAAGACAACTATTTCTATCTTGTAAATAGTCCAATATTAACTGCTATAAAATAAACAATTGCACTCTTTCTTACACGACCACAAAAGGGAATCCATGACAGATTTCAACTGTTGCGTTTGTACACACAGAATACATTTCCTGGTTGACGTAAGTTCAGATATAGTTTCATGCACTTACAATATATAGTTCTGTATGCTCACTTGTGATGTAAAGTCTATCACGTTATAAATTATTCATTGCAGAACGACAGCCAGACTTCGGATGATAAATGGGAGGTTGATCACCGTAGCGCCGAGCCAATTTCAAATGGCCATTTTTCAAATTAGATATTCCTGGTTTTGAGTGGCTGGGACATTGGCAAAATGGCAAAACTGGTGATTATACAGACTTCTCTGGGACTAATTTGAAAAAATTACTCGTTGTGAAATCCATACTCAAAATTCCTTTCATATTTATGCATATCTTTTTCTTTTCTGATATTCACTTATTCACTAGCTTTGATGTTAAATATGAATATATGTAGGCATGAAGTTAGACAGTTAATCATTTTAAAGTTGTTTACTTATTCGTTTCTTTGTATATGAATGAATCTGCCCTTGTTATCATATTTTTCACTCTCCCCGCCTTTCTCCCCGATTTCTCTCTCTCTCATATATATATATATATATATATATATAGTTTTCATACAGAAGTAAATGTAAGTGACTCTCAAAAATACAATATGTAGATATCCTTCTATTCGTTGTTGATATAGATAGGAATACAAACATTTTAATAGTGAGCAATCTTCTCGTTCCGTTTATTATACACTATGTAAACACGTTTATTCTTAAACATCTACACAATCATCAATATATATATATATATATATATACATGTGTGTGTGTGTGTGTGTGTGTGTGTGTGTGTGTGTGTGTTGAATGTACGGATCGGAATCCGACAAAAAATAGAATAAAGAAAAAATAATAAATAAGTAGCGCAACTGAATATAACATGCTTCATTTTTATCAAAGTTTTTTCAGAGACCGAGAGAAAAATGAAATAACAAAAAGACAAAATACTGGTATGCTATGAATTGGGACTACATTTTATTCGTCAGATATGTGTCACATATATTAAGGCAATTAGTATGTTTTAAAATAAATATATGCGTGAATAATATTTTGGATGGTAATGTGTATAATAATGTGTGTATGTGTTTATAGAAATGCTTGTATGTTTAGGTGCATGTTGGACGGTAACGTTATTTAATATATATGTATATGTGAATGTGTGAGAGAGAAGCAATATCTGTAGATGTCATTTCCGTATAGATCGTTGAAATATAGTGATCAAATGAAACGAATTGATGCAATAACTTTGTAGTTGATTGAATATTTTATATTTACGAATATATCTGCGAGGGGTGTATTAGAAATTCATCTTGTCGTATTGCGAGCCCAGTATTCAACTCATGTGTGTGTGTGTGTGTGTGTGTGTGTGTGTGTGTGTGTGTGTGTGTGTGTGTGTGTGTGTGTGTGTGTGAGCGGGTTAAATGAAATGCAGTTTATTGCCAAAATTGTTGTTTTTTTTTTCAACAGTTTACTGGTAGAAACAAATGTTAGGCCAGCAGAGT
This sequence comes from Ascarosepion bandense, assembly GCA_037127315.1. NCBI lineage: Eukaryota > Metazoa > Mollusca > Cephalopoda > Sepiida > Sepiidae > Ascarosepion > Ascarosepion bandense. Next base: position 4,815,877 of record JBBBDQ010000239.1, on the reverse strand, counting down.
TATTGTCATAAAGTGTTCGATATCAAAATAAGGATCGAGTGATAACCTAATTAATGTAGAGAAGTTTGTCACTTAGCTGAACAGAATTATTTCAGTCATGCCGACTTCGAAGTTTCGAGAGGGCATTATTGAATCTCTTCACTCTTCGGGCTCAATTAATTTCTGTTGCTGTTTAATAAGTTTTTGTATTTACGAGAAGTTTGGTTATATTTTATATATTTTTGTGAGAGTGATTTTTACTAAATAAATGTATTATTCTTTGCCTTTTTTGGCTGTTTCTTATGTGGTCTAGGGTTTGGTATTGATTAATTGTTAGTTTTGTGTTGACTGTAAGTATGCTTAGTTATATGCATACTTAATTGCTGTGTACTGAGTTGACCATATTTAATGTGTTGAGCAGACATTTTCTACTGTGTCAAGGCATACATCCGCTTAAAATCATGATTTTTTGCGTTTGTGAGTGTATGTGTATTGTTATTTGGGGAAGTGCATTCCACTCTGGGCCTGGTGAGTGATTTTTCCGTTTGCTGATTTTTTCATTTTTTTCTGCTTGCTCGTGATTGATTTTTTGCAGATGTGTATTTAGGTTTGCGTTTTGTCTAGCGCTTTTTTTTATTTGTTTACGTGTATATTAAGTAGCAGAATAAGGATTTATTTAAACGTCTGGATTTCTCTATTATCTCGTTTTTCTTTATTAATAGTTTAGTTTATTTTTTTTTCGGATATAGTTTGCAGTTTATGCTATTTTACTTTATGTGGTGCTCCTTTTATGATTCCCCATTTAATTTTCCTGGTGATGTTATTATAAGCTTGAATATACAAGCGAAAACAAGCAAAACAAAAACACCAGAAAAAGAAAATAATCTGGTTTAACACACCCTACAATAGTACAATAAAAATAAAAATATGAAAAGTATTCTTGAATATAATCGAAAAACATTTCCCCAAATATAACAAGATATAAAAATGATTAACAAAAACACAATCAAACTCTGTTACAGCGACAATATTAAACCAAATAATAACCAAACGCAACAAGAAAATACTCAACGAAACCAATAAAAACAACAAAAAACAACCAGGAAAACAAAACCAATAAATGCAACAGTCGAAACAATGACATCTCTCCTCTTAAGAATAAATCTCTAACTACAAATGTAATATATAAAGCAATCTTATCAAACAACATTAACACAGACGAAAAGATTTATTTCGGAGCCACAGAAACAACCTTCAAAGAAAGATTTAAAAATCACAAAACATCATTCAGAATAGAAAAATCCAAAAACAACACAAAACTATGAAAATACATATGGAGCCACAAAGAAAATTACATAAAAAGAAAGCGACATAAAAAGATCACCCAAAAATATATTAAATTATACCAAACTTCATATACACACGAAAAAAGAAAAACGGCAGCAGAAGAAGCAAATGATCCTCAATAATGCCCTTAAGAAACTTTTAAGTTAACATTCTCCAGATTAATTATATATATTTCATTATTAATCCGTTTCGTTCACTGAGGGACTTCATTAAGGTAGATTTAGAGATTTTATTTTCTAATTTGCATTTATACACATAAGTGGAGCATAATATTGTTACGTTTCCAGATTTAGAATTTTAGATTACTCTAATATATTCATAAGGCTAGCTTTGTCACGTAAGATATCTGTAAAAGACGCTTAGCGATATAATTTACTGCCCAAGAAAACTGAGTAAATAATTTGTTGTTAAAGTTTATTTTTTATTGATTTTTTCGCGTAATTAATATTTCATTTGATTAATTATGTGCTTATTTTAAACATTTCAAGGCTTGACTCCACCGTTTATTTTTATTTTTTGCTCATATATGTTGACTTGTGAAAGAATTCCTTCTTTTTAGAAATGAGATAATTTTAAAACTCTACGTTCAACAGGAAGCGATAAATCCATGGTTAAGAACTTTTAGTCAAGGAAATTTATATTTTTATTTAGTGAATATTTTCTTTTTTAATTAAAAATATAAAAATAACATTTGCTCACTTTCTTTTATCAGGGACTAGATTACATCACTTAATGCTCTATTTTAGCATTATTCAAATATAGATTCTCTAGAACTGTTCTATCACCCCTCAATAGTTCCTGCTTGGATAGCCAATAATATGATGCAGCCATAACTCACCGGAACAACTGATAGAATATCTTTTAGAGAGAAATGTGTAGAAGAACCCTTGCTGAATTCAAAACTGTCCACTGTTAATGTAAAAGAGTTCTTAAAAATGCAAATATGCACAAGCCAAGGTCGAAAGCCTGCGACTTGAATCTATAACATGTCAATGCCGATTAAATAAACCCAGAAGACATAATCTATTCAGACATGCGTCTGATTCGATGTCAAGTAATATCACAGCTGTTCAAAATGTTTTCTAGATATTCAAAATAAGTTCATAATTTTCGAAAAACTTACTACATATTCTGTATGTACTATTATTCTTTACAAATTATTAATACATATTTATGCATAAATGTATGAGTTTTCATGCGTTTGTACCAAAAAACGTTTGATAATTCTTATGGAATTTTAAATATAAAAAATGTATCTTTTATTAAACGTTGGGATAAATTATGCTTGAAAATACGTTTAAAATTCATATTTCACAGTCATGTTTTTCGTGTGTCAGGAATGTAATCTGAGAATATCTGTCTACGTACATAATTATTTATTTTCATATATATATATATATATATATATATATATAGGGTTATCAAGAATTATGTTCCAAATAGATGGAATAGGTTTGTGTATCGGTTTTATTAATATATGAACATTATTTCTAATAAAATGGGACACTCCCACATGATTAAAGAGCAATTCGTAAGTATCTTCATGATACATTTCCATAGAAATTAAATAGCCGACTAAGTCTAACTTATAGGCTAACATGTTAACCTCAATTGTTCCTAATGAGTTTTTTTTATTTTTGAAAGTACTGAAGGACAATGTTTGTAGTCGAAAAAGAAGAATTTTTCTTGAAATACATCTAACTTCTATGTTAGATGTATTTCAAGAGATTAATGTAAGATTGTTACGTGTGCAAAGATATTTGCTGAAGCGTAATGGGGAGATTACAAATTGTGTAAATTGTAATTAACAACAGTTTGACTACCAGCGTTGATAAAACTTTAAGCGCTTTTGTATTATTTTACGCAATAAAATTTAATTAGTAATATAATAATTTTCGTAGTAAATATGATTGTATATGTAATCACAAAAAATATGTTATCATTTACTGTTAACCTATTTTTACACCATCCTTTATATGCCTTTATATGTATATATATATATATATATATATATATATATATATATATATATATATGTGTGTGTGTGTGTGTGTGTGTGTGAAAGAAAAGAAAGATTGTCTACGTACGCTTCTTATAATAGGTCATTGAAAGAATTTCGAGAGATAAAAAACAACAGAAATAATAATGTTGCTACTACGTCTAATATTATTGCATACTCATAGACCTTTTGGCCAAATGTAATCATGGTAAGAAAAAATATTAAAATTCAAAAGTTTCGGACACGCTTGTGTTCTTTCGCAATGAGACAAGAAATAGAAATGAGGTAGGACTTTATTTTTTCAGTGATATTTTCGGCATGTGTTATATTACTGAAGAGATCTAGTAATTATATGCTTGTTGTTTGCCACGATAAAAATTGTAAAGAGTTTTTAGAATGCTTTTTGTAATTTTTGACTATGCCTAAACTCTTATTTAAACACAGAATGAGCTAGTTTATTTTCATTTGAAATTCCCGTGTTCTTGTTGCTATTTGAATAAAGAAGCTAAAAGGGTAGATCAAACAATACTATTGCTATAGTCTATGTGATTGAAATGTACTTCTACAGTGAAATTGTATTGTTGTCTTTGATAATGTATTTTATGATTATTTAACTGAAGACGGAATTCATTAACTGTTTCATCGAAGTAATTTCCTCTTTTGCATTTGTTGCAAAAAAAGTAAATATATTATAGTTGAATTGTCACAAGTAAAGAGAGGAAGTGAGTTTACAGTGGCATCTTTGGTGAGTCTTTTCGTAAAAAATATTGATTATTAAGTTATTTCAGCTGTTACAATGTATTTTTCTTTCCCTAATGGTGATGAATAAATTCGTGTCTGCTTCTCCTACCAAACAATTCATATAAGAACTCTAAGCTCTAATCAGCAATTTGTAACATAGTATACAGAATCATAGAATACACAGTATCTAAATTACATAAATTTTCCATACAAAGCTCCAACCTTTCGGTTGAGAACATTAAAGTAAACTCACATAATATGTATGGTCTAACACTTTAGATCCATCCGCCGGGTTGATCTATACAATCGAGTATCCGAACTCTGACAGAGCACATCTCTGGTTTTAATGATCACATCCTCACATATTTACTACCCACTATTTCAAGCATCATCAAAGACAAACCATTTCTTACAAATTTTTCAAAACACAGATAGCTTGCCAAACGATTCAATTCTTGTAACTATGGTTGTGATATGCCTAAAATTTCCTACCAGAAACAGGTAGAGAATTTTGCTTTCTGTTCAATAACCATAAAGAATTATCAAGACAGCATCAATTTCACTTTCTGGTTAGCAGAGTCGATAACTTATGGATAATTGAAAGCCAAATCCTTATAAATGTTCATCATACTTCTAGACCAACGACCAGGTTCATTGTCTTGCCAAATGAGAACGGATTTGCACTGCTTTTGTCATTATGTTTTGTTTAATACCCTCTTTAATCAGTAAAGCAAATTAGCATTTTACAGCGCTCAAGACTGTTCTTTAAGGTAGTCATTTCGCAATTCCTTCACTCTAAGGAAGCATATCTATGATATTTACTGCCAGTGTCTGAGTTTTTAATTACTTTAGCCATGTCGTTCAAAAATTATTAGTTAATCCTGAATATGCTTAAAAATAATAAACTTGAAAATGTTCAGTCTATATGTGATTTAAACAACATTAAAACATCTTGATTCAGCTTTTCTAGGCCTGGCATTTTGTGATTACTTAGCTTCATGTGGATATCACTAAAATGCTTCAATTTTCTGAGGCAAAGATCAAATTTAAATTATGAGTATGATTAAGAATATCTGGAGTGGAAACTATTAAAGGTCTTTCAGAACATGTTACTTCTTGGTCTATTTGTTCACAGGTCAGTATGACAAATAAAACTAACGTTTCTTCCAGTGTCAATAGCTGGCAGCTGCTCTGAAAAAGTACTCCAATCAGTGGTTGACTGGAGTAAGATATTTTAACGGCTTCAAAACAAAACTGCATTTATTTCATCACCATGACAACCTTTTTTCCCTGCCATCAGCATGACTGACGCTAAACTCCAGAAGAGTAATACACTTTGACTTCTTGGTCTTTCGTTTTTCACTGACTTGAAATAGAGCAACTACGTCGAAACAATTACTTCATCTACTAGAAGGAAAGTTGGGTCACTGTATCGGACCAAAAATCTTTTATTGTCCGAATCCATCTTGCATATTTACAAATCTACAGTTCGTCCGTGCATTTAATAATGTTGCCATATTCTGTCTGGTACTCCGGCTATACATTTCATGATTCTTGACAAAATCCAAAGAATGATCTGTAATGTAATTGATCGTGGCCAGGCATCTCGACTTCAGTCACTTTCTTATCGACGTCACGTTGTTTCTCTCTGTTTGTTTTTTTACAAATATGTTTATGGCAAATGTTCTGAAGAGCCTTTTTCACTGGTACTAACTACAAAGAAATGAATTTCAGTGCAGTAGGAGATTACAATATTTGAAAGTTCCATACTTTCGGTTGCTATAATTTTGTGTTTTGGTCGGAAAGAACATTTCCATACAAAATGGTATGCATTCTAGCTACAGTGACAAAATCATATTTAGATTTTGGAAATCCAACTTATGAGAATCTACCAATCACCTTAGCGTGTAGAAGTAAATGAGGAAGATAATATGTACAGACATAGTGCAATATGAATACGGTAGCGACAACTGTCAAAATGTTAGAATAGAGTATTGAAATAAAATTATCTCATCAATTCATAATATTCAAAAATCGGCGATGTGGTCTGCAGAAACTATTATTTGAAGACTTGTCTCTTATTAATAATAGTAATAATAACAATAATTGATCGTCTTGTCAAGAACGAAAGTTCCCATGTGTGTTTGAAAGACCATTATTCCGAATATATTATTTCTTTCTCAATGGTGTTGCATACTGAGGTTTTGTGCTACAAAAACTAACCGGAATAAGCGTCTATTTAAAAGTGAGCTGTATTTAATGAGAATGTGCGTTATGTTGCAGTGGATATCGACTCGGAACGATAAATTGGGGTGCCGAGTTTGAAATCCAGATGAATTACTTACATTCACTTACGCGCAAATACCCTTGGGAAAGGTATTACTCCGTCTCTTTCCTTCAGTTATGGGTTAAATAATGATACAGACTGGGTTCTATAGCCTTGGCTGGCAACTAGTCTACTGCAGAAAGAAATGACGACCGACTTCGGGATAATATCCTGCCCAGTCAGTCATGTCTCTTTCGAGACATGATCGCCCAAAGCATGTATCACGTATGGCACTAAGCTGACTGACTGTATTTTGTGAGTTTTGTGAGTTGTATTTTCTCATCGCTACCATTGGACAATGTTCGAGTCCTGGATAGTAAATAATGATATCCACTGGACCATAGTGTTGATAACGTTAGATGCGCCCCTTCTGTGTCTTCATTTAAATCAACAAAATCACAGGAGATCTGATTTAATATAAAATTTTTATATAAATTCACACATTCTAGATATAAATAGAAATTTAAGCATACTCAATTAATACAGTTTGCACAAAAAGCTTTTTACACTCTACAACATTTATCGCAGTAAAAAACACAAGCCAAAAACTACGAGATGAAATTGGTAATAAAACACACGCACGAGAATCCCCAGAGAAAAGTACCATATTTTGCATTTTTCATGCTATTGGCAAAGAAAACAGGCGTTTCCGAAATCTTCGACTTTTGCAATCATTCTCCTCATGTTTGCATTTTGTCATAAGACCTGTGAGTATACGATAAATATTAATAGACTTCTAATTAGCATTATTTTTATATCGCAAATTTTCTTTATTTTCCTATTATATTTATACGCACACAACCAAACACACACACACACACACACACACACACACACACACACACACACACACACACTTCTACCCATGTATGCAAGTTTATTTAAACTTAAAAATATATTCCGACATAAGCAAAATCTATAATTTTTTTTTAGAAATATGCAGGCATCACACTGATAAAACAATAACGAACATACCTATACCGACTCTTTATTTTTGGATAAAATCATTATATGATATACGTTGATAGACATTGTGAAGATAATAATACTGTCGTCTGACGTTACAAATAAATATCTTCATTTCAATATAAATAGTATATATATATATATATATATATATACATATACATATATATATATATATATATATATATATATATATATATATATATATTCATTTATGTGAAAATAAATTCTAATAAAGTCCATGACTGAGAATGTCAATCAATTTAATGTCTGAATAAAAGCGACATTGTCAAAACAAAATATAGAAATTCCTTCTGATAAATTATTACTATACAGAAGTCCATAAGTTATTCCCAAAGTGTACTTAAAAAATAAATCACGCACACGCATGCAAATGCATGCGTCTAGATGTTTGTTTTTTCTGAGCACCAAAATAATTCCTCAAAATAAATGAGCACAAAAACATTCAGATATAAATGCAAAAGTATTTTCTGGTATATATATATCATGTCATAAGTATTAGATAAAGAACATCAATGCATTTTTGACGTCATATGAATCATTTAATGCAGAAATTAAATTTTCTTCGGTGACTTGAAGACATCTATCGCGAGTCGTCTTGTTAAACATGTAATAATATATCCAATGTAATTATTCACTAATTTGGATTGACCAAGAACAGATTTTAACAAAAACTTCAAGCGACATTTCTCTGATCACAGCTTTATTAGGTTCCATGCACATGGAAACTTACTAAACTCTACCCGTAACAAACTCATTGTAATAGAAATACATCATCCCCAACATGTAAAATGGCAACAAATAATGGAATGATTATTGATAAAATAGAAAAGGCTAACACTCAACAATATCAACTACGGACATGGCCAGAATGTTCTGACCATGTTTGGGAAATAAAGCATTCCTGTATCTATGCATACATGCTTAAAAACTCACTTAAAGTAAAATAAAAATCATTCTTCATGTTCGCTAAAATTATAGCTAAAAGCGCTTAGATAATTAAACATTCGGACAATTTTTATATAAATTGTGTTGTGAGAAGAAAAAGAAATTATATGATCACATAAAAAATGATTTCAAAACTTTAACCACAGCATTTCTCTGTCATTTTTAATAAAAATTAGACACACACAGAAAGAGAGAGAGAGAGAGAGAGAGAGAGAGAGAGAGAGAGAGACACACACACACACACACACACACACACACACATATATATATATATATATATATATATATATATATATATATGCAAAAGTATACTCAGTTACAATCCGAGATTAAGAACAGTATGTTTAAATAAAGAAGACAAGAGGGAAAATATGTTTCTCGCCTACGCGTTTGGACTTTAGCGAGGCAAAAATTGAAATGAATTTTATTTGAAATAACGCATTTATATAAAAAAAATTAATCTATTGGTAAATAGAAAAAAACGCCTACATATTATTCATAAGATTAAGAGAAATTATTAGTTATTTAACAAACGTCATATTTCATATTTGAAGATATTTTTCCATGTTCAATGCAATGTCATTTTATGAGATTTAAAATGATGGAAATTAAACGCTTTCTTTGAATTTTTAAAAATATTATTGTTGTGCATGCAGACCTGAAGCAGTATTGTTTCTATAAGAAAATGTGACAATTGGGATAAACTTAGCGCAGACAGGTATTTTGGTAATATTGGAAGGTGAGGATCTCGACAATTACTTTCTCTGTTTATAAGTATGGCATTTTTAGGTCAAAATTGTGGCCTAATTTATTTCTGTGAATCACTAATGCATTCGGTAAATTATTATTAGTGATATCTGTTTTGTGTTCATGTATACGTATGTTTAAGTTTCTACTTGTTTCTCCGATGTACTTTGAGTGACAATATTAGCGATTCATATTGTATATTTTTGATTCTGAGTTATGATTTTTTTTCCACAATGTCCATAATAGTTTTAGAGGTGGTTGTTACAACTCGAATTTTGTTTAGATGGGATGTGTTGTTCTGGATATTTGATGATATAGAGTTGATAGGTAGTATAATGTATCTGTTATTGTTTAATATATTATTGTGGATTTAATATAGTTTATGTTAAGGTTATATATATATATATATATATATATATATATATATATATATACACCAAATTACAAACACCATCAAAGCAATGAAAACAACCGACTGACTGATGTAGAGACTTGTAGATAAGGAAAGGCGTTTAGAAGATACTTTTAACGTACTAATTACAGAACCACAAACCAAATCATTTCACATTGGGTTAAGCACTTGATTCATCCATCTATTTATTTATTTATTTATTTATCTGTTTATCCATTTATACACGTGCTGATGTGAGAAATCACAGACTATTCAACCCGCCAATATTTGATTTATTTTACTTTATTTTATTTTGTATTATTGATGTTTTTATTTTATTTTTATACTCATTTATTTATAAACAACAATTTGACCCTCAGAAATAAAAGAAACTCGATACGTAAAGCCACAAATTTATTCGCCTGAAGAGAGTTAATCTTAGACTCGAAACACGTAGCGTCACAAATACCATTATGAACACTTTAAAGTATCATAACATGTATAATAACAACAACAATAGAGGCCTCTCAGACTTTTTATTGTATATATATATATATATATATATATATATATAAATTGCGGAAGTGGCAACTGTTTTTTTTATTTTTCTCTCTAGAGAGCTCAATCGTAATGAACGCATAATTTATTCATCATGCACATATAAGCCTGTTTTGAATTCGTCTTTACACTTCAAAATTGGTTTCAGCGTTACTGATGATTCTACGGGTTATCTAGTTTTTTTGTTAATTTTAAATACGATTTTTTGCAACTGTACTCGATTTTCTTATATTAATTTCTGCAGGTTTGTGTTTCTTTATAAATATTTTTTCTGCATCATGAGCGTGTCATAATCTGCATTTTGGTAGATAGGCATTACTTTGAATACACCGCCACTGCATTCCTGTTACTGTTTAGTTTAATATTAATTCTGTGCAGAGCTACTCTTTTATTAAGTTTTTTGTCGCCCTCACGTATATTTTGCGCATTTATCGCACTTTAAAGTATGAATTAAGTTTTTAGATTTGCAGTTCAGATTTGTTTTTATTTCGAATGCTCATGTGTTTTTCGAACTAGAATTTTTTTTGTTTGTTCTTTGTTTTTTTTTATAAGCGTTTCACCCCGAGCAAGGCATTTCACTGCCACTACTGCGCAGGGGGCTACATAGAGTGGAGAAAGGATGGTTAAATATAGGAAATGACAGAGGGTGGGTGATAGGCGCGTAAGAATACCGAGAATGTAGGTTTGGTAGATGAGAATGCTGGGAGAATAATTGGAAGTTAGTGTGATAGGAGGTGTCTATTGACCCTATATTTAAACACCTGGAGATTGTAGCTTTCGGGAAAGCAGACATGTGGAAGGGAGTTCCACAGGCGGGAAGCGCGAGAAAAGAAGCTGTTGGAGTAGAAATTACGGTTACATCTTATCTGATTAACTGTAAAAGGGTGGGACCTATTTGCCAATCTAGTATCTCGTGTAAATTCCTGCTTAGGCGGCACCAATGATCTAAGTTCTTCGGAGCAGAAGCCATAAAAGAACAGCCGGTCTGCCAAGTCAGTATCAATCACGTTACAGATTCTCCTTTGTATTTTGTCAATAAGCCCAAGGAGAGTAGCAGGGGCACCCGACCAGATGTAGCAGCAGTATTCAATACATGGGCGGATGGTAGATTTGTATATGTGCAGGATAGATTCAAGCGGGAAAAACTTCCGGGCCCTGCACAGAGAGCCAACTTTCATAGCAGCAGATTTGGCAATGGATTCGATATAGTCATTCCATTTGAGTTCCACCGAAAGTGTACGGCCAAGGAGGCGTAGTGTTTTACTCTCTTGGAGGCAAGCCTCTTCCATGCTAATGGGAGGTAGATGCGATTGTCTATGGTGGTTAGTTGTTTTAGAAGCATTGAAATTTACTAACCATTTCCTACCACAGGCCACTACGGATTGGAGGTCGTTTTCAAGCTCGGCAGCGAGGTTCGCTTTGTCGCTCACACCGGGTTTTTGATTGAGGTGAGAGTAGATTGTGGTGTCATCAGCGTACATGCCTACTTGGCGTCTGGGAGATCATTAATGTACATCAGAAAGAGCGTGGGACCTAGGATAGAACCTTGAGGGACGCCTGCGTTCTTATGGTAGTTTTTGGAGGCATGCCCATTTAATACTACCTTCAATGCGCGGAATGACTGGATGAGGTCAAACAGATGTCCAGTTATACCGGAGATCCGCAGTTTGCATAAGAGGCCAAACGCTTTGGAGATATCCAAGGCTTCACCATTCTTGTCAAGAGCCCGGTATATGTACTCGGTAATGGTCGTTAGCATATCAGCAGTAGACCTGGTGAAGCGAAACCCGTACTGTTTGTCAGAGAAAAACCTGTGGGCCGTGAGATGCTGAATCAGCTCTGCGTTGATAATAGCTTCAAAAGCTTTGCCGATGATCGGAAGGAGACTAATAGGGCGGTAATTGGCGGGGACTGAGGGTTCGCCAGAATTCTTAAATGCAGGAACTACACCGGAGGACTTCCAACAGGCAGGAAAACAGGAAGCAGCGAGGCAGAGGTTATAGAGTTTAGAGAGGACAGAGGTTTCTTTCTATTATTATCCTGCATACACGACATTTTGTTGCATTTTGTGATCCCTTGTAATGTGTGTTGCGAGAATTGTGATGAGGTTTGTGCTTTTTTTAATTTTTTTGGTTAATGTTTGCTTTTAATTATTTTAGTTGTCTTCAAAATATCTTTTCTTTTATCATTTTTGTTGAGTAATACTATGTCTTTTTATCTTTGCAAATAATTCTGGATTGATTCTGTCGTGTGTGGAGACGTATGTGAGAATTTTTATTGTAAGAGTTTGAATATATACCTGTTATATAAATCAATTACACATTAGTGTGGTCCTGAGGAATCAAAATTGAGCCGTATCATTATCAAATATGGAAAGATTTGATGTTTTATTGTCAGTTTAAAAAGAAGCAGAATGTAGTATAAAATTTCTGCTGTTAAATTGACCAATATATCAAGTTTTAATTCCAATGTTACCAGGTAATTTTGGGCAAAATAAACTGAAACACTTGAAATAAGCGTCCAGCAAGGGCTGTAAATCTCCAGATATCGTAAAATACTAAATTGTATTTTTGTTGTCGGCATCGTTGCGCGTGAGCACCCCCCACACACACCACACACACACACACACACACACTTATATATATATATATATATATATATATATATATATATATATATATATACGTGCGTGTGTTTGTGTGTGTATTGTCAACAATTCCTAAACACAGAAAAGCAGGCAAAGCCAATAATATTTAAATGTTTTCAACTTATTTACAATATGTAGGCAAAAGCACATCTGTAACTATTTCAGGAACATCTCTGTAAAATGTTCTACACATGTATATATATATATATATATATATATATATATATATATATATATATATATATATATATTTGTACCAATATATCAATATTACCAAGATAAACCGATTACGTTACCTTGTTTTAAACTTTCCGTATTGTCAAGTGTTATAGACTGCCTGACGATAAAAAAACTTTGAAATCATGGTAGCACAATAAGCTGATTTTCCTAATTTTAATATTTAAAAGCTAGGCATGTTAAATTTATATATATATATATATATATATATATATATATATATATATATATATAAACTAACAGTTACTAATCAAATTAAAAACGAAAAATAAATTCCGGAAGACTAATAAAAGCTTTAATTTTCATATCAGTCATAAAAATGTGAACGTAAGGACATACATAAATACATAATATATTGTGAGCTTTTGTGTACATTGCTAAATAATGGTAACGCCCTGTTTGTTTAGAATTTATTTCTTTTAGACTAGTTTGAGAATTCTTGACGGTTTTTGCATTTTAATTGCTGCCATTAATCAGTCCGGTTGGGAACATTCATTCCCGGGAGAGATTTTTACATGGGAATAGTGCGTGAGAAAAAACTGTTAGCATAGATCTTGCTGTTTTATTCTACCACTTTAACAGTAAAAAGATTAGACATTTTCATTAATCTAGTACTGCACTTAAATTCATAAAATCTACGCACAAAAGCCGAAAGTTCATCAGAACAATTACTTTTAAAGTATTTATAGAAAAGTCACCGGTAAGCTATGTTACGCCAGTAAAAACTGAAGCTGAGATGAAAATTCAAAATCAATACCATTGCAAATCTTTTGTTTATATCAAAAATGGCTAAATATATAGCAGAAATCTATGACCAGATATAGCAGGAATATTCAATGCATAAACAAATGATTCATAAATACATAGGAGAGATCTTTGAGAGACAAACTGGACATAGAGAATCGACATTTTTTAGGAAATCTAGCAATTGATGCAATATAATATTTCCACTTCATGTCATCAGAAGATATTCACCCGAGAAGGTAGAACAAGACATTCTCATAAGACTAGCATCAGACATGTTGATAGAATACGAAAGGTTTCTCTCAGTAGATTAAAGGTTCGTTTTGGAAGAGTTAAAATTATGAAGAAACTTGAAATAATTTAAAGGTGTGTAAAAGAGTGTTACTTACAATGTGTCTGCTTGTGTTAACATTCTCTGAACTGAATTTTATGCTTCTTCATTTGCTTTAGGATAATGTTGACTCGATATGTATTTAAATCCATAACTGCCTGAAAGATCTTTGAAAGTGTTACTTGTGAATTTTTTCCCATTATTTTTAACTTTCCTATGGCACAATCACTTTTCATTGGATTGATTATTACTATTTGCATATATCTCAAGAAATAATCTATTACATCAATATATTGATGTCTTTAATTAAAATATCTATAACAATTTTCTTGAAACCATAATAAAATTTCAGGAAGTGACGATTCAATCCAACATAAAAATATGACCTTATATTTTCTTTTAGTCTTATTTTTTTATGTGTTCATGCATTTAGTGTGTGGTATATTATTTCCTTTGTATATATTATTTATTCAGTTACCATTTGTATCTTATTTTATTTCTTGTTCGATAATGGTCTGGATCTTGCCACGCAATCTGTGCATAGTCGAACTTCTTTGCAGGTATTAATATCAGTGTCGAATAAATGACTCCTCGATAATGTATCCGGTACGACTCGTTCCTTCCTTGAAACGTGTTCTGCTGGATTTCATCTTTCATATCGTAAGAAAATACTGTAAAAATCATATATTTTTATTAACGGGTTTACTGGATTGTGGTCCGTTTACAGTTTAAAAGATTCGAATTTTATGATGCATCTGTCAAAGATCTCATATACAACTTTAGCACTCTTTCCCAGTTTGTGTGTATTTTCTCTCAGTACTAGTGACTCTGTGTGAGGCAAATGCTAGGAGTTTTATATTGCCATTTATGTCTTGAAATAGGGCTGCTCCGATACCAGAACTGCTAGCGCCAGCGTTAACTACCGTAGGTTTGGTTAGATTCTAGTACGATAAAATTGGTGCTTGCGTAATTTCTATACTTTTTAAAAGATTTGTCCTGTGAGTAATTCCACACCAGAAATGTGACCCTTTTCAAAAAACTCCATCATTATTTGTATTATTTCAGCCACATGTGGTAATAATTTGTTTAAATATCTGATAATGCTGATTATACGATGTAGTCCTAAATTTGTCAAAGTAGGTAACTCCTAAAAATATTTTATTTTTTCTTTGCTAAATTGAATTCCGTTTCCAGAAATTATGTGCCAAAATATTCTCATCGTATCTTTATGCATTCACGCTTTTTCTATATTAAGCTTGATTCCTGCTGTTAGTAATGTTTAAGAACAGATTTAGCGTCCTGTCATGTGCACCTGTCTTTCTACTGTAGTAACCTACAGTAGAAAAACAGGTGCACATGACAGGACGCTAAATCTGTTCTTATCATCAATAATTGTTTCAACTTCTTCCAGTGTTTTTCAGTATTACTGACAGGTTCCTCCGAAATATTTCCGAAGCTGATGTCATACCAAAAAGTAATCTTTTGAAGCAGTATCACCAAAAATGAATAATGAAAACCGTGATTCAATAGCATTCTTTACTTAACTGAATTCTTGAGAATCCGCTGATAAGTTTCAAATTAGAAAAAAATATTTGCTCCATTTTTAGGTGAAATATTATCTAAATTTGGTAACATGTAATGTTTCCTTTTATTGCTTGAATTAGCTTCTTCAGATCTAAACATATTTGTACATTCCGTTCCTTTTTATTACGCGTTGTATAGGTGATCATCAATCAGTTCATGTAACTTTTCAATAATTCCCTCGTTTTCCAGTTTATTCAATTCTTCACTTTTGGTAAAATAATGAATGGCACATTTCAAGTTGTTGTTACCAAATAATGTACAGCGTCCTCTTTTATAATATTTTAACCGGGTCTTTGTTCATACCACAACCAACTTCTGATGAATTCCTGTATATTTTGTCTAAGAGTGTCATTGAATTAATTTCAATAGCATTTTGACTAGACAATAAGTTTTATAACTTTTACATATTTAATGACATTTTCAAATAATATTACTATTTCTGTAAAAGTAGTAAATTTACCAACGTAGTGGACTATGGGTTTAGAGCTTGTTAAGTTGTTATTGACTGATTTTAAAAGATGTTTCCCTCCTTTTTGTATGTCTGTGTTGTGATCATGTTTGTATGGGCACCTGTGTTGATTTTCAACTTCACCGCTGTTTAACAAATATTTCAATATTTGTAGAACGGTTCGTTACGATTTGTTTCTGTTAGCTCTTCCAGGAAATACCCCTTTTCCTATTCATTTACTGTCTGTGTCATATTAGTTTTGGTTCTTCAGTTATAGCAAATTGATTCACTGTCATGCACTGTTTCTTTTCGCTTAACAGTTTTTAAAATAATGGGTTCTCTTTGATCCACTGTAGTTGTAGATTTTTGCAATTTTGTTTCTTGCTTTGTTTAGTGCGTTTCTCTTGATATTTAGTTTTAAATTGTACTCTTGTCTTTCTTCTATTTCAGATTTTGTTTGGTCACAACTATTTACCATCTCCTTAGAGTTATCGACTTTCAGATCAGGAATTAACTTTCGGATATATTCTTATTCTTTAATCCTATTATAATTCGGTCTTCGATTTGGCTGTTTTTTCTTTGGAATCTCATACAATTTTGCTAATTCGTTCAATAGCTGAATACATGTTTAGCCTAGTTCTCTCAGCAATTGGATTCTAAAATAAAATTTACTCTTTTTATGTATAATGCTTCTTTTAGGTATGAAGTAGGCATTGATTGATTTCTAAAACTAGGCGTACTTATTTGCGTCTTCTCGTCTCTTCACGAGAAAGACAATGACTGGAATATATTTTTGGCTTTGATTCCCATGCATTATATCAATGTACTGATTTTTGTCATCTTCTTTCAATAAATAATCCACATCAGCCAATCTATAGACACCTGATGATGACCAGAAAGTACTTGGTCGAAATGCTGTGTCTATTATAACACCTATATCAACCAAGATGAGAACAAAAGTTCGAAATAATACTAAGGTTATTGAAAATTACTCATCTCAGAAATAAATACAAATTATGAAAAGTGGCACGAGCCCACTAACATAATCCAGTAGTTAAAATTCACCTGGCACTGAATATAAAAGGCTCCAAAAATACACCATTAAAGTTATTTGGTATAGTAGTCAAATACATGAGTTAGTATGATCTAGTGGTCGTGGGTTCGATCCTGAGAGTTAGAGTACCAACTTCTAACATAAAAAAACAATAATTGATTTCACAGGATATTTCACCATAATCAACAAGATAATCGCCATCACCCAATCTATGGACACCTGATGATGACCAGAGGTTAATTGGTCCAAACGTTGTGTCTATTATATCAACCAAGATAAGAGCAAATTTTCGAAATAATTCTAAGATTATTGAAAATTACTCATCTCAGTACAAATTAAGACACGAGACTTGATAAACTCAACAAGTGTTTTTTTTAAACTGCCGCTCAATCTCTCCTGATCCTAGCATTCCCTAAACACCAGAAATGCTTACAGATCAGCATCACCACATTATTATAAAACAGATAAACATACAATGCCGACTTTTAAGAAGAATCATCAAAGGCACAATTTTAAATATGAATACTAAAAACTTCACTCAAAGTGTCATCACAAAGAAAATCGTTAAATAAATCCCAGTCAGTATGCAGGCATCTGAGAGAAATCGTGGGAATTGTGTTCGTACCTAATAGATGAGCCAAAAGAATATAAAAATACTACAGTGGTATTCAAACGTCATGAGAGGAGGTAAAGAAATAATTCATTCAAGATTTTAGTCAACATTATAAAGAAAATGTATTGAAGTCAACCAATTGATAGAGAGATTAGGAAACAGAAGAATTAAGTGTGAATACCGTAAACAACAGTAGTTTTAGAATGTTAAAGCTACATGATTGGATGACTCTCAAAAACATGAAGATTTTTACCAATGAATACAAAACAGACAGAGAGAGAATGAGAGAGATATTTCTACACACAGATATTTGTCTAAAATATTACAGTCCTGAGTAGAAGGATTGTGGTAAAGAAAAAAAAACTGTAAAAATGAGCCAAAGGAACATAATAGAATTATCTTGGAATGCAAGTGACGTTTCTCATGCGAATGTGGGGTTTTCAAAAATATAAACCCGAAGACATGCATTATCAGATTGTTAATTATCTAGAAATCACCCTTAACAATAATTTTTAAAATTTAACCAGAAAGAGAATGAAACTTCCAGCTAGATTAACGTTCAGTTTCACCACTCCAATGACATTGCGAAACAGATATCTAATACTATTATAACTAGAATTAGCGGGTTACCTTCCAAACTTAAGATCTTTAAAGAAAAGTAAAATTTGTATAAAAAACACTCCAAAGAAGCGGCTTTAAGATAGATTTTCCTACTTAACACCCGCATTGTCTATGTCTAAGAATAAACACAGAAAAAAGAAATTTCAAACTATCAAACATTAACATTACACATATTTTCTAAAATTAGTAAAAAAACATTTTCAAAAGGATAACTCTCTAATCAAAATATTTAATAGAAAAGTAGTAAAAATAGCTAATCACGCAATAATAATATGTTTACCCTCATCAATTTGCATAATAACCAGATTTTAAACAATTTCTCTGGAAGTAATGTTAAACCTTGTATTGTACCCTCTTACAATTAAAAGTAAATCAATGTTATCAAACTACTATTTCCCTCAAAGATAACAAGAAAAATTATAATGTTTACATTGTAATTTTGGCGGGGAAACGAACAGATATTATTCCCATAAATGAAATCCCTTTAATAGCAGTTACTACTTTTTTGGATGAGATTGGGAAAAATAAGATTATCTTTCTGTATTGAACTCATTTATTGGACATTTCTAAAGTCCTATCGTTATATACATCCATTTATTATTGTCTTCGAATTACAACGTATTCGGAAAAAGTATTTCCTGGCATTTCTTTTATTTTCTACGGATGAATAAATGTACGCATAAAGGGATACAATAAACATTTAAAAGAAAATAATTGTAAAATGCTTCCGCATTTATTTTTAGTTATTATTAATATGGAGAGGAACCGAAATTCTTTTGTCAAACAAATTATTGAAGAAACAGTAGCCTCACTATTGTAGGTGTCATTGAAAAAGTACACATCATATAAAACCATGTAGAAAGACGTCAAAATAGATAATAATGTTGACTCGATTATAACAGTCAAAGAAAAGAAGGTTATTAAGAAATAAGTATAAATAAATTTAAATAAATGCTAATCTATCTATATTCTCAGAAAGAAACTCAATATCGAAATTAAAATAAAGTTTTACAAAAAGGTCAGAGAGCATCATCGGTATATAAACATTATTTCTAGTGTTTAATAAAGAAAAAAGAAAGGAATTCGACTGAAATTACAACTAAAACAAAATGGTGCACATTTATTACTTAAACTGGAATCTCGTAGTTCAGAACAAAAACAAATTAATAAACGTACAAAATAATTCAGACTATTATCGAATATGGGCAACTGATTTACACTCGACTACACAGTCCCAGGATATTAATAAGAGAAAAGCATTAGATTGGGAATACAAAAATAAACATGCACAGATCCCCTTTCCATGGTTAAAGAACAAACTGATATATAAAGGGAAAATATATCTGCCAAATACTTATTCTGTTCTAGCATTGATTGAAAAAAAAGATAAACAAAAAGAAAAGTTCAGAAAAATAAATGTGACAATTCGAACTATACTTTTGAATTTAGCTCCTATGCAGTGACATATGCTGTCGATTTAAAAGAATTTGCATTCGTTAATAGATCCATTTCAACTTCATATTTATATGCTTGTATGTGAGTGAGTGATTGTTTAAATTCAATTGGTACAAAGTATAGGTTTTAAAAGTATTCAATTCTGTATTGCTTGAGAGTGTATGTTATATCAGAAACATTTGTGAATAAAGGATATGTTTTTGAAAATATTTGTTGAATATAAAAGCACGTTCGTTACTAATTATTCTCCCGTGTCTCGGGCATGAGACGTTGAAATTAGATTAATCATACAGTAAGTGAAAACCAAGTGTCGTTAATGATTTGCGAAACTTAAAGAAGATTTTGACTCATGTTCTCAATGACCACAGCACTGGGAAATAATAAATTAAAGGAACAATTGAAGACAGATGCTGAACTAGAAATACGACAATTGCTGAAAAAATACACATTTTATGGGTTGAAATGATACTACCGAGTAGAAACGAATTTTTTTCTGGTCAAGGATGTTGATCACTTATTCTTTTGTATGAGAATAAAAACTGGATTGTCATAAATGTGAAGAGAAAAACTATGATTGAATTAGGATAGGAATTAGTTCTCATGCCTCGGCAGATCAGCGTTTAAAACAAATTCAAGATACTGCACAATATTTTAAAATACCAAAAGTAGAATAAGTATTTTACCGGAAAGTTTCAGGTAGTTCATAGTAAGCCCAAATAATATTGAAAATTGTATAATGTGCTTATGAATTTATACTAATAAAGGTTTTTGTTGAAATATATTACAGATATTTTGTTGATTTCTTTGGTATCTATGTTGTTATAGCAGAACATCTATGCAGAATTGAATATTTAAGAGCGGAAATAGTTGCGAAAGTAAGAAAAAAGTTGATATAGATTATATTACCTAGACTCTCGACTTACCAGGATTAGAAACCCTAAGTTAGAACAGTAGAAATACAAATTGCAGGAAAGCGAGTTAATTATTCATCGGGCCATCTTTGGAATCCTTCAGACTGGTCGTAATTGGGGAGTTCACGATTGTGCGCAAGATTGAACGTCAAGATTGCTGGAAGGCCATCAAAATCGGACGTTTATTTATAATTCATATCCACTTAGTGTTTCTCTGCAGGAAAAAAGTAGACACAATGTCTAGTGAGATTTCCTTCGTGCTGAGAACATTTAGATAGAAAAGTCCTGTAAGGTGGAAAAGTAAGCAGTTTACAAAACGTGAAGAGAAAAACTTGTCGTCTAAAACGACAGAGATGTGAACTTTTGCTTGAAAGCCAGATGAGGTCATTGAGACACTTCTGAAGTTTATTATATGAATACCCCCACGACACCCACATACACAATAAAACACAATAATAGAGAGGAGTGGGTTGAATTATCTGTTTCTATGTGTCGGGAGTAGTCAGGTAAAAATCTAATATTTCGTGCGAGAAAACCCACACACACAACACACACACACACACACACACACACACACAACAACACACACACACACACACACATATATATATATATATAGAGAGAGAGAGAGGAAGAGAAAGAGAGATACAGAGAGAGAAACTTCAAGCTTCAATTTATAATATTTGGGGTTTTTTGTGAAGGTTAGTCACTATGGATAATTTTTGTTCCCCCTCTTTCTGAACATTACCTAAATTTCGAAAATCTTAATCTTCTTCCGATATATACCCATGACTAGTTTTTCGGACCAAAGACTTTCTTAAGTTGATCTTTTGATTCCTCTCTCTCTGTCTTTCTCATATATATATATATATATATATATATATATAGTCATCGGCAGTCAGATTTATTTTGCTGTATCAAACTCACCAGTACGGTTAGGCATCCGATTGCTTTTATCCAGGATTTAGTTATCAGAGCTCAGTAGAAGAAGGTAGACTTTTAGCGTGTGATAATCCATGTATACACACGCCAGTAGTTAGAGTGTTCTAATTCATTACTGAATGAAATCCTCTCGCACGACGATTGGGCACCAAGGAGAAATGGTAGACTTAAAAAACAGTAGCTACTCGCGCATTCACGCATCGTTTCTTCAGTAATGAATTCAATCACTCTCAACTACTGACAAGTGTCTACATTGTGTATATAATACGCTAAAAATCCGCCTTCCTTAACCGAGCGCCCACAGCTTATAGGTAGAATCACCGACTGATGTCAATTCGGTCGAGTTTCAATCCTGGTTAGAAGAAATCGGATGTCTAACCGTACTGATGAGCTGTGATACAACAAAACAGAATTATCTACGGAAGACTCTCTATCTATCTATCTCTCTTTCACTCTCTCTCTCTCTCTATATATATATATATGTATATATATATAAACTTATACTGTTACATTTAACAGACAATGAATGTCTATTATGTTTAATCATAAGCCTAGGCTTTAATTTCAGGTAAAAATAAAGAAAAATTGTCTAACATTTAGATAATTTTTTATTATGCTGTTTCTAAGCTTTAGGCTCACATGAGCCATCTTCTGAGATGTTATAGGGACGTTAACATTCACCATAAAAATGATTTTATCTTGTGTTGACATAAAACGTTGCCATGCAATGATAACAGTCATTGAATAGCAGACGCAGGTCCAAAATTTGTAATGTTGTTCTATGACTTCACATCGCGTGAGAGACCGAAATGTTTACAGAAACTTATGTCTAAATGCAATGTAATGTGTTTTGACCAGATTGAAATGTGATTTTATTAAGTGTGGGTTGTTTTGATTTTAATGTAGATGTCCTCCAATATATGAAGGTTCTTTTTACTGTGTGTATGTGTGTGTTTTATTGATATATATATATATATATATATATATATATATATATATATATATTGTGCAAATATATACCTATGAAGAAAGGAAAAAATCGGAAGGAAAATAATCTTAAGCAAATTTGAATAAGTACTGATATTTTTGTTTGTTTTCTAAACAATATGAAATATTACCTCTCTTCTTTCGAGACATATTTTCTTGTTGAAAGAAAACAAGTGCAAAGCTCATCGTCTAATGAGATACTTCTAAATATTAGTGAAGCGAATAAGAAAACGTAGTATTTCAGAAAAAAATTGATTAAGTGCAAAATCAGAAAATAATAAAATCTAGTGTCTAAGTTTTCTCCAGATTATTTCATTTTGTATAAAATCAGTTTATTGTTACTTTAAAACTGAATATTTCCGTAACATTTAATGTTACTTTGTTACTTAATATTACCGTGCCATTTGTCGTTAATTTATAAGTGACTATTTCTGTAAAATTTATCATTACTTTACAACTATATATTTCGCTTACTTTTATCGTTACTTTTTTAATTAAAATTTCAGTAAACTATTCAGCGCTGGCACTAAAAAATTGCTAAATCTGATCGTGGCATTATTAAAATTCATTTTTGTTTTAAGATTTGAATACCTTAAACCTACATGTTTTTACATCAAGCTTGCGACAAATTGATATTGTTTTCTTAACAATCCATAGATTATTTTACTTCTTGTTGCAAATTCTGATTACTTGTATGTTTATTAATATTGCTTCTGATTAAACGTAAATTTTACTGTTTCCATATGTCAAATCAATCAATACTTCTAAATCACTTCACAATTTTTCAGCATCTTCTTAAACAGGTACTCATATTTTTACATGAAGTATACCAGCGATGTAAAATTTGGCATTTACTCTTTCTTGAAATAGCGTGTCTATGATTATTGTTAAATGAAAAAGAGATTGATTACTATAAAGATCTTGGCTCTTGTCGACCTAAATAAATAACTCATAAATTAATGCCAGTTAAAACATGTTACTCTAAACGTAATATACATTTTAAATGGATCTTTTAAATTTTATGTTATAGGAAAACAATGCTTTTTAACATCTATATTAATATAAAATTACCATATCAGCGTTCACACTTACGCTAAATTGTTATAAATAAATTGAACTTCAATTAACTGGATTCGTCAAATAAAAGATTTTTCTAGCTTCGGATACCGACTAAATTTCTCATAAATTGCTGTTTCACTTCATCTGGCGATTTCGTTTACTTGCTTGATGCTTAAAAGATACGGCTATAAACAGAAATGAGAAAAAATAAACAAATCAGTTCAATTGTTACAATAGAAAGCGACTAGAAGCGAGGAAAATTCACAGAGAATAAAGAAGTATATGACAAAGGCTTTGAATTGGAATATGTTCAGGTGAAAAGCGATGGCACCTGCAGTCCAAGGTTGCTACTCTGCATATAATATTATTATATATCTACTCTAACACTGAAAGCAACGCAGCCTATTCTTCAGATTTAATCATATTGTTTATTTCATTCAAAAAGTGACGAAGGTGAAGCATATAAGAATTTGCTTTAATTTTGGAGGCAAGGTAAGAGACTTTGAAAAGAAAAAAAAGAAAAGTTTTTCTCCTCACACTTTGACTAGCTTTCAGCTTTATCTAACTCACCCAGCAGACCTTTAACAGGTCTATGCTATCGAACATACGACAACATTCCATTCAATCTAAAACGCCTTTCTCAAACAAGAATACAGGGGAAAATTTTGGCATGTATCGCATCTAATCGTTTGCCTCTCTGAATTGGGGCCAAGTTTCTGGGACTGGCGCAGCCAGAGGTTCAGCCAAAAGCACACGTTGAGAGCCCTATCACAATGTAACTTTTTTTTTACTATATTATTATTTGCTATCAGTGTTCGCTGTTTCCAAGCAAGTTGTGTTCGTGCCAAGTACAGTTGTTGCCGACCGATCGTCTCCTGTATCGTTTCCGCTTCGCATCATCGGCCATCGGGTGTTGAGGGGTTGGAGCAGTTAGAGAATTGAAAACGTGCTATAGAAGGAGCAAAGAATCGTATGTAAGATAGCGTAGATGGGAAGGAAGAATATATAAGGGAGTAAATATGAAGTCATAGAGCTGAGTTTGAGAGATGACGAAAGAAGTGTTTAAAGCTGATCAGACAAAATATAAAAGCAAACACCTATTGAATTGTAAGAATAAAATACAAATACATATTCGGTTCGAAACTAAAAGAATAATTCCAAATAGAAATAAAAGAGGAAAGAGAGAAACCAGCAGGTATGGAGAAAATATCAAGAAGGTAAAAGAATTTGTGGTGAGCAAGGATAAATTAGCACATGTCAGATCAGAAAAGAAAAGAAGAGTTTTCGAGAGAGGTGCAAAATAAAGTAAATATTTTAAAGGAATTTGACTGAAAAGTTAGAGCAAAGAAAAGATACTGTACAGAGTGGAAATCTATACTGCATGGATTTTACACAAAATGGTGAAATTAAATGACTTCAAACAGAGTAACTTTAGAACAAAATGTTATATTATTATGAGATCAAACACGATGTGTAAAACAATTGCACAGGTATTTTTATTGGCGTCGCAAAGACATGGCACAACATCAAGTTGATGATTTTTTAGTTGAGTAATATCGCTGTTTCATCCACTTACTACTAAATAACTTATGTAATAACTGCCACTAGTGACGTTGTTTATTTACTATCTATCTATCTATCTATCTATCTATCTATCTATCTATCTATCTATCTATACATATAATTTTTATAACTTTAATCCAAAAGGAAAAGGAGGTAGGTAAATCCCAAAAACCCGATCCTATTTAATACTAATTACATTAATAGTAAAACTGATCAAGTTGGAGGGCTCAATGCAATTTTATATTAAAATCTCAGAACCAATTATATATATATATATATATATATATGCGCGTGTGTGTGTGTATGTTTGTGTGAGTGTGACAGAGAGACAGAGAGAGAGAGAGACCAGCAATTTTACTTGTGCATTTATAAATCTATCAGTCGCCATGCATTGAATATTGTTGTTCTATCTGGTCCGGCGCTCGAGACTCTGCAAAAAATCCGAAGAAGTGTCGATAACGTTATCAGTACTGACCTGGCATCTCAAATTCAGTCACTTTCTCATCCCCATGACGTAGCTTCCGCTTTTTCTAAAAATATATTCATGGCAGTTTTCTAATGTTCTGTTCTATTTTGTGCCTTGAGGGGGATGAATTTAAGCCTACTGCTGAATAAGTCTACTACTAAGTAAACAATGTCTCATTGTTGAAATAGATCGATATAACTGTAAGTTATGTTCTAATATTTTTCTCGCACTCCCTCCACCTAAATGAACTCTATGCATTCTTGCTTCTTTATTACCCACAATCTTCAAAAATTTATATGCAACATAATTCTCAATTTCCTGTCTTCCTGAGTCCTATTTCTTTATTCTTCTTTCCCCTCAGGAAAGTCTTCTCATTGTCTTCTCATTGTCTTCTCATTGTCTTCCACTCTATAATTTTTGGTGTGTTAGTTTCATTTTTGTCTTGGTAAGAGTGAAATTAAAAAAATGACAAACAAACGGAAATTTTCTTGTCAAATCAAATAAAACATTTCCTACTTCAATATATAAAAAGTTAACATTAACAAAGAAAAAAATGCTATTTCCATAATAATAGCGAACGTAGATTTAGATACGAATTAATAATAATAAAAATTTACATATCGAGAGCATTTTATTGTTTAAAGTACTCAGTCGTGCAAAACAAACATTAGTCAATGACAGTTTCCCCAACAGCATTACAGACAAATAAATCAAATTATTTATCCCGAAATTAAGTCATTCCACAAAGATAAGAGCAATATTATTCATATATTTTTTCGGCATCAAATTCCCGGCAATTATTAACTAGGCCAATTTCACTAAGGAATATTTTAAAAACATTTTTTGCACTCAAAAACTATCAAATTAATTAGTTAATAAAATAAATAAAAAATAACTAATGTTATCACCAGCAATAAAGATCTTCTGTCAAAATCCACACTATACAAAACGAACACTATTTTTTAATTTAAATACCAAATAGGGAACTGTGTCGTGATAGAAATAAATTCGTTAATAGTTACCCCAGCCATACCACTACTCGCATAGCCAAGCTGCTAACCTTACAATTTTCTGAATAAATCTTCATAAAAGCTAATTTAAAGTAACAGGACGATTACCGATTTCGGTATTCGCCGAAAACACAAATAAACGTCAGTAACTGTAAGCACGCCATTCTCTATCATATATGTATATTATAAAAAGTTAAACGTTTCAAGAGAAACAGTTAAGAAGTTAAGGGTATCAAGTGTTCGTAGGAGTAACTTGTTGGGAAGAGTTTATGTATACGTAAGCAGGAACGTATGTAGGTGTGCATGTATGAGCGTTTGTTGATGGATAGTAGTGTCTTTAAAGTATTCGCTCAGTCTTAAAGTGTTCCGATCGGTTATTAAGATGAAAGGTGAACGCCGAAGAGGAAGAAGGTGAGAGGTGAGAGAAAAATAGAGAAAAATAGAGACAGTAATAATAAAGATTGCTTGAGTTTGGCGAGGGACGTGTTAATTACGCTCGTCTCTTAACTCTTTGACGAGGGTCGAAATTTGCCCGTCTTTTATTTCGTTTGGAAATTCACTCCCGGATGTGAATCTGGCCTTTTCATTCGACGACAAACATTTCGCATCGAGGTGTGAAATTTCTCAGGTTTTGTGTGTGTTTAGCAATGTTTGTAAATTCGAGAAAATTTCTTTATCACTGAGTCAGTGATTAGCATTTTATTTTTTTTTTAATCTAGAATTTGTTCACTACATACGTATACCTATTAGAATATTTGGAAATGGAATGAAACACAAAGTTGTTAATCACAACATTATCAAATATAATAAAGCAAACATGTTTTTAACATGTTTTTAAACGAATAACCAGAACTCGCGAAACTTCGTTCATCCGAAAATTTGAATAAGGCTAGCATATAGATTCAATGGACTCCAAAAATTGGTAAATTAAAATTTAGCATCCATTTTAGAAAATTCTGACTGGTGTTTGTTTTATCTATTCCGTTTTATATATAAGACAGACAGCATCGACAAAACAAAATATTCTTTTTTTATTACAGAATGTCGAAATATCACATGACAGTCAATGAATGTTATCCTGTTTATTTATTACAGACGTTTTCACAAATACG
The DNA here is from genome assembly GCA_037127315.1 of Ascarosepion bandense. Lineage (NCBI taxonomy): Eukaryota > Metazoa > Mollusca > Cephalopoda > Sepiida > Sepiidae > Ascarosepion > Ascarosepion bandense. Next base: position 4,788,070 of record JBBBDQ010000239.1, on the reverse strand, counting down.
TTTCTTCTGTAATTATAATGAATATAATAATAAGAAATATCCATGCGCTATGTGACATTTTGTTTTTATTCCTGCTGGTTATCTAGCTACGTTCCTCACCAGAAATGCCTGATTACTGATCCAGTTCAGTCGCCGATAACGAACAAGTGCGCAGAAATATCTCGGTTCGTATTGAGGAGCTGGGTTCATTGGGGGTGTTGTACAGTTGAGCTTACGCTGTTCCCGAAAAACCTAAACCGGCACGACTTGAGTTTCATGCACTATGTGCAATCATCAGGCCAACTGACTCAGGGACATTAAAATCCCAGAAGTGTGTAAGATCCGAAAAACAAGGGGGTGTTGGCATCGTACATTCTGAACGTGGGGGATAGCCAAATTTGATTAAGATGTTAAAATAACCATAAATGTTCCCGAGGAGAAAAAATAACAACATAATTAATCCCCTTTCACATTGAAAATTTTTTCAACCAACAATATTTAATTTATTTATTTGAACATTTCGTTAATTCCATTTCGTTAATCTCCAGAACTTCCCCTACCATTTTTTGTCTACTTTTGCCTTCATTGACAACATATTTCAGTGCAGAGATAATTATTTACGAAAAATTGAACATTGCGTATGTAAGGCTTGATTTTTCTTTGTTTTCACTGTGGAATTCTTTATTAGTGGAGTGGTTCAGGACGCACCAGATCAATAAGCGGTTTCCTCTATGTTGAAAGGGGTGACAGGTTTGATTCCTGCCGACTGACATATAATTTTTCTAACAAAATTTATCGTAAGTTGACAAAATCAACAGTACTGTTTAAAAGCAACAATAAATAGAACTATTCTGCTTTGATACAATTGAAATAACTAGATCTATATTAGCTGCGCTCTAATGTAGATGGAGTCAGCTAGGAACACCGTACAGGATTTGAAAATTCAAAATAAAGAAGAAAATATCGTTTTTACAAGCTGATGACTATAGAATATTATAAGATTTTGGCTGGACTGACCTTTGACAAAGAACTTTTATTCGAGGTTCCTTACCGCTTTCTTCTGCTTGGGCCGAAGAAACTGTGTAGACAATATTATCCGGACCAGTTTCTTACCGCTTGTCACCTCTTATCGAAGGTCGTTTTTTCTCGCTGGCAAAGGTTCATTCCAATGAATTGATGAGTATTTTGTAGTTAAACCCCAGTTTTATCCAATGGTATTATTGTGCTTCTGGCAACCGTTTTATTTTCCACGAAAAAAAAAGAAGTGTTACTTTTATAGAGTCGCTCATGAATGTGTATGAAGACAACTATTGTATCTATATATTCTCCATTTACTTATTTAGTAAATAATATGATATTATATTGTAATCTTACTGAAAGTATGGATTGTAAATCTTGGCGACTCCTAAACGGAAAAGATAAAGACAGCATTACACGAGATATTTTTCCTTCCTCTACTTATTTCAGGGATCAAAGCGTATATGACGTATTTGATAAAGAAGTGGTGTAACTTTGACACTGCATCAATTAGAAATCGACAGAAGTTAGTAACTTTTAACCGAGGGATAATAACTGGGCAAGAAAATTCATATTCTTTTATGGTGTGGCACGGGAAATATTTGCAAGGGTATATTGGGAATAATTTGAATTACGGACATATATCAGGGGTATTTAAAAAGAAAAAGTGTTCACCTATACGTGATGCAAGAATAAAACCGGTGATGATTGAAACGGGGAAGACCGATAGATCAAGTCACATACCAATTCTACGAAAATATCTGTAAGCTATATTCTCTCACTCAACCCACTGTTCAGCGTATACTGCAATACAAAGAGTTTTATAGTCATCGATCAATAAAGATATTCTAATTGACAACCGTGGATCGTTCAAATAAATTGCTATTGTTTGATTTATTTGAAGGACCTTGTTTGAACGGAACATGTTAGATAAATAATTGTCCTCTCAAAAATGAACATTGTTAAGAAACTGTTCTTTCAAATTATTCCATTCCTTCATTTGTAACGAAGCGCACACATGCGCATGCACACGTGCATGCACGCAAGCACATACACACACACACACACACACACACACAAAGACACACACACACACTGGAGATTTGGCATCACTTACTAACCTACACCTACCTGATCTGATTCGCCATCCATTCATTCATTGCAATTTACTCATTCACCATAAGTACACTTACCTCTTTACACAATCTTATATTTACCAAAATACCGCATACTGATCAACTAAAATCAACTAAAACCTCATGTTGTAAAAGTCTTTGGATATTTACAATTATTATTTTTTCTCTTCTTTTATTTATTTTTTTTTTCAACAAAAATATATAAATTTATGTATCATGAAGGGAAAGGAGCGTAGACGATCAAAATGAAAAACTTAAAAAATAACAAAATATTCAAAACTAAAACAAAAATATGTTAGTAGGACCCGCTCATTCCACAGAAAAATAACTGTGGCCGTTGTATTCAACAATCGGCAAAAAAACGCTCACTAACTTTAGGGAAAGAAAAAATAAATTGTGAAGTCGAAAAAAAAACTTGTTTTAATCAAGGTAAAGTGAGTGGATAAAGAAAAAAACATACATGGATTATTTATTTTTGTTCTTAAACTATTTTAGTCGTGTTCCATAAGATTCCCTCTTCGTTTCTTTTTTCATTATTCCGCGAATTGACTCTTTTCAATCATAAAATGTTGCAATTCTTCCAGCGAAGTATTGGTTGAAAGCAGCCTTTAAGAAAATGCTTTTTTCATTTTTAAATTTCACTTTATCTCTCTCTGTAGCCACACACACACATACACACACAGAGAGAGAAACACACACAAATATATATATATATATATATATATATATATATATATATATATATAAATTACATATAAAAAAATTCAAATTTTCCGAGATTGTCTAGCCATTTCAACTGGTAAATATAACCCCGTTTCGTTGACGATCGTAATCATTATGATAAATTAAAATTATTTGTTTGAGTGCGTTCCGTGTGTAAAGACACCGGAAGCAGAGGTGGAGAAAAGAAAAGAAAAATGAATAAGGAAAAAGAAAAAGAAAAAAGAGAAAAAGAAAAGGAAGAAAGAGGAAGAAAAATGGTGTCTTCACAATTGCCGTCACAATTTGCTTAAAATGGCTACAAGCTTATTTCGTTTATACATCAATTCAGAAATAGAAATGCTATTCAAATGATTCTTTTCGCTCAGATCATGTGGCACATAAACATCATAGCGATTTGACTACCCAAGCTTCACTAATTGCTCATGGTTGGTGGATTTTGATAGTTTTATTATTTTTGCCAATTTCCACGTTTTGTAATGCGGGTTATTCTTAATCAGTATCTTGATTTGGTGTCATCCTTAGTGGGTATTTACCTAATCGTCAATAAGGCTACATTTAATAACTCTAATGTAAGCGAACAACTTCCCTACAGTTCTGTCAAATAAAACACCCTCATCGTTCACAGTACATACACACCTGATCAAAATTTTAAGACCACTTAAAAATCTTTAAAAAGAAATATTTTTTTTACGGATAGATTTTAAACTTCTACCACTTAAGGTTACCAAGACTACAATCTAAAAGGTTATGGAAACAAAAAGGTATATTCCAAACATTTTATTTAGAAATTTACATTTTTATAAAATGAGGCGATTTACACATGATCAAAATTATAAGACCAGAGACAAAAATTCTACGAAATTGTACAAAAAGTGTATGAAAAGTATATGAAAACATTCAACAACCCAATTTAATAATGAGTTCTACATCCACTGCTTTTGATCACTTCAAATATTCTGTCGGGCATGCTAGAAATAAGCGTTTCCATTAAGGTGCGGGGGATGTTGCTCCAGCTTCTGAAGATGGCTTCACGAAGTTCATTTTTTGTTGAATATTGTTTGCCATTTTGATAAACATCTCTTGTCATCCATCCTCAAACATTTTCAATTGGGTTCAAGTCTGGTGAGCATGCAGAATGTCCCAAGAGATGGATCCCATTTTCTTGTAGAAAGGTCAAGGTCCGTCTTGCAGCATGGATTGCAGCATTATTCTGTTCGAATAACCATCCATCCACACACAAACGATGGCCCTGTGTCCATCGTCCCTCTGTAAGAAAAGGCACCCCATATCATTAGGGACCCTCCACCACTATGACGTGTGGAGAAAATTTCAGGAGGCATGTTTTTGTTATGCCAATATCGTTTGGAAGCCATCAGGACCATTTAGATTGAATTTTTCTCATCAGAAAACAGGACTTTCTTCCACTTCCCAACGCCCCATGTTTGGTATTCACAACCAAACTTTAAGCGGCCCACCTTGTGATGTGGAAGCAGCCGAGGAATTTGTTTACGCTTTTTATTTACCATGCCTTTTTGTCGTAAGTGTCGTCTGATGGTTACGGGACTGCATTCAGCATCTGTGACTGCTTTAATTTGACTAAAAGAAAGTCCCCCCTCTTTCATAACAACCCGTCTTATTCTCTTACTCAATGCAGGAGAAATTTTTTGGGGCTTACCAGTAGATTTTGCTTTTCCATAATTCTCACTGTTCTTTAGAAAGTTGCAAATCACAGTTTTACTGCGATTTACCTTAGCTGCGATCGCCCGCTGTGACAAACCTTGCTTATGGAATTCTAGAATTCGAGAATGCTCAACTTGGGTAAATTTGCTTGCTTTAGGCATGGTAACACCTTTACGCAGTGATTGCTAATCTCTAATTGAACTAAAAACATTGGAATTACCATAGATCTAACAATTTATACCCCTGGTCTTATAATTTTGATCATGCGTAAATCGCCTCATTTTATAAAAATGTAAATTTCTAAATAAAATGTTTGGAATGCAGCTTTTTGTTTCCATAACCTTTTAGATTGTAGTATTGGTAACCTTAAGTGGTAGGAATTTAAAATCTATCTGTAAAATAAAAATTATTTTTAAAGATTTTTAAGTGGTCTTAAATTTTTGATCAGGAGGGTATAATTTCATGTTTTGCTTGTGAAGCATTTTAGCTTTATGCTATTAAAAAGAACCAAGTGTCTAAAATACTTCTTATAATCTTCTTTTTACATATGGATGCAGAATCGACCCGAGGTATGTCATTTTAAACATACTTTCTCAAGAAATAGTTTAAAGTGTGCTCTAATAAGAAGTACAAGCATGTTATATCGGCCGATAAATTAGACGTGTTCTGACGTTTGGGAACATGAACGACTAAAAATTGGCATGAACTTTTCGAACCACCCATTATGTGTGTGTGTTTGCTTGTTTGCTTGCTTGCGTGTGTGTGTGTTTGTGTTTGTGTAGTATAGCTTCAAACTTTTAACTTTATGTTATACTACTTTTGTCATTTCTACACAGTATGTTAAATTATGTTTGAATAAAATCGTATAATTAGTATTTGACGCATGCCGACTTGATAAGTTCCAGTGGCATTATACATTGTAGAAATAAACACAGTCGTTTTTCTTTTAATCATTCTAAAATGAGTGCAGTCTTTGGGGTGTGTTACGAATCGTTTATTTCCAGAGATTTATCCTTAGTTTACCTGTAACTGGCAGGTGGTCACTTCCGCAGTCAACACTTGGGTAGGCTTTGCAGTGAAGGACTTCACCTTTGAATCTCTTGTTTATAGTAACATAATCAAATTGGTTCTTAAATTCTCCAGCTGGACATCGTCATGGCCATATTCATGTTGGGTGCTCTTGGAACCAGATTTTGTTTATTATATGGTCATTCGCTGCGCATCATTGGATATATTTTTCACCAAGGTCATTGGGTGTCCTAGTCTTTAGAGTTATTAAATATTCACCAAACATCGTTACTTCAGATTTTCATTCATTCATTTCCTTGTATAATAATCTCTGGTGAAAGTGTTAATTATTTGGATGAAATAAAACAACACTTTAATGATTTCTTTGACATGAAACCAACAGAATTCTGGGAACAAGTAATCTTTAAATTTAATTTCTATTAAAAATTCCCATGCACTTTCCGGACAACCCAATATATACAGGGTGCAATGGGTAAACTATCATTATTTCCAATTTTTAAGTTCGCGCATGCTCGTTGTTTTTTTGTTTGATTTTTTTTTCGACGGGACATTATACAGATTCAGTTGGGCATCGTCTGTGATAAAAAAAACACATTGTCGCAATTCACACGCAAGAAATTTGGAAACGGCAAGCTGTACTGCATAGCATTCGCTACGGATGCTCCAATACGAATATTTCAGAGTGTCTGGGTGTAAATCGGAAGACAGTGCAAAGGATTCGTAAATGGTTGGATGATATATCCAGTCAATATCATTGTTATTGAATTGATCACTGGTGAAGGCGAAATTATGCATTCATTCATCTTCCCTCATAACATCCACGTCAACACAAATGCCTTCATCAAAATCTTTGAAAAGATAATGTTAAATTGTGTCAAGTCGGGGTCTGCTAGGAGATCCTATATCTGGAAACAAGCACCTGCACCATGCCACCCAAGCAGAATCTATTCATGACTTTCAGACGATTTCTGCGACAACACCTTTACATCTGACCATCTAAGTGTCCAGACTGCAGCACCCTTGCTTATTGTGCAGAGTGAAGTTTATTGAGAAAGCAACAAAAATTCTAGTTGCACAAAGAATATTCACCAATATAAATATGGAGATCTTCCAGTAGAGATGTAGTGGATACCGTTGACCTGATTAAAACCAATAGTGATTTTATTGAATAAATTTACTCTTTATCAATTCAAGATATTTATGTCATTTTGGTAAATATACCCGTTGAAACGAGATGTCAGTGTTATTTACATTTTGGCGTAATTTAGAATTCGTTCGTTGCGCCCTGTATTAGTGCCCATGCATAGAGGAAAAATATGTTGAAAAGTGAAGAACATACATAATCTGTAAACGGCTCTAAAAGTATAAATCATTTAATTCCCGAGGATAAAAATAATCCTTCCTCCAAGTTGAAAGATTCATGTTCCAAAGTTCCTCGCAAACAAAGTTCAACGAAAATTGTTTAATGTTTGCATCTCAAAGAAATGAATTACGTTAGTATAAAATGCATAAAGATGCATGCTTTAATTATCGTATGTACTTGATTTTAGGATGTGCGTTGTGATGCATTGGATATCGGCTCGGAACGAGAAATCGGGGAGTCGAGTTCGAATTGCAGCAGAATTCATTGCATTCACTTACGCACAAATACCCTTGGGAAAGTTATTAATCCGTCTCTTCCTTCCAGTTATGAGTTAAATAACTCAGATTGGGTTCTATAGCCTTGGTCGGCAACCAGTCTACCGCAGAAAGCAATAGCAACCTACTGCGGGATAATATTCTGCCCAGTCAGTCATGTCTCGAGAGAGACATGATCGCCCAAGCGTGTATCACGTATGGCACTTGACTTGATTTTATGTATGCGTGCAATTCCAATAGTCGGCTGAATAAATGCTCTATTATTACTCCTATTCCCTGTGTTTATATATCGCGCTCATATATTTTCACAAATTTGAGGTGATGCCTGAGTGTGCGTACATTTACGCAGACCTGCTCATTCGTGATACTACTTAAATCTATTGACATTTTTGCAACGTTAACGGTGTTCTACATATACAATAAAGCCAATAATATTTTCTAGATTACTGTATGTAAAATGCAAAGAAAAATTGGTATCAGAATCAGTGAACTATACTCAAAAATTAAAATATAATGATTAACCAAGTTAAAATAATATCTTTCTCGAACACATAATTTTACAAAGAATCAAGGAACTTAAACAAACGCCTATCAACTAAAATTTTCCAAAACCTGTTGACGAGTTATCTTTAAAGAGTTATGGAAAAGAAAACGGAAACAATTCCCCAAAAGAAAAATGATTATAAATTCCTATATACTTTGATAGTATAACCCCTGCCTATCCCTAATCTTAACCCAGCTTAATCATAACCCAAACACTTTCTCATATATATAATGAACAAACAACATTACATTGATCACACTTGCTCCACATTCTATTGTAGGTTGATTTGTCACCTATCAAAACATACAGTAATTGGTGCACATATCGATCATCACATCAGACACAACACATATGCAACTATTAAATTATTTACATTATTAAGCTCAAACGATTTTTCGAATCGTTGTTTTTTATTATCATACTAGTTAGACTGTTTAAACTCTCAGACCTTCGCCAAATGTTCTTCGATTAGTGTAACGTTCAGGGAAATCTAAAATTTGCTGAAGTTTACTCGGATCGGCAAGAACCTGACATTGATGGCTTCTGGGAATGATATTCACATTGTTCATCGTGTCTGTCCGGTATCCCTGGCCAAACAAGTAGCGGCATAGGCTCATATGTGGTTTTCACGATGGACAAAAGGATGCAGGTTTGATTCCTGTGGGAGGTTTCCCATTTTAGTCTGATCATTATTAATTCACTGTTTAATAAAAAATAAGCAGAGACCGTAGATCAAAAACACGTCCCTAATAATAAAAACTTTACATAATATACATAATAATAATATTGCTCATATAATAGGTTTTCTGAATCTCTAACCAAGGTCAGTAATTTCATTTCATATCACAAATATCTTCACAATTCATTGATGCTAACGTACTTTAGCTACTATTACTAAACATTATATTAGAAGACTGATGGTAGATGAACAGTTCGAAAGAATAATCAGACAGAGAAATAAAAATTATGTATTAAAGTCAATAAGAAATAACTCTATTGGAGAGGCTGAAGTTTAGAATACTTGCGTATTGCTTAAACCACTGGGAGAACAGGCATGAGTAAAATTGTATTTTCTCAGATCCCATCTGGATTGTTTCTCTGAGATAGACAAATGGAAGAGACAACCAAGATATTTGTACTGGGGGGAACAAACTTATCTGGGATGAAGGGAAATGTAGTTGGGAGTAGGTTACCCTTCATGTATAAAACATGATTTGGCCGGTGAAAAACACAGGCGAAACTCATTGAGGACTTATTTCTTCCATATTTGTGAATATATCTGTTGATTCCCAGTATCAATGAAGAAAACATGCATAATATTTAGTTGTTGTTAATAATTTATTTCATCTTTATCACTGTTATTCATCCAATATCTGGGCATTTATAATTAAATGAGAAAGTTTAAACAATGACCTCGTTGAAATAAATCTGTGAAGACTTCTTGAAATGAATATAGTTTTTAATTCGAAATAGCCATATTATTTAGAATTAGTTTAAGAAATCGTATTTCCGCTTTCTTAGATTCGAATTAAATGTTATGGGTCTAGTGGGATACAGCGTTGGTTTTGTGATTTGTGAGTTTGATATTTGGTTCGGCCGTGTGTACTTGCACCCAGTGAAAACGAGAGAGCAAAAATTGACCAGTAGTAAATAAAATTTAGACAAGTTAAACTACAAATAAACATTTAGTCAATAACCCTAGACATTAGCAGTGGAACGAAACAGTCTACTTCTATTGATAAAAAAAGTTCAGTTCAAATTTCGCTGTAGGTTACCCGATCGATATATACCTGAAGATGCCTGAAATGTTCTAATAACAAAAATGATGGCGTCAATTGTTTAAATATAAACAGTGTAAATTATGTAGCTCCACTCATTTTCAATGCCTCCGTTTTAGGCGACTTTTCGTAAATAGAAATGCTTTCCTGAAGCTTTCATTTTAGCTTTAATGGAAAGCTACATGTTTACGTTTACTATTTCCAGTTTGCAAAATACTCTGATGAGGATTATATTGATTGAAATCTAAAATTTTAAGAGTTTTCATTTTAGCGGCATTTTCAAAATTTTGACGGGTTGTAAACAAAACTTAATTCTCAGTTTTAAAAATCTTTCAAAAATAATATACATGCATGACACGTTTTTTGTAGAAAATAAGCAAATTTAAAGTTAAGTTCGTCTGATTTGAAACAAGTATTACATTTTATAGCATGACATTTTAGAATAAATTATTTTATAGTGCTTATCTTTCTAATTTGGGAAGTGATTGATGAGAGCTTGTCACTTTGCACATCTGTCAAAGTATAGTGAACCAGTATTGACATAAATTTATCAAATCTATGCAAGCGTTTTGTTTTTGAGGTTTAATTATCTAGTAGTTTAAAAAAGAATTAACATAATATTTTAATCACTGATCTATTACTTGAATAATTTTTTTAGATTAGATTCACCTTCTTACGTTTGAAGTTGCATTCTTAAAAATAAAAATTTAAATAATATAAAACTTCCGTTTAATTTCAATGTAAAATATAATAACCGAGAATGAAATTAAATAACATGACAAAGGTAACTCAATAATATATGAAATTTCATGGTATTTATTCATTTATATTTTTAATATCTATTTTACATATTATTCTTTATTAATAATAATTGTTATCATGATGTTTCTGATATAGTAAATTTATCTTATTTATTAAATGTTTACCTTACATTACATTTTATTATTAACTATATAATTTTTAAAATATTATTTTATTTAATTATAATCCAATAGTTTAAACAATATATACACAGACGAAAAAAGTGTTATGAGGTTTTTTTTAATTTCTTTTGCTTTCATTCAATTCAATTGAAACCTAAAAAATAAAATTTAAAGCTTTTTCAATTTTTTTAAACCTTCGGTATCACAAATTAGTGGAGATACCTATATTCACAACTAATTTAAAAATGGGAAAACTATGAATTAAAAGATAAAACTTACTTTCAATTTTGAAAGTGTCATTTAAGAAACCTGCTGAGTGTTGAATTATACACACGAAACACGGACTTTTTGTTTTCACTATTCGTAGTAGATTTCCCGATAATGGGCAACTGTAAGAGAAAAGTAGGTTATTTATATTCTCCAAGGAATCCTGTATTTAAATAATAAAACAAAATTTTAAAGCTAGTCAATTTCTAGAAATTTCAGGAAATTAATTGGAGGTGAGTAACATATTTAAAAGAAATGTTTTTAACAAGATTTTTTTAAAAATAATAATTTCAAAACTAATTTTAGTCATTTGAAAATAAGTCCTGAAAGTTTCATCAAAATCTTAGCTTTACTTAATTTTTGCAATAATAGGGATTTTTTCAAATACAAAACATGCGCTGCGTAATATGTTTGCCAAAGTTTGTGAAAAACTGCTCACTCCCTAACAAAAAAAAGTATTTAGATAACATTTCGAACGTGTTAGAAAGGATCCAAAAATTTAATGTAATAAAAAATAGTTTGATCTTTCCTCTTAATAATAAAAATATTTGGCGATAAAACTATGTTTTTATGAAGCTTACGGATTTATAACATCATGATGTCCTGTTTTTTTTCTTTTTAAAGCAAATGATGAGAGGTACTGTATGAATTGTTATAAATTCAAGTGAAAACCAAGAACACCTAATATCAGAAAATATTTTCAAAATAAAGGCCTGAGTAATTCGTACAATGAAAGATATAGTCTTGAAAATTTCTTAATTTGATACGTTGGATATTTCGTTCAAATGTTAACTAATGTTGATATTTTATATTATTGATATTTTTCGTAACTAACGTTCTGCTAATTATAAATAAAGTAAGCACAAATTTTATCATGTCTACAAATATATAAGATATAACTTCACTACCAAAACTTAGACACAAATACCTGCACATATTTCTATTTCAGTATGTTCTGTATAGATTCATTAGATGGAACTGACGTAAAATAAACAAATGAAAAAAGCAATTATGAAAGACAATAAATGCTGCAATATTGGTTGTTTGGAAGCGGATAATACTTTACGCTCAGTCTAATTTTAACTTTGTGTTAGCGTAAAAGTTCCTGGATTATTTGATCTATTTATAATGAGCTTAGATAAGAAAAATACAATACAAGTCCCAAAAATACACCCAACAATCATACAACCAAAATAACAAACTATATGGGAAATGTATATATCAGCATCACAATCACACACACAGACACACACACACATAATGTGTGTGTGCGTGCGTCTGTGTGTGTGTGTGTCTGTGTGGGGGGGGGTAGATATGAGGGTGTGGGTGTGTTTGTGTGAGCACGATTAACATATAAACTGGTAATATAAATAACTGTTCTGTTCTAGTAAACAAAATCATGTATTATGATAAGGGGCAAAATAATTCACATTCACACACACACACACACGCACAAACATATATATATATATATATATATATATATATATATATATATATATATATATATACATGTAATGGAGAGAAAAATATACGAAAATGTGCCAAAAATAATGTTTATAGAAACCCTTTCATTCTTTGGGACATCATCGGAATAAAAATTTGTTACTTTGGTGTGGCTATAGAAGGACACGAACGAGAAACGCTATTATTATTTAATTCATATATATATATATATATATATATATATATATATATATATATATAATCTAGCAGATATCATTTATAGTGGGTTTTTTATACTTTTGTTATGAAATATCTCACACTGTAATAAAATAAACGTGTATAATTGTTCTATGTAGTTGGCTGAAAGTTTTTTTTATGCAACTATATATATATATATATATATTTAGTGTGTCGAGGCTGCAAATAATTTTCTAAACATATACTCTTAAATATAAGAGACAATGCGTGTCTATTATGTTTAATCATGAGCCGTTCTAAACGTCGTATTTTGGCTTTAATTGCAGTTGAAAATAAAGACAAACATTCTCCAAACTTTGGATAATTTTTTATTAATTTGGTTCTAAGCTTTCGGCTCACATGAGCCATCTTCAGAGAGGTTAATAAGAAGGTAACAAAATTACATCCACCATCACCGACGATTTTATTTTGTGTTGACATAAAACTCCGCTAGGCTACGGCAATAGTTACCAAAAGTAACAAACGCAGTTTGCAAATTTGCAATGCGGTTCTATGACGTCACACCGCGTGATAGCGCGAAATGACAAAAAAAACATGTATTCAAATGCAATGTAATGTGCTATGACCAGATTTAAACGTGATTTTATTATGTGTGTTGTTTCAATTTAATGTACATGGCCTCCAATATCTGAAGCTTCTTTTTACTGTTTTTTCTCTTCTTTTTTACTGTTTTTTTTCTTTTTTTTATTAAGTGTGAGTTGTTTGGATTTAATGTACATTGCCTCCAATATCTGAAGGTTCTTTTTACTGTGGATATGAGTAAGGATTATTGTATTGTTGACTACAAGCTATCTGATATTATCTACTAGTTTATGTTTTTCTGAGAAATATTGTTTAATTGTACTCTGATCAGAAAGGTGATCATAACAGACATTCATTGTCTCTTATATTTAACAGTATATACATATATATATATATTCGCTTGATTGATGCAAGGGTTATATATCAAAGACAACGATATGAATCAACCGATATACATTCATTTATGTAGATATGTCCTACTTTGTCTGAAAAGTGGGAATGATTTACTGGTATCTATGTCAAAAAATTTATCATTCTGAGAATATGCAAATTAACTTATCGTTTTATCAAGTCGACTCATGCTTATTACTGGCTGACTGGAGAAAGTAAGAACTTGGGGATTACAGATGACTGTGACGAAAAACATCTGTCTTCCTAAAACAGAAACCAATAGACTTTGGAAATGAACTTGATTTCTGTGGTACTGATGACCATTATCGTTTTTCATTGTGTAAATATAGGTTTAATCCCAATAAATAGTAGGCATAGAATACGTCTAGAACTTTCAGTTCAACCTTCAAGGCGATCAATTGTCACTTTTCCCTTCTGTTATCAAAACCCAACAAAGCCCACCTTCCAGAAATTAACACGGCAGAATTCAAAGGGACCTGACATTTTGTTCTTTTGGGGCTGATTAGTCGGCCTCTGAATCACTGCTTGAGTGCTCTTGATATCACGGCTTTTTTCTTTTTTTATTGTTTATTATGGCGGCTGCTACAGTTTTCATTGTTCTGTCTATTGTGAATATAGCGCTTCGGACGGTAATTTCTCTCACTCTGACTCAACCGCTTTTCTTTTATTGCCATATCCACCACCGTAGGTTTTTTTTTATCTTCGTCTTGAAAGTGATATTCTTTATTTTGTCACGAATTATTATTTAAAGCGACGATCCTGGCGTTATTTGCTAAAGTTTTCTTACGTTTAGTCTTGAGCTTCTTGCGGAACGGATGCTGGGTTTAACAATGATATAATTTGAACCATTTTTATGAACTATGCAATCAGTAATAGTTTGTTACTTACAGCTCAAGCAAACAGCAACTATCTTCCAGATTGTTTACCTTTAGTTTAAGGAATGAAATGGCGTTAATAACAGAACTTTAATGACGCATTATAGGGATATTAAAAGTAAATGCTTCTGAATTCTATGTTCCTCCCATAGTATTCATATTGCCGATATTTTGATAATATTTGTAGTTACTAAGCAAACACAACAGAAACTCGCCTCGTTATTTTACAATAATCATGAGGATTTTTAATGATCTAACTTGCTTTGCATTTTTTAAACGTAAATTCATAAACATTGTTGAAAATTGACTAAACAGGAAAAATCATTTTTTTTAATAATTTAAGAAAATGATGAAGGTTGGTAAAGCCTTCATGAAAACTAATGAATATTTACATTTTTATAGTAAACTGAATGATTTTCTTAAGATTCTGATAAACCTATGTAAATATAAAATGCAGGGTAAACTTTTAAATATGAATATAAACATCTGAGAAACCGAAATAAAATCTCTACATGTCTGAAACGTAACCAATTCTGCTCGTGTTCTCCTTTCAATTTAACATAATTTAATGAACGATCTTTGAAGAAAATTAATGAATTATTCTTGACGTTAAGTAAAATCTCCATACATTAATTCATAATAGTTTTCAATGAAAAAGAAAAAGATTGAAAAAGCAGAGTTATTTGATTGGGTAGATTTAAGAATTAAATTAGAGGGTATAGTTTATACGTCCCTTAAATTTGGTGGTTAATACTTTTCATACAAATATAAACACAACAATTTCAGGTTTTGTCTAAAACGCAGAGGAAAAGAATCATGGCAAGTAGCAATAAGGATTGTTAAAGGCTTTTGCTTTTTTCATTTATATCTCAACATTTTTTTGCAAACATTAAAGTATCCTTTCGGTTATCCAGAAAGACGACAATAAAAGTTTCCAGTTTGAAATTCTGATTACAATGTAGATATAATGCACACTACAAATTAAAAATTCATTATTAATTTAAAAAGCTATATGACAATATTATTTTATAAGATCCTCTTAGTAACCACGAAACATAATTGGCCATATTGCTAGCAGACCGAGTTCTGCGATGATAGACCGACGGATAAAATGAGAGTGAAAGATTAAAAGAAAATTTATGCAATTATCTTGTTTCTCCAGAATGCTGTTAGAGAGGATAAAGAAAAATAAATGAAAAATCAGATTTATATTCATAAAAAAGTTTTAGTTTAGAAATGAGCAGAAAATTTCTCAGTTCTATTATGTTTAGTAACGCGACAGAATATGGGACAGTAATTATGGGTACATAACAGAAAAATCATCTAAACCTTGCGTATACCTACTGCAAATGCAGAACAAATTGCAAATATAAACTACAAATACTTAACTACTGTGCGATATAAATGAAGTCCAGAAAAAATGTATAGGAATACCCAATTCTCCTTAAAACAGAGAAACAACGCAAGTATATCATAATACCTATAACTCGACAATACAAATGAAACCTGATCTCGATAAAAGAGAAACAACCGGAACAGTTTACAAAATCGCGCAACAACAAATTCTTACCATATCACTTCCTGCCACACCATGGTTTAAAAGGTTAAATAAAATCCCATATTCTAAATCTAATAATTCTATTCTATCTAAATGCTAAAACGTGTAACCTATGATACATTCACTAATGAAAACATATACCAAAAATATGCGGACAAGTAAAACTATATATATATACGCAATAATACAAATAGATAGGTGCATTTAAGTATGCCTCTTACAGACGGCCACTATTTTAAGTTTCATCCTGAAGCCAGGCCGATATCCTCAGTCGGTTATCATCAGTTCTTCTTATACGTTGTTCTTTTTTTTTTTTTTTGCTTTTTATGCCGGTATAATGATTAAGACAATCAACTGTCGGACATTTTTCTGCCTACCACAGTGAATGTTGTCAGTATGTTGGCAAATTGAAATTTTATATTTTGTGTGTTTGCCTCTGATGGGAATACGAGAACAGCATCACAGAAAACAATGTCCGCCGTCTGTATATTTCGTACTACCGATTGAACGAAACGAAATTTAATGAAAGAAACACTTTCTTTTAAAAATATGTTCTCTGTCATGAGATGTTGATCACCTGTTTCTTTTCAATGTCTGTTACCACCTCATATTGGGTAATTTAAACTCGGAATAGGATGTTTCGTCTCACATCAACTTGCTTTATTCTTCGAGTTGCCTATATTTAAAGCCTGCTTATGGAGTAGTGGCACTTGTTCTTAAGATCGTAGTGAAGCGTGAAACTGAAAGCCAACATGTTGATGTCTCTGTCCCCACAGTCCAAACACATACAAGCACTTATATCTTTCTTAAACATATATTAGTTTCTGTGTGTAAATGTATGTGCGTAAGTGTGTGTGTAAGTGTGTGTAGACTGTGGGTGTGGGCTGTCAGTCAGGTATTCTCATTACAGATGTGACAATCTTCAAATAAGGTAGCAAAACTTACCGTTTTATTTACATTTTGCCGTCTCATGACATTTGGAAAGTCAGTGTATACAGATGGTATCAAAAATACTTTTACAAATCTTGAGAGCGGGATCCTGATACTAAAACAAGATAAAATATCTGTATAAACATATATCAAAAGGCCATTGATTTACCTTAACACAGAAACTCATAACAAATGTTTAAACAGTCGTTCACTTGTTTCTACAAATGCATGCACCGTCTGATCATTATCTGTCGGAATGTTTTCAATACTCAAATACCATTTCGAATAGTTTTGCAGAAACCCATGACACGTTGGTGAAGTTTCTCTGCATTATTAATGCCTGCTGCATAAACTAATTGTTATAGGTAGCCCCACAGATACAAATCCAAAGAATGGATTGTGGCTGAGGGAGCGTGCAATCCATGGAACCGGTCAAACCCGACCTATCTTCCTTTATGGTAGGTATCAACCATTACATCAGGAAAAATGTAACTACAATGTGCTGAGGTCCCATCATGCATGAACCATTCTGTCTTCTTATTAGCAAGTGCACATCTTCTAGCAGGTCTTGAAGTGTGTTCGAAATAAAGTCCTTGTAAACAGCTCCTGTAAAATGTACTGGGAAAATATATAGGAATACCGGAGGGTAACGTAGAATTTCGGCCCACACATTAATCGTTAATTGATGCTGGTGTCTAACCTGTATTGAAGCTTGGGTATTCCGATTCTCCCACAAATCCTGGTTGTGTAAATTTGTTATTCCATCTCTTCAAAATGTTGCCTCATCCGTAAACAAGACTGAAGTGACAAACAAATAATTGGCAGTTTGTTCAACAAACCCTTGACAAAAATTCTCCTGTTGTGCGTAATCTGATGTCGAAAGACACTGCACACGTCACACATTATACAGATACAGGGTCTGGTCTTTGAATTACTCTTCATGTAGTGCTATGAGATATAAGCCATGTTGAGTTACTTGACTTGTACCTATACCTGGATCGTCACTGACAGCATGTGTTCTTTGTGGTTTAGCGTACCAGAGAATCTCGAGGCATCGTTTGTGGTGCAACGGATCCTGTCTCAGCAACGCGACGATAAACGGCAGCAAATGTTGAATGACTCGGCTGCCTTTGGTCTGGAAACGCAATCTGATACAACCGTGCAGCCTCACACCTTTTACCATTCGCGCAATCGTACGTAAAAAAATATGTCTGAAAGATCATAATATGAATATTATGGCATTGTTAAACCGAACACTTCCCCGTTAATACACTACTCCATACGTTAAACTTTGAAGACAGACTAGCCACTAAGGTACACGAAGAATAAATATAACCCAGTATATCGTAAACTTTCTTTAAAATTAATAAATCAAAAACGAAGGATTTACAAACATAGGTTTATATAGATTTTTGTCTTTGTTTTGGTGTGAAGAAATGTCGCCTAATCTTTGCAAAAGTATGTTTGATACATGTTATATATACATATATGTCTGGTTAGGATCGTAATAATTGAGAAGTAAGTTCGATATCATTGGGTGCTCCATATTTTCAGTCTTGTTCCATATAACCTGTGCTTAGAAAATCACGATACATATGTGTGTGTGTGTGTGTGTGAGAGAGAGAGAGAGAGAGAGAGAGAGAGAGAGAGAGAGAGAGAAAGAAAGCGTGAGTGATGGGCGTTTATCAAACTATTTGTATTATGAATTATTAACGTGCACTGAGCAGTTTTCACTGCTTAAATAGATGTAACTATAAGAATTGCTCGGAGGCATTTGTACACCTGATAAAATTCCATCAGATTTCGACCTCCAGAAAGAGCACATCTCACAGAAGAATTGACCTAGCGTTGAAAGCTGTTAACGTGTAAGGAAACGTAAGTATTGTTTATTATTCTATCATTCACAATGCACACAGCAATGCCGTATTAAAATTACTTCCTATCTAAAATTGTAAATAGGGAAACTTGTTCTGCATTTATTACTATTACAATTTTAAGTAACGGCACAACTAGGAGCAAATGAAAATATCACGGTACACTAGATTCTCTTAAGTGTGCCACGAAATATTTTCACGAGATTGCTAAGAAATGCCAGGCATAGACTTCAGACTAAATAAGCTGCACACGTAATTGAATAGAAAAATTGAATTAAATTTCATAGTTGTTTGTGTATATTTAAAAATATATGGTTTTATTTCCTAATATTTAAATATATAATTTTTTAAAAATATTCTAAGGCTGCAGTGATATTTTTATTTGGTTCTAGTCATGCTGTTTTTTTAGTGTTTGAGAAACACTGGGCTATATGCACAATGCCTTTTTTGTTTATAGATTGTAACATTGTCAGATGCACACAAAATAAATAATATTTTCAGCAATTCATTCTTAGAATAATGTATTTTAAGACGAATGTAGCTGCAACGTTATATATATATATATATATATATATATATCTTCATAAATAAACTACTGAAATGATTGAGCTTATTAGGGGTGAATGACATTTCGATTTTTTTTAATTATATTCTCATATGTGCTAAACATGTTAAGATCACTATCAAATCATAATATGAAAAGGACAACCTTGTTATGCAATATGCAAATAAAATTAAATAATGTCTAGAAATCAAGATATGTGTTTTTCATTTGCTTCAAATTAAATTGAAATGGAGAAGTTACTGGACTCTATTCTGCGTGCTATTAATTAATTCAACAGAACGATAATGAAATGTAAGACAATAGTACTGAAATGTGAGAGACAACAATGTAGTACATAAAGAGAGTGTGGGTTAACCGAATTTAATAATTTTTACCGTTCAAAAGTTCCGTTTCTACGCTAATAATTTGAGGCTGCAAATGTAGTAGAATTAGAAGCGACTGCTCTACAATGAAATTACCCTGGAGAGCCAAGGAATTATTTAAAGCAATTTCTTCCAATTAGAAGAATTAATGGTCAGAAGCAATTGACAGAGGAATAGCGCCTGAAATGTGTTCAGAAAAATATGAGTAACATTCGATTATGAGAATACGACCCTGCGCGTTACCATGATGAATGTTTTTAAATGATTAATGCATTTCATGTTCAGCAGATTCTGGATATTGAGTTTAATCATTACAAAATTCTCTTAATGAAAAATTAATTTTGCTGTAAGAATGGAAAAGGCAACAATGCATTACTCCGTTTAAAAATATAAATATTCAGGAAGCACAGAAGCATGAAGTATGTCCTGTATTATAGAAGAAGATAAAGAAAGAAGTCAATAAATATCAGATGGTATGAAGTTAATGTCATATATTTAATGTTTTTTCAGAATTACTCTTACTTATTAACGTGTGCAAACACTTAAGAAACGTAGAATTTATATAATTTCTTCTGACGCATGTCCAAAAATATCATGCTTATTATTCTTTATTTCAAACAGCGTGCCTATTTGACATGCTACCTTTTGGCTTTTGCACATTTTTGAATGTGCACGGGCGAATAATTAGCCTGAGCAAAATATGTAACAGCATGAGACTTCATTGACATTTTCTACACGTTCATGGTTTAAATAGGAACTAATCTAAATAAGTCAAGTCAGGACTCTATAACAGGAGACACTCCTTCATCAATTTGATTGAGTGAGGCGTTATTATACTTAGTCTCCTAGTGCGAACAATTTCTGCATTGTTTTCCATTGTCTAACTGCAGTAATGTCTGACAGCGCAGTAAGAATTGAACAAACAGTAAATAATTTCTATCCAGAACACAGTTGCCATTACTTTCTTGATTGACTCGTGAACTACGCCCAAAATTGTGTTATTCAGTCAATTGCTCTGGGCCAAAAATTAGATTCTTGCACTTGTAAATCAAAAATCTTATTAGTCCTTGCATCTCTATGTTTAGCTATTGTTTTATGGAAGCAGATATATTTGTTGTGAAGGCGCATAAGCATGCAAGGCAATATTAATGTTGTTTTATCTGTTACAAGAACATTGCATCATCGTGGTAACTTTTTATATGCAACTTTAACAATTCCTGTCGATTTAATATTTTACACCATTTTTCGGACAACGCACGAATCACATTATAATGTAACAATGTTATCGGTTGAAGCAAAAACTTATTTATTAAAAGCGATTGAATTAAAATATAATTTTTAACATATGACAATAAATATAAGTACAATTCATTTAAGTTTTCTTTGTTTAGTTTCTCTTTTCTTTAGCTTCCCATTCCTCCATCCATGTAAAATTAAATATGTATATATGAAGAAAGAGAAAGGTCGGAAGTCAAAACTTAGGAAAAGAAAATGAAACACACTGACCCGCTGGTGTGCAAAATCTACATGGATATATACTACAAAGGCTAACAGTAAATGATCATATGTCGAGAAAAATATGTGCATTGTTTTACAAAGGCTCGTATAACATCATTTATCTATCACACCCAATAGTGCATAGAGCAGCAACTTTTTTGCTGCTGTACCAAACAGGTTTTTACGGGGCAAGGTTGTTAACGCTGCACCCACACTCCAGGACCGATGGAACATTCTTGGTCCTTTCGTTTACAGCACCTAGTATTCCCAAATAGTCACTCATTTAAGTACTGACCAGGTTCAATCTTGCTTAACTTCGGTGATCGTACGGGAACCGGTGTATTCAACACGATATAGCCGTAGACATCAGAAGTGTGTCAATTCAAAGCTATTTTAATACACTAAATAAATTATGTGGGCGTACAAAATTATATTAGTACTTTAAAAATAGAAATATTAAAAGTAAATGTAAATATGTACATATATATTAGAATGGGGAAATCAAATGTTAGAAAAATAAAGATATCCACCGTTGTAGATAGTAAGATTTAACACCAAAATAGTGAATAGCCGTTAATCCCGCCTTCCTCTTCAGGGCTAATGGAAGACAAAAAAAACTGTGCTCAGTGAAGAAAAAACATAATCAGCAGTATATATTTCAGTTATATTTAGATTCAGTATTCATCACTTCTGAGGGAATTCTGCCTTGACATTTTATAAATTATTTCAAAAACCCACTGCGCTCTTATTATTACTTGAAAAAAAAAATTCTGGTGAAAGACGAGGCACAAGTTCGATTACATAATATAAGATTCATATTATAGGTTTTTCTGCAATCGCAGAACCAGAATTATTAAAAATAATATGAAAGTTTTCAAACTCTCCCTATAGCTCTTAACTAATAGTCGCTGTTAAATTCCAGTCTCTAACCTCTAATTAATTCTCCAAATATATTCGTCCTCACACTGACATCTGTGATTATAAATAACTAAACTAGCTTGTTGAGTTATGAAAAACATCTTTAAGAATGGGTTCCAGCATAAGATTGGAAGTGAAAAAATGCTATCAGGTTAGCAGAATTTCTCTTTGATTTATACTGCAGATTCTCTGGAGAATTTTATCTTGTTTTTTTAAAGTCGTTTGTCAGATATACACTTACTGATTTAAATTAAATCGAAAGAGCGAGGAGTGATAACCAGTAAGTAATGTCTTAAGGGACATGCCCTCATGTATATAAGATAGGAGAGATCATAGTTATATGAATTAATATATATATGAAATGTATAATCAACCGTTATATTCTATCACACTTCCTGTACTTTTATTATTCTTTCTCCTTAATAATATTTCTTTTTGATATATTCAAACTCAGTATACTCTTGCATCTAAGTGGCTTCATTTTCTTGCCTATGCTGAAAATACATTTAAAAAGGATGGCAAAGACTACATACTGTCTGAAGTTATTAAGGAAATCATATAAACTTCAAGAATTCAAATTTAGTTTGAAAATAGTTGTCAAAATTTAAACAATCAATTCAAATGTCAAAACAAATTCTGAATTACAATTTTATGGAGTATCAATATGTTTGATGGAAGTTAATGAAATTATTAGATGTACTCTGACAAAAATGTCGGCTTAGGTTATTAGAAAAAACCGAATAAATACATTTTACTTCAATATAAAGGCAATGTAATCATCAAAAATTGATCAACACCTATAAGAGAACAAATAAGTCTGTGAATCCTTTACATTTCAAAATAGTAACCTTTCTCAATAAAAGCCAGTAATCTATTATCCATTTATTTGTATTTTTTATTTGTTTTTTAAATTGAGCACGTTCATTTTCTAAAATGGTAGTTTGAAATAGTAGTTTCTCAATAGCTCTGCTTTGCTGTTATATTGTTTGCCATCTTCATATATTTTCATCGTTACAGCTGACCATAGATTTTCCATTGGATTCAGATCACGGCTTGATAGTGGCCATTCCATTATGTTAGGTCCTGTAATTCTTTTATTCACAATAAATTCACGTGTAAGCTTATACAGATTAGAAGAATTATTGTTGTAAATAAATACATGCCTCTCTTTGAAACTGAGAGCCTGGGACTTGTACTATGCAAAAATATCTTCAAAAAATCGTAATTTATTAGCACTGTTCCGTTTAACTCTGTCATTGACATTGAATGGTCCAATAATGGTTTCGTCAACTATTCCAGCTGATATAATATTACTGCCTCCTTGTTGACTTCATTTAGCAACAGGAACCGTTCCTTTGGCCTATCAATCTGGTCCATCACATGTCACCCGAGATTTGTCCGTAAAAATTACTTTATATACAATTACTAGAAAAAAAGTAACGTAACGAAAAACTAGAGTTTGATTGTAAATGTAGAAAATACAAAGAGTTCAGTACGTTGGCGAAGTTTCCGGACAAAGGAGGGTGTGGATACTAATAAAATAAAATAAAATATTAAATAATAAAATGAAATCTAAACCGTGGGATGTTGCGAACTAAATAATACATCTCCTGTAGCACAAATAAATTAGTTAAATAAAGAACATTTAGAAATTCAAAAAGTATTTCTAATAGACTTGGCTCGTAGACTATGTATGACTTAATATTATAATCGCTAGAAACGAGTTAGGGATTGTTACGTAGAATATAATGGAGAGTTGTTGCACAAAAAGTATCTTTCAAACTAGATCTGACTTCTGCTTGAATCAAAAATTTACCATTTACTGTTCTAGACTAAAAATTCGTATCGCCCCGTCTTATTAGTCACACGTGATGACAAATTCTGTATCAAATTCTTCGGTGGAAAAAATGAATTAAAATCGGTATTCATACATTTCTGATGGCCATGACATTAAGTTTATTTTATGGATGTGTTAAGTGAAGCCAAATGATGAGTTTCTCTTGTTTTTCTACATGATTTAGAGGAGCATAGACTATGATTTTCGACACTTTATTGGTGCTACAAAGTCAAACGTTCTACTATGTACCAAGTATTTATATTCTGATAGTGAACAAATTTCTCAGTATAATTTTATCAGCCCTGCTTTAGAAAGGTCCGGGATATCAACGACCTTCTCCATATCGTGGCAGATGCCTACAATTGTTGCAATTCCTGGTGCTGTTTTAATTTCTACGAGCTCTGATATTATGAAACATTTTATTCAGTAGTTAAATAAGGCGGACAACCTATTTTATAGCTTGAAACCTAAAGTAAGGTGCTTAACTGGAAACGTTGACATTCTGGATATTTCATACAAATTACAGCCATTTGTTTATGTCTGGACCGTACGAAAATGTCCATCCGGGGCAAAGAGAGATGTTGCAATCACTCAACAACTAAAAAGCATTTAGAGATCAACAAGTATTTAGTTATCTATGGTAAAACATGAAATGGATAGTAATGTGATACGCATTATACATGCACACTCACATACACACACACACACACAACGACAGACACACACACACATATATGAGAGTACGTATATGCATGTGAAAATCTGCGTTTGTGTTTCTATGTAGAAATTACAACGCTTGAGAGAATCTTTGCAAAAGTTTATTAACTATATACAATAGTTTGATGTGTATATACGGTAAAATATATTAATTACTGTGCCTCAAAACAACGTATTCATGCATACTAACAAGTATGAGGAAATGTCAGTTGCTATGATTTGATTTTATTCTAAATAACCCCGCAAAATTCTATTAGATGTACAAACAAGCAAAGCAATACAAATTGTATACATTTTACCGATACAATTATTCTTACTAACCTCCAGCTTTGCCCACACACGTCAACATAAAGTAACATATACAGAAGTAAATATATAGATGTGTATATTGACTGTGTTTATAAATATAATATACGTCTATATACTAAAGTAGATTAATATCAATATATATATATATATATATATATTACATTATATTGGCACTGGTCGATATAAGCGGCGTCTTTTTTCAAACAAACTTGGTCCGCATCAGTTTATTGCGAAGTAGATTTGACGTTCATACTCAGTATTTCTGTAGCGGTTCCAAGCGGCCGGTCAGTCCATCAAGATATTCCCCACCCACCACGTATAATTCACGTATCCCCGGTGTATCGGCTTCGCTTTCTGAAACAGACGCTTAATAGAGTCCGTTTCCTCAGACGCGGCCTCGCAGTATTTTGCCAAATTTCTGTGTGGAAGGTACCCTATGGGCTGCACAATAAAGTACTTGACAGTTGTTGTGGCTTGATAGACGTCAGTAGATTTCTCAAAACTTCTAGTGAGTCAAGAAGTTGTACGATGGGCGTTGGGAAGGTATTTTCTCGGAATGAAAATTGCATATCGGCACGAGAATCCGAAAGCATCTCCATACACGAATTAAAATGGGTAATCATATGCAAAACGTAAGTTCGATTCTTTCAAAAAAGACAGATGCACACAACAGTACTATTATAGTATACGGAAGAAAACTACAAAAGTAAATAGTTATCTGTTTGTAGAGAAGTAGAGATAACCATATATATTAAATATACATCGATAATTTCGCATTAATGAAAAAAGTATATTCACACAAAAAATATATTACACAACAACTTTTACTTTGTCAATGCTCTGAATCTCATGTTAGACATTATTGAACAACGCATCAGGCAATAGTTTTAATAATCTATTCTCATACAAATACTATATACAATGCGACAAATGCTAGATTAAAGTTTAAATAGTGAGATACATTCAAAACAAATTTCTTGGAATATTGAATTGAGTTTCAATAAAATGGAGATAAATTATTTCACAGCTAAAATAGAGGCAAATGAAACGTTTACTTTGTCTGCCTTTTTTATTTTTTAGAGTTTCAATAGTATTTAGGATTCATTAATTTCTATGTATGTTGTGGTGCCGTGGATATCGGCAAGAATCGGAGATCCGCGTTCAAATTCCAGTTAAATTTGTTGTATTCACTTATTCCCAAATATTTCAGAGAAAGTTATTAATGCGTCACTTCTCTCTCCCTATCAGTTAAAAAACTGAACAGATAGGGTTCTATAGCCTTGGTTGGCAACCAATCTAGCACAGAAAGCAATGTCAGCCTACTGCGGGATAATCTTCTGCTCAGTCAGTCTTTCGAAATATGATCGTTCAAGCGTGAATCACGTATGGCACTTAAGTGACTGAGTGACTGACTGACTGATTACCTAACTCGTTGTTTTGCTAATATATATATTGGAGTTGAGTTAAATGGAGATTAATGATACTGAAATATCTGAAAAAGGTTTTGTTTTTTTTATATAGAACTAGCTACCTCGGTGAATGAAATAAAATATTTAGTTCAAAATTCTAATCACATGTAGCATGTCTTGAATATGTCAACAAGGATGAGGACAACAAGCCGAACAATATATATAAGAGTAAATAAACGGTCAAATACTTCATTCTGTAAACAGGAAGAATGATCGCTGGGTATAATCGCCATTTGCCTCAATTTTCTTTTGTTCAACTAATTCTATGCTCGTATATTTCCTTCCGAGGTTGACAGTTATTAAAACATATTTCTATGTTCTGATAACGACTTAGCTCTAAGGAGCAATAATCGGTTAGCCCTTTCTTCTTGATTTTTTGTTATACTTTTAGATCCATCATTTTACGGTGAGTCATTTTTATATATTTATTTTCAACACCATTGTTTTAATTGATTATTTTATATTTATATATTTTTAAATATGTCCTTCTTTATAGCACCAATAAAATGTTGTATCCATTCTGATTATTCTAGCTTATCCATAAAATACACTTATGGTACGGTGTGTTTTGTATGTTACAAACACAGACCGAAATGTGCAAAGATGTTTATAATCATGTGCATTTGGTTGTACACACATAATTTTCCGAGACTGATATGCTCAAATAACTTTTATTGTTGTCTTCTGCCCTGCTACCTATATCCACTATTCAATTTCAGTTTCTTAACCGGAAATATGTTATCGTTCATATTTTTAACAATTTCCAAAATACTTTATATTTTCCTTTCCAATAACATATTTTGATATAAATAACAAATTTTGATATAAATAGCATATTTTTATATAAATAACTATGTTTTTTTTTGTTTTGTTATTTGCTAAATACAGGTAAATCATCGTATAAACACAATATTTCTTTATTTTATTGTTTTTCTCAAGTACTACATTCATTTTTGCTTTCCCGTAGAGCCTAATGTATTGCTGAGTTGCTAAAATTTTTACCAGGAATATGTTAAATATTTTCCTTCCAAGTAATTCCTTTCTCGCTGCATAATATATATTTGTAGTTTTCTTTTTCTTCGGTATAATTTGACTTAATATTTTTCTATATTTCTAAAATGAGGTAGTATGAGTTCAATACCAGGCTACAGATGTGGTGAACAAGTAACTTACAGGGTTAGAGGGAGAAAACTCATGACTACCAGAAGATCTATCTATCGCCCGGTTCACACTCCACCCACGTCTATTGAACAGGTTAAGAGGCTCATCCCTTGTTCCCTGTTTAGGATGTGGTTTCCGGTTTTCTCTTTTCCAATCTTTTCAATATTACGTAGCCCCCTGCACATCAGTGGCGTTACCGCCTTGCTCGAGGTGATACGATTAAAAAAAAAAATAAAAAAAAAAAAAGAGGTTCTAGGCAAGGAATTTTATAAAATGTTCGGTTCGATATTCCTAGAACCTGAAAAAGGCTGGAGCGTACAACGGCCGAAACGTCGTACAAATGGCAACAAAGATGAGGACAATAGTCCGAATAATGTAAATACTATAATTTGACTTGTTCGATTTATTTAATCAATTATTTTCATCTTATGTGCAATCTTGTTACAGGTACAATATTTAGGCCATGTACACTCTATACAGCTTCAGGTATCCATAATGTTTGGCAGTTAGAAAATATATCCTACGTACTGATTGTTGTGTTAATTTGTATTATTTAATAAAATAATAATAAAAATATGCAATATATTGAGTTAATTAGGCACTGAGTGTGACAAAGTATGAATAAAATAGTGGAAGTACGCTCATTCTTTGTCCGTGAAATAATTTTTTGAAATTGATATCAAGAAATCGAAATTGATGTTAAATATATATGAGTTATAATGATCGATACTGCTCAGAAATTAGAGTCGTATTAGCAGATAAGGTGGAACAGATTGCAATATATCGCAATGGTATTTAAAAACAATGATGCTTCGTAAACAACAGTGTATTTACGAAGTAAGTATAATAATGTAGGTTTCTTCAGTTAATATTTTTAATTAACATGTATTTTGTATAATTAATGTATAATTTCTTATTTATGGTTCTAATGCTGTATTTCTTAGTTTTGTCGAATTTGGTGAATAATAATGGGCTTTATATTAAAATAACTATATAGAAATTGCAAGAGAATATTCGACTGTCAACGTTGCATGACTAATGTTCGTCGTATAGTTCTAAATTTCATAAAGTTCGCGAAGAGAGGTTTAAGGAATAAAATATGTTATCAATCGATGCCAAATGGCCAATAGTGTTACAAGATAGATAGATAGATAGATAGATAGATAGATAGATAGATAGATAGATAGATAGGGGGAACTTATGGGCCGAGATTTTTCTGTGACGGGGGGTGAAAACTCAAGCAGCGTCTTCATTTTCGTACTACAACCATATCGTACATACAACTTAGAAATGAGTTTTAATTATAAGTATGCTACTTCATTAAATTAAACGGAATAATGTTTTATTCATAATAGTGGCGTTCTAATCTATCCGTGCCCTCTTTTTCGCTCTTAAACTGTTGGATCTCAAGAAAGGTTAATTTCAAAACAAAATTAAATAAGTAATACAAACGTCAACAATAGCAGAACAGTGTGTTTTGTCTGCTCTGATTCTTTCCTCTACCGAACTTTTTAAAGCCAAAAAATTAAAGCAAGAAAAAAGAAATGCGAAAATAAAATGCAATAAAATCAATCAAAATGCTGTGGACACAACATCTTTACAAATATCAGTCCGAACATGCAATCGAGACGCTATATTGAAATAAGGAAAAAATTTAAGTACATCATTTCTCCATGACCTTGAATCTGAATTATCAAATAAGGCAGTTGGATTGACACAAACCCAAGTTAATATATTGCTTCAATTTTACATATTTCTCTAGATTTCAACAAAAGTTAATGTTTCAGTAGTAATTCCTTAAGAATAAGAATTTCATGTTGTAAACCACCCTCACCGAATGTTTAAGCGGCCGTATAAGCTTTTATTTCTTCTATAAATAAAAATGAGTGCTGTCCGGAACAAAGAACTGAAAAGCCGTAAAAAATGGCCAAAGACTTATAAGAGCAACGGTTTTCCAATTCATTAATCAGTCTAAAATTGGATAAGAATATTCATATAAATATCACTTGATGAAGATATTGTTGGCCTTTGACTAGTAAATTCTAAAACAATAAATTCGTCGAGCTGTTTAGGTTTTCTTTGCTTGCATGGAATTGCGAGTGAAATGTTGCATTCTTTGCAAAGGGCAATAACTGAATCAGATTAAAATTCAGTCAAGTTAGAATTCCGGATATTAAGTATGTTAGTGCTGCAAAGTGCATACACGCAAAACAGAACATTCAAATCACATACTTGTAAATTCTGCCCATTGAAATTTTTCGAAACCAAACACCTTCAAATGACCGATCATGGCTCTTTCCTTCACCGTGCTTACGTTAATCTTGTAAAAGTGGTTGAATTGGAATATCACTCGTGGATTGGGATATATCAGCTACTGTGGTATAATTCTTCGGTGTTTTTAGATGAATGTTCAATAACAGTTGCAGAATATTCAGCATCTAACTTAAACATTTTTCACATACTCATTCTTCATCACTATCGCTGTTTGTTGCTGAAGTGCGTTTTTTGTCATTCTCAATTTATCCATAATACAGTGTTGATTTATTGTTGCATTGTCGTTGGGGTGTTTGTGCTATGTTTTGTAAAGAGTTGTTTGGAAATATAACTGTGTTTAGCAGTAAGAAATCGAATATTTGTGGGAGAAAAGAAGTATGGTTCGCTTGATCCTTCGTTTAAAAATTAATTATATCGATGTTCAGTGGTGACCACTATAAATAAAGAAAGAAGAGACGTAATTTGCTTTTCTACCAACCCCTTTTCTTTTACTTTTACCAAATGCCGACATTGTCAGAAAAACTCACTAGGGTGCATGAGTCTCCGTGATCTTGGTTGGAACCATTGATAAACAATTTAGGCCACCTGCTATGTGTAGTGGCGGACGAGCCTATCTGCATACTTCTGAGACATAGAAATTCGGTGTCTAGGAATTCGGTGTCGATTGTCTTCTGTAGACTGGAGAAAATTACTGGCCAATTCTTTCATTCGGCCATGAATTACCAACTGCCTATTTATCTACATATCAAATTGGGGGCTTTATTTCTAATTAATATCTTCTTTCAAATATCAAAATATGACTACTAAGTCTCTTTCCCTTCCTAACATCATATCTTTTCTGTTTTATTTTATTTGTTTTTCTTTCAAAATGTCCTCTGTGTGTGTCCTTATAAAGCTAAGTGAAAAAGTAAACGCAAAGAAAAAAAGTACTAAAGTTCAAATCTTATCAAAATTAAAAACTGCTCAGTTTTATAAATATTTGAAGCTTATAAAAGTGGGGGGGGGGGGGCAACCGAGAGGCCTGCCAAAAATCTGGATGAGGGTTTGTTCTTTTGCTTCACTCCCGTACAATCGCCGCTGATCATATATGAATATGTTTTTCCAAACAATGATAAATTAGTAGGCTCTCAAATAAATATTTAAATTAGTTTATTTAAGAATTATATATCTCACTTTTGTTATAGTGAGATACATCGACAAATAGAGCGAACGTATGCATAGATTGACATATGCATGACGGGACAATCATATATATTCCTCTGTTCAGCAACATGCACACAGAGCAATAAGTATGAGTGTTAGTCTCTGCATAAAAGCTAATATTATGTGGTAACAGTCAGGTTCGAGCCTCAAATAATTTTCATACCACGTGTTACTAGTATTTGAGTGGACTCTATATATCGACCTCTCTTTCTTGTGAAGTGAAAGAAAATTGATGCATAAATGCTTTCATGTTCATTGTTGCATTGGTAATTGGTTATATCTCACTCGTATATTATTCTTAGTAGTTTTCTTCTTTCTTTTTCGTATATACAGTAAATGCAATCTAAAACATACACTTTTTTTACACTGTGAGGATCGTAATTTTTAGGTATTTTTACATAATTTATTTAGCAACGTTATAAAACAGAAAGTGCAATGATTCCGTGTATTTTGGTATATTATAATGATCACAAAATATCTCAGATTATTTTTATACCGAATTACTAACGAGAAAGAATAATAGTTTATCTAATGAATATTTCAATCAGAAAGAATATCAACATTTTAAATAAGATATTAGATGCTATATTAATCATGAAAAGGTTATTTCAATATTTGTTTTAAAACTTAATTTAAAAATTAAGAAAAGTTAGGAATTGAAAATTAATATTAATTGCAATAAAAGTTACGTACCATAAAACCGGGTTAATTATTATTTGATTTCAAACAAATTCAGTAGTTGTATTGATTTTTTTAGCCTTCGTATAGATAACGTTAATCTTCATTCGTTATTCCGATTCCCCTAAACTTACTTTATCTTTTCACTTCATAATGATTTCACCGCTTCTGTAAATCTCTGTCACATTAATATGCCCTTTTTTTACTATTTTGGTCAGGAATATTTACTAAGACTTTCATTTTCTTTCACTTCCACGATGATTCGTTTCCCTTCTCATGTAGGTTTTAGTTTTCCAATATAGCATTGTTCATTTTGTCCTGTCTCTTGCAGTTTC
Organism: Ascarosepion bandense; assembly: GCA_037127315.1. Taxonomy (NCBI): domain Eukaryota; kingdom Metazoa; phylum Mollusca; class Cephalopoda; order Sepiida; family Sepiidae; genus Ascarosepion; species Ascarosepion bandense. The sequence continues at coordinate 4,756,157 of JBBBDQ010000239.1, read as the reverse complement.
TGGATGGCATGATTACTTCTTTTTACGTTTCTTTGTATACTCTGCTCGTCCTTTCATTGCTGAATCAAGACAATCTCCACTGCTGATAAGTTCGCTTCTCAATTTCTCTCTACACACAAAGTATATGACTAACAATCCTGGAATTTTATAATATAGTTAATAATGTTCACGTCTTCTAATTTGAATTTCTCTGTTCTTGTTCATTTTAGAAAGATTCTCGAATATCCCGCTGCAAACCTATCAGGTTCCATTTATTGACTCTGGGCGAAAGAATATTTCTTGCTTTCTCGAAAGATTCTTTCGTTAGATTTTGTTTCATTTCATCCCGTGATCTTCTTCCAGGATTCAACGATATATATCGAGTTTTTTCATTCAATGCTTTAACGCTTTCATTATTCGGAAATTGAATTCCTTCAGTTTATTCTTGGTTCCCTGAATACATTGCACATTTCTTGATTCGAATGTTGATTGTAAAGTTTTAGCTAAACCTTCTGTCTCCTTCAATGTTTTCACTAAATTTTTTATTCAACTATTTTTAGTTCATCTATTGAAAACATATATTGGACTTTTTCTGAAGAATTTCAGAATATCCCATCTTTTATGTAATTATCCGATTTTACTTTAGCGAACTTTTAGTAGACATCTTTGACAACTAATAATTTTTTGTTGAGATATCGGAGAGAATTCTATTTTTTACCTTTTCATTAAATTTAACTTAAATTTGACCAAATTAGTTATGAAAATTCATCTACACATATTTCATTTGGCAGAATTAACTAATGATATTAAAATTATTTTATAGTACATTCATGCTACCGTTTAATTTCTTTTCCGTTCTTTCTTATTTTTTTAAATAAATAAATATTTATTTGTCTTGTTAGTTTTATGCACCACTGTGTGTCGTCATCATATTCGCTAGTTCTATTTTGTTCAATACTTCATGAAAGCCTGACATATAGACTTTTAATAATTTTCCAAATAATTTTCATTTCTCTGTTATCGTCTACTAATTCTATTTTACTTTCAAGATATTGTTTCATTTAAACACTCTCTGAATACGTCTTTTATATGGAAATGAAAATACTTCGAAATTATAATTATGGATTGGTTGTCTATAGCATTATGAAGAACTGCAAATGTTGTTTATATAATTGGCCTTCTTCACGATTTTGATGCTTTAACTGTGAATATCATGATGTTCTGACGTTTTCCAGCTTGAAGATTTTCTTACAGTTTTTCTTTTTATTTATTTTGCATGTTTGTTTTTATTTTCTTTTTCGATTTCTATAAACTGATTCATTATTCTGTTTTCTCTTCAACGCAGCTGTGTATTACGTTTGACAATTCGTTGGCTCTTCCATTACGATCTCGTATCTTACTTCGAAAGATTTTCTTTCCAATCGGGTCTGGACTCTTTCTGTTTTTTTTGTTTGTTTTTTTTTTCTGTTTCTCCAATTACTTACTTTCTTTATTCTGGGACATACTATTATCTTTGTATCGTTTAACTTCTTACTATTATCTTTTTAGTTTAATTTTCTTGGCTAATTTTATTTCCTCTATTACTGAAATAGGTCCTATTTGTTGTATTTTCTATTTTTGTTTTTGTTACATATATTTATTTCTAATGTTTTTTTGGATTTTTAATAGTATTGCTTTTCTGTGTCAAGATTTGATTTGTTGCTCTCGTTTCATCTTCCATTCTACGTTAGCATTTTCTCGTTCTTTCTGTCTTGTTCGCAAACATCAAATTATTCAGTGACTAACATTTCCACCGCGTATATTAAATGAGTGTGCGAAGTTATGTTAGCCATTTCAATAAACTACTGTAATTTACCTTTCTCTGTTTGAGTCTTGACCTTGTTGCTGCCCATGTTTTTCAGGCTTCGTTGGATATTATTTGTCTTCTGTCATTATTGTCTGCAGTTTGCTGATGTTATACATTCTTTCTCAATTAAATCGCTTGCATAGGATTTTGTGCATTACTCTCAGTTTCTTCCAAATGATTTCCTCTTGTTCTCTTTTCCTTGAGATTTTCTATTTAATATAGTGAATCTTCATTCGAAGTTTGTATGACGACAGTGCTAATTTATCAAACTATGTAAACATAAGCTCTAAATAAGAAAACCAGCATCAATGCAGTATCTCTTTCTTTGTTCAGTAAGTCTCTGTCTATTTAGATTGGACATCACTTTCTTGTTGCATATCCCTTACGTTGTCTTCTTGTAAGGGCTTCGAAATGAGTTTAATTTAAAATAACAAGAACAAGTTTTTAGTTTCCTCAGTCCTGTTTTTTGTGCGACCCGTTGAAAGTTTTTCATTGCTATGTCGGTATTCAACCGACAATAAATTTATGTTAACAAAGTTTCCTGTTTTCAAGAAAAATATTACCTAATATGAATGAAGTCACGATAGTAAGACTATTCCTAATAATTAGAAAGTACGTCACTCGTTATGATTGACTTAATGAACCCTTAAAGTGATGGGTGCGAGTGAAAGTATCTAATTGTTCAAGTTTATTTATATTATACTTTGTATAATTGCATGTCATCAAACGATTCCTCCGCGGCAATAACCGTGAAATTAGCGTTACAGAGTAGACATTAAATAGGTATAATACTACAGATAACTGAAGAACAAAGACTCTGAAAAAGTGAATTTATTGGCTATTTTATACACATGAAAAAGTCGCTTTCCGAATGAAGCCAAAGGTTATATTACAGCACCAGAATATCTATAGGCGCGAATAATGTTCATACCTAAAACACTGGTCAGTCAGTGCTATGACATTTGAAATAATGTGATGTTGATATAGATAAGACGGAAGATACTCGATAACGGAATGTACATGTGATATGGGTGGATATTTATAACATTAGGTAGATCAAAAACATATTTTCCGAGTAGCGTTAACTTATTGGCTGATGCTTAATAATCTTTTTTATGTACTTTGCGTCAAATAATAGTTAGTCCCATTTATGAAACTTCTAAAATTTAGGTGTCTGAACAAAAGTTATTTAGACTTTTAGATTATAATCATGAAAATACATTGCTGCAGGCCATGAGTAGCAAGAGATATATTACTGTAAACCATCAGATGAAAACATTCGTGATAATGTGCAAACATTCTGAATAAGCCATTATTTATAACATTGGTTAAAGTTAGTGATTTTGTATATATTATTTGTATCATGGGATCAAATTATAGTGATTTTTTTATATTTGTACCGACTTCGGTAGTGCTTCTACTTGTATTTTAAAAATTACTTTTTCATGCCTTTAATTAATTTCAGTGAAACTGAAATTGCAGGGGTATATAGTTCATAGATGTATCAATTTCATACAAAATAATTTCACAACCTGGAAATGAGAAAATATGCATAACAATTATAAGGTTACATATTAATTTTTACAGAAGTGATTATTAAACCTAAGATTATGTTTTAATTGTTTAAGTGATTTAGAAATTAACAGGTTATTTTTATGTGTATAGATAAAGAATGGTTTAATAGTCGTCTAGTTTCAATTTTAATTGTGTTTCATTTCGTTATGATAAAATAACTAAGCCTCCAGTTGATAGACAACCATAGTAAGGTTTTTTGTTAGACAATTATTTTAGATACACTTGAATGTGCTAAATATTCTCAGCCTACCCAAGAAGACATGGCAAACTACTGCTGCATAGCCTTATGGTAAAGATTAGGGCTGAGGACATCTCAGTACTTTCTTGTGCAATTACATGGAAAAATGCGCGCATGAAATGTAATATTCTTAAGATTATATTAAATCTGGAAAAGAACAGAACCAGTTATTAAACCTAGAAAAGTATAGGACAAGATATTCTATTAAAATAAAAAATAAGAAATGTCTTACTTGAAATATTGCAGTTAAAAATAAAATTGCAAAATATTATGACTAAAAATTATTTACAGAATTAATTGTTTTAACACATGACTTTCCACACATTATTTTAAAATTTAGTATGTAGTAAAAGTATTTTAATGAATAAATAGCATAAAAAATAGTCAATGAATAAATAGCATAAAAATAGCTAAAATAAATATAATTCAGGATATCCATCCAAATTAAAAACAATGTACATAACTCGATAGAGATCAAAAACACTATAATTTGATCTAGAATATATAATGTTAAAATAATTTAGTATCTAAAAATGATTATAAAATTACACTAATAGAGAGTAACAATTCTTTTGAATTATAGTAATATGAATAACATGTAAATAAGACCACACCATTTTATTTTTACTATAGTAATTTTTTTCGATTTTAATACAGTTGGATTCGGGGAATTCAACACTTCAAAGACTAAGAAAATATATCGAATATGACAAACCGTCGAATTAGAAAAACTCAACTGGAATATAGAATGCAAAATCGATAAAATAAAAAAATCATTTTTAAACATTCTTTCACACCAACTTTGATAATGCATCTAAGAAATTTGAATATATATATCAAAATTCAATTAATGATTTAAATTTTATTTTAAAAATTTTCTTAGATATTTTTAAATTTAAAAATATATTAAATCTGTTGTTATTTGTTCAGTTAAATAATCTAATCAGCTAATTTTTTATGTAATTTAAATTTATAATGTTTTTCTGTTTTGATCATTTAATTTTATTCTACATAGCTATAGACTTTGTTCATTACTTTCTCTGATTAGATAATTTTACACTTTATTAAAAATGAACAATGAAACAAAATAATTGTCTATATTCAATTCGGTTAAATAACAAGACAGAGTGGGTTCTAGCCTTGGTTGGCAACCAGTCTACCGCAGAAAGCAATGGCAAACTACCGCGGGATAATCTTCTGTTCAGTTTCGAGACATGATTGCTCAAAGTGTGTATCACGTATGGCACTTAGCTGACTGATATGAATGCATTTCTTATAAATTTCTGTGGTCCTCTTTCTATTTCTTCAAGCATATTGTCCTTTGAATTAACGACAAAAAACATTCTATTCAGAACCACCGACCGATCAAATTTTATTCGTCCCTCATATATGCTTATTGAAAAGAAAATTAAAGTTTAGTATATGTCTATGTTTCTGAGATGAGACATTGTTATTACTTACACTATTTACATTTTTCAACTGTTGTCCTCATTTCTGTTGCTATATAAAGGACTTTTAGACCGTTGTGCGCTCCGGCCATTTTCAGGTGATCAGAATTTCGAACCAAACACTTTATTTTGTTAACCAAGTTAGATTGTTCTAATTCCACTTAACATGTTTCATTTGAATGTCTCAGTATCATTTATCTCCCTTTTAACTCGGCTCTCCACGTTTATGTTCACCTCTGCTGTAGCCAGGTACAACTTTGGGTAAATATACCTGAAGAAGGCCAAGCATACAAGGGTCAACATTCCTATTATGCTTCTAATGTAACTGTCACAAACTGCTATAATACATAGATCTACTTGTGGAAAAGATCTACTTGTGAATTCATTCTAAGCCAAATGTTTTCTGTATGCTACAGAACAAGGTGTCGTTTTTTTTTCTGCATTTACATCAGTGAACTTACAGTCAAAATTCCCTAATCAGTATAGTTAAGCATCATCGACACCTAGAGGGACTGGGGCTTGGGAACATGAAAGTTATGTATGCAAGTATTTTTAAAAATTGAAACGTTATGGCGTATCCGGCTAAAATTATATAACAGACAAGATCTTCCTTATCAAATTGGGAAATGAAAATTATACTGAACGGCCACTCTTCTAGATCCTTTTTCACTAATACAGGTGTCCACCAGGGATATATCATTGGTCCTACTCTGTTTTTAATTTTTATTAACGAATTTCGCGATGGCATTAGCTCTTAATTTGATATCTATGTTGATGACACAACCAGTTACCCTTGTCTCGATATTGAGGTTGTTCGGTCTGATGATGTCAATTGGCTGCTGAATTCTAACGCTTCCACAACTAAAAAAGCTTTCTATTAATCATCTCAGCCCCCTTTCTGGATTAAATCAGCAAGGCTTAACCAAGAGAGTGACTTGTTGCGCCTTCTCGGGTTTTCAGTTGACACAAAGTGGAAAGATTATGTTGAATCCATTGCAAAGTCACTTGTTAAAAAAGCCGGCTTACTGTGTTGTACTAGATAATTTTACTTTCCTGAATCTATCTTACATATCTTTGTCTGATATTCTTCCATGCTTAGAATATTGCTGTCGCATGTGGCCTTATGTTTCTGTCATATATCTTGAGATGCTTGATGAAATCTGAAGAAGAATACGCATTATTATGAAGGAATATGATCCTCAGTTCTTTACCATACATGTTCATCCTCTAGGTAGACTAGAAAAGTCGGCGGGCAGAGTTACTCCTCCAGAACTCTAAATATCTATTTTAGTTTCCCTCGAAAGTTCGTAACGTTAACTGCATATCTCAAATAAAATCTGTTTTTCTGCCTTTTCCTATTTTAGTGTTGTCCATTTTAATGGTGACGGCGGATAAATCTTGATACACAAGGTCAAGTTGATATCTTGACTATCGATCCAGTAGCAACATGGCTGGTGTCTAACCAGTTGTTGTTAAGGGAAAAACACGGAAGCGATCTAGGACACACAGAAGTCGAGATTCGAGATAAATGGGAACCTTTTTAAACAACTTTTTATGGTTTGTAGGACACCTTAATCTAGATTATTCTACAATGAGTGAAATGGCGAATATCAGACAAACTCAATGCTATGCAAGGTGAAGAATTTTGAGAATACTTTACTAGTAAAACTAAGATACAATGGCGATTGTCCGATACAATCATATGATAGTTCCTATTTGTGACATATCTACATCCCAACGTGGTGATAAAATAACGTTTGCTTCTAAATATTTACTATGAGCATCCACTATCACAAGAATTCAATTGTCATTGATCAGGTCTGTATAATCTATATGCACTTGAAACCATGCTCTTCCTGGCCATTCCTGTCTAAGAAATATTAACATTATCCTGGCACAAAGCAGAACTTCTTACACGCAGTTCAATGTCTAAATTAGGCCACCAGAGATGACAACTATCAAAGGATTTTATTCATGAAATACCTGGGCGGCCTTCATGTAATTATTTAAGCAAGACATCTCGCCACTTTCTGGGGATTACCCACTCGTGATCCCTATAAAACTCAACACAGTTTTACTGAAAACTCTTTCTTTCTTCTGTAAGGTCAAAAATCCCAGTATGATTCATTTACGCACCTGAGATAACACGGGATATATACAAAGCATGTTTTCGCCGTGTCAGCAAATGAATCTATATCTAGTATAGAGCAGGTTACTCACCACTGAAAAGGTTATTGTGTAGAATTGTCTTCCATCGGTAGTTGGCGTAGAGTATCTGTACTGGGAATATTTGAACCAGGTTATATAGCAGCTGATATTGGTAGTTTGAGAGTAACTATACCCGACGCTGTAATTTAACACTAATTGCATGCGATATCGCTCTGCCATCTTTTGAAAACCCAAGCAGGGGCTTATGATCAGTAACGATTGTAACTTGCCGGCAGTAAATGTATTTATTGAGTCTGCTCACTTCAAAACTTACAGCTAATCCTTCGCGTTCTATTTGTGCATGATGCTTTTCTGCTTTTGACAATGTTCTCGGGGCAAATTAAATCGTTTTTTCCTTTACACCCTACATAATATGACAAAACTGCTTCAAGACAAACTGGGGATGGATCTAAGGCCATTATATGTTTCAATCTACAGTTTTAATAAACTAAATTATCATCTGATATTAGTAAATTACTTTTCGATTTTTCAAATGCAAATGTTTTGGTTATTCTTAATTCCTACGTGTCTTTTTTAATAACGCATACAATAAACCTAGAACAACGCTGATATTATATACATTCTGGCGATAATAATTAACAAAAACGAGATAACTGCGCTGTTTCAATATATTTTTGGTGTCGGTGCTTTGGAATAGCATAAACCTTATACTGGATTGGATGAATAAACTAGATAAACTATTGACGAGTCTCCGAAATGAAATTTCTCACTTCTACGGTGGAAGCCCCCATCTCATATTCTTTTTACGTTATAGAAAAATTTTGTTTATGCTCTTCCATATTTTTGCTCTTGAAATGTTGTCGATATAAGCAGCAGTCATTGGTATACTTTGTATTAACTTATCTATAGTACGTTAAAAACGAACAGGCAATTTTAAGACACAATCTGATGTGCTTGAAAAAAACTTATGAATATTGATAGTAGTTAGTTTTTGTGAATCTTTCTCTAAAAGAATCTGTGATTATGCATCACCCATATCCACATCTCGTATAATGTCAGAGACTTTGGAATATTAGACGTCTATAGTTGTAATAGGCTACTTGTCTATCTGTAATGCAGGGTGTGCTGTCTGTTTAAAATTATCACAAACCCTAACTTAACCATTATATTTAACAGTTTAGCCTCACTTGAGTTTAGTGTTACAGATACTGGTCAAGCTTTCATGAAGGTTTGATATGCAGCTTCGCATTTGCCTCTTTACAAGTGTCCAAGCATTTTTCAATGTTCATAAAATCCTTCCACAAAATCAGTCTACGTAATTTGATTACAGATAGCCGATAGATTGATGGGTAATATTTCCAACCAATCCTGTCCAAAAACATTTGGTCGCGATCTGGGTACAACTGGCACTCTTAAATTATAGTTTCCTCTTCTATTTCACAGACCCTTTAGCAACTCCACTAACTCAATAATATGCCAGAAATAATGAAGCAATTTTTGCATTAAAACCTTTTTATAAAAAAAACTACATTGGGTTGTTTTTTGAATTGCTCCAAGTTTAGCAAAGACAATAAACACCCCGTGTCAATTTTCATTTCACTACTGATCCCATTTAACTCGAGTTTACATAGATAAGGTTTAGGTGCGTTTGCATTAATCTTATATATTGATATACACGATGAATTATGTTCTTGTATCTAGTATGACTGCTTTGTTAGTTGCTTGTTTTTTCACTGTCTTGAAAACATATACTTATTTTGACAATTAAAACAAATTTATTCCGCACGCTTTCCTTGCTATTATCCCCTGCACCCAAAACAAACGTTTAAAATTTCTCAAAGTCAGACTCTTCCTCTATATTTTGTGTACGTCATTCATACTTCTACTATTCATGTTTGCCAGGTCTGAAACCACCCGAATAACTTGGAAAGCATTTTTAAATTACATATCCTCAGATAAGTCTTTTTTGATGTACACATCACTTAACCCGCACACAAATTTGTAACGTAATGCTCTTTCTAAAAATATTTCCAACTTACATGTCGACGATGAATGTCTAAGCTGAACAAATGAATTTTAAACAGACTCTCCAACCTCTTTTTGGCATCATAATATCTGTAAGATTCCACAATCACGAGGTATTTGATATTGAAGTGTTTTAGCAACAAAAGCTTAATTTCCTCAAAATGTATATCACTTAGTTACTGTGATTCACATAAATCTTCCAAGACGCTGAACGCTAGTGTGTAAGATAGATCTTCATTTTATTTTAGTTTCCTGGCCTAGAATTAGGTCCTTCGTTAAGAAATACTATTTCAAACAGCACAGTTATGACGTAATATTTCCAGATTCAATGCAGAGTTCGTCTAAATTTCCACGTGTCGACATGTTTGCGTGAAAAAAACAACTTTACTCGTTGCCATGATGACAATTTACTAAGAGAGTCTTTAATGACTGCGCAGTTAATCTGGTGACTTCTTCCTGCTGAAGTGATGTTTCTGCTTACTTAGTTCCAAGTTACAACACGACTAAATTTATTTGATTTTTGTCCAATAAAAGCCGAAAATATAATCTGAATTTCAGTGGTATATTTTTCATATGCTGCGTTTAGTTTACAATGTGTTTTTTAAGTAATAGAGAGAATCTTAGAAATATGAGCACAGTTTATGTACTAGTTATTCCATGGTAAGTCAGTTAAATGCCATACGTGATACGCACTTAAGAGATGTCACTTTCGATCTATAACTGACTATGGAGAAGATATTTCCGTAGTAAATTGCTCTTTTCTTCTGTGGTAAACTGGTTGACAAACAAGGCTACAGAACCGAATCTGTCCTGCTTTTCAACCCGTAGTTGGAGGAAGAGGTTTTTCAAAGAATGCAACAAATTCAAATTGTACAAATGGTTGAAGTTTGTTTATATCTACAAAGAACTCTACCCAAAGATTTTTATGCAACATGAACAGACACATACTAACTCGCTCTGCAAATAAATATTACTACATCAATAATTATCTGTTTTATATAGAGTAAATATAATTATATTCTTAAGGAATTATGACATCGGTTGCTTAATAACGATTTTATAATGAAAACATTGCCATACTTAATAAAAGCTGATAGAATATATTACTCTTTCGCCCTTTGTCTCTAATGTACACAGACACATACATACACAAATATATATGCTCACATACACATGTGTATATATACAAACATATCTACAAACATATACACTCACATACACACACCTGTATACCATATATATATATATATATATATATATATACAAATATATATATATGCACAATTACACATGCATAAATACATATACACATATATACACACACCTATTAAGCTTTATTCCAACAACTTGATTTTTAAAAATAATCAGTAAATATTTTCCACGAAAAAAAAAAAAAATTTAACGCAAAATAATACATTTATTAAATAATATATTAATATTTTGTACCGTAACAGTTATTATTAATTACAGCGTCTACATTTTTACCATAGATTCTTGGGGATTTTTTCCATATTTCTTGGCTAATAATTTTTTTATTCTTCACAAGAAAATTCCTTTAGTTCATGGAGGTTTTGCGGGTTTCTTCTTTGAATTCTCAGTTTCATCTCTCTCCATAAATTTTCAATCGGATTGAGATCTGTAGATTGATTTCATCATTTAGTACTCATCTATGATTTTGTGAAAATGGCACTATTATCAGAATCGTTGTCCTAATGAAAAATCCAATTTGGTTTCAAGCCTAGCATATGTATACTATGACGTAAGTTTCTTTCCAATATATTTCTATAATATGCTCCATTCATCATTCCATTATTTCAATGTTCCCTTGAGTTGATCACAAAAGCAACCCCAGATTATGATTGATCCGTCTTCATATTTTACTGCTGGTATAGTATTCTTCGGCGAATATTCAGTATCCTTATTCATTTAAACAATTAGAACGGCATTTTTTGGAAAAAACGTCAATTTTCGTTCTGTCTGACCAAAATATATTTCCCCAAAATGCTGCAGGTTTGATACAATGTTCGATTGCAAAATCCAATCTAGCGAGAAGGTGTTTTGGCTTCATAAGTTTTTTTTTATCTTTGAGTTCTCGAAAAGATATCATCGACAAAGTGAACGACTAATTGTATCCGTATTAACTTGTAATTTACTTACTTCTATTCCACACTGAAGTTCTTTTAGCGTAACTCGATGATCCATGCAACCTTTATTTTCTCACCAATAATCTTCCCGCACGTTCCGTTACCTTTCTAGCACAACCAGAGCTTGGGGGCAGAGACAACCAGAGCTTGGGGGCAGAGAGAATGACACGACTTCTAGTGAGGAACTATCATACTAACTGAACTCAGTGACATATTTAACTGACAAGGTATCTTCCCATAATCAAGTTCATTTGTATGAAACTCAACAATACGTTTATGGCAGTTTTAATCAATTATTTTGCTTTTCCTCATAAAGCCAATGTTTACAGGACGGTTGAAAAAAATGACTCAATACTTTTAATCATTCCTAAAAGTAAGCAAAAAATTAAAAACACAGCCCTATCCTAATTTGGATTATTCTAGTAAAATCCGAACACTTTTATAAAAAAGCTGTTGTAAATAAATAAAAATGTGTTGTAAACTTTTCAGTTACTAAATAAGGGTAATTCTTTGTGGGATACAATTTTTAAGATTTTAAAATTCCGATTGTTTGACTTAAATGTTCTACGTGCAGTAAAAGTATAATTAATATAACTGTATTAGAAATACCTAAAAAACATTTTTGTAATATGGTGTAAAATTCTGCGGGGGCACTGCATGTTATATATTCTTTTGCAACAGTGTAGAATGTCACCCAGAAGTGTAATTGCACTGAGCGACGCAAAACCGGCAACATTTGAAAGAATGCTTATATAGTTTGTAAGTGTTAGTGCCTACAAATATTTCAGGTGCAGGCTTGTTTTTGATTTAACGAACAGAATGGTTGAGGTCAGAAAAGACAAGCACTTGAGATATAAAGAAAATGCATCCGAAGTGTCACATGCCGAGCAAGGCTCGCTTATTTAATAGATCAGAGAGATCAGAAGGAGTCATATCAGATACAGGAGACGCGAAGACGAATGCAGCAGCCAACTGTCCCTCGTGTGTGCATGTGTCTATCTCTGACTGAAATCCCACTTTAAACAACTAACTTAACGAAGAAAAAAATAAGAATATAAATGTATATTTTAATGTATAAACCAGTGTCTGTGTTTTCAGCCATAAGAACATCGTCATTTTGAATCACAGTTTATTAATCGTAGAGAGGTGGTATGCAACATACTTCACAATTTTGTGCGCTGTGACCTGCTGTCTTGCATTTAAAAGAAAAGATTAATCAACCATGTTTACTATTGCAAGTTAACGATTGTGGTAGAGATAACAAGTTAAGGTAGGTGACTTTTCGTTTGCATTCTGTGCTCTTCTGTTTATAAAAGAAAAAAAGAAAATATGTTACTAGTTCAAATAAAAACTAAGAATGGAACAGCATACTTTTGTAGTTTGTGCAAGGTCTGACCGCGTTTTCGGACATGTCAATGAGAGTAGAGAGTGCATACTGGGGAAATAAAAAAAACTTAAAAATAAAAGCAAATCAGTTGGTAAAAAATTCAGAAAATAAAAGAATTAAAGATGGTAGAAAAATAAAATTTACGTGGGAATAGAGAAAAATAGTCAGAAGAAAAAGAGCTGAAGAAAGAGATAAGGTCGTTAAAAAACATGAAAATATTTTCGGAATCTTCCAGTCGTTAAGTTCGCTTTCAGCCCCAACTAATTTTAGGCAGATGAAAGACCTTATAGTAATTGCCTCCTACCATCGCCTTGTTGGAAAAAAACATAAAATAAACCGCAACAGTTCAGGTTTTTGACGTTAATTTATGGTATTATATTAATCAGATGAAGGAAAAAAGTTAGATATGCGTGGAAAAAGTTGTTGTAAATTATGAAATTGGAGAAGAAAACGCCATTTGAGAAATAGGACTTGATTACTTTCCTTATGACATTGTATGTAGTATTTGCAGTTCTTAAAAAAACGTTCAGTTATGTTGTATTTAGAGTAAGAGGGATTCAATTTTAGATTAAGTTAGTTAGTAGCTTAGAACTGTAAGATTCTTAGATCGAAATGCATACTAGCATCATCTGATACGATTAGACTTTTAGGTAGGTTTTCTTACTTTTTACTCTCGTTAGTTGGTGTTGTTGTTTTTCAGGTAGACTTTAAATAGCATGCACTGCAAATAGTGGCAAATTCCTGTGTTCTAGCATAATATGGTTAAAATTTAGGAAATTCCATGTGTGATGTGAAAATCTAGCAGAGGTACGCATACCATTGTTTAAACTGAGGATGATTTTACCATCTACGATCGTATGGTGGTGCATCAGAATGTCTATAAGTGTGATATAATTCAAGGGGATGATGAAGAAAACCAAAAAACCAAAGAAAACGAACTTTTAAACAGTATAAAATTTTCTTGATGTAAAAAAGTAAAGAAAAAACTAACGTTAGAACATTGTAGAAACTTTCTTGATACGTGTCTTCTTCGAAAAGAAAAGAAAAAGAAATTTTCAGATATTGCAAATCTTTCTCTGACGTTGAGTTTAAAAAAAGAAAAATTGAAAAATGATAACAACAGAAAAATATAGTTGCTCATTCACTTTTCTCTTCTACTACATTATTATTTTTTTGTTTAAGAATTCTTTAAGGGTATCGCAAAGTAGTTCGTCGATGATAAAAACTGGCATATATGTGGCATAAGGCTGAAGTTATGAAAGAAGTTGCTCACTACACAGCGGTAATTCTTCTGGCATTGACCATTGCTTCACGTCGGGGTGCTCAACGGGTCTCAGTATGTGTAGATGGGTGATCTGCACAGTGGAAGTTAAAAAACAGAAAAGAAAGAAAAAAAGAAAAGGAAAACATTGTGTTCTCGCCTGATTCATTATTATGCCAAAGTTAGTGTCTCGCGCAGAGAATTAACACTGTAGACGCAATGGAAAAAAGGGCAACTTTAATATAGATTTTTTATTACTTGTGCATATATTATTAGTGGTTAATTTTTATGTTAATTATGAAAATACCTAGAACAATGACGTGGTTGCTTGGGGGATGTGTTTGGTCTTGAAAGAAATGCACTTAAAATAGATGAACATTTTGAAAAATGAAATGGATTAATCTTATATATTCTTTTGCTGCGGTGTAAAATTTGCCTATTTCCGACCAACCTCTGTTCCACGCCAACACCGAAAAAAATGTATTGCATATTTTTATTTCTTGTCAGCGTTTTGATTATTAAAGCTGAGAAGATCGCCAACTAGTGCAATTATAACTTAGCTTGATTGTGTTTCTGTTGAAAATTTTGTTTAGTTCTGATCCTTTTGGAAAGTGTCTATCTATCAGTTTAAAAAATATTTGTCCTATTTTGGTCTTTACCTCTAAATTAAATGATGGGTTGAACCAGATAATGTTTCGCTTTCTATTATCATTTTTTGCTTGTCTGTTTGGCTGGGAATTATATTGTAAAATATTTTTATGGCAAGATTTTCTTAGTGAATCTTAACAGATATTTTTTTCATGAAATATTGTTTTGACGAATTATTTGATAGTCTGTGTTCTATTCACTTGTGAATGTGCCTAATTATATTTTTGAGATGGTTGGAATTTGTATTTATGTATGTTAACTTATGTTTGTTTTCATGTATGGCGAGACATTGCCAGTTTGTAAATTAAATTCCACATCTAAATATTGTACCACTTTCCTATTTGTTTCTACTATTTTATCAAAATCTAGTTTTTTGAATAGTTTGAAAAGCTCTTTTCTTATTTTATTTTTGTAGTCTGGTGCTATCATTAATCCGTCATCTCGATATATCCGTGGTTGTCTATATGGATTAATTTGTTGATTTTATTTAAAATGCATATGCCCAATCATTTCTGAAATTTCTGCTCCATCATACGATCTTTGTGGTGCATCAAATGTGCCGTTGTTTGATTTTTTTAATCCATGCTTTGCCTTTGTGAAAATGTATTTATTTGCGGCAATGTAGTATTATATTAATATGTTCAGATGATAATTTTATGCACGTTTTAGCAAAATTAAACGCTGCTATTAAACCTTTTTCAGAAATTGAGGGGTAAATTATTTTATGTCATATGTAATGAACGTGTATTTATTTTTGCATTCGATGTTTTAGAACCAGGAAATGCAATCACTTGTGTTCTTCCACTGGTTTGCTTGAGTATCTGTTCTTAGCAAGTCATAAATATTTTTAATATTTGATGGCTTATTTTGCCCACTTCTGTTTTGTTGGATTTATAAGTTGGTATGATGGGTTGTTGAGAAAATCATCTTTATGGTCTTTGATTGTTAAGAAAGCTTGTCTGCTTGTTAGAATTTGTATTTTTTGGCTTAAATTTAATTTGACTCTAATAATTCTAACTTGCTTGTTAATTTTTTCAATATAGGAATCCGGGACTTTTACATTAACAAGAAAGCTAAACATTAACAAGGAAGCTAAATTATTACACAAGAAGTTTCCTGTTAATGGTGTTCTTGCTTGCTTATTAAAAAAATTCTTACAATTTAGTTCTTTCAAATATATTATACCTAACAGTTCTATTTATTTAATATATACAGATGACGACTTATTATTTTACCACCGTGTTAGTAACATTTTCAACTTTGTAATTAAACTAAATTAGGTTGAATCCACCTTCGAATTTACATACAAACCTGAAACTAAAAATTCATTACCTTTTTCTAGCAATCTTTATAATACGATAAAACCGACAAGCCGTCGTGTGCGTTAGGTCTCGACCGTCTAGCCCTGACGCACTGTCACCGGCTTCCGTGGTTCGCTGCTGTTGCACGTCGTCCGCCGTTTTGCCGTTTGCCGTTGACATTTCCGCTGCTTCCGCTGCCGCCTCCGATACCGTCGCCGCCGCCGAAACGATGTGACAACGACTGCGACTACGACGAGGCCGCAGAATCGGAAACAACTTTGGGATGTGCGTTGTGGTGAAGCGGATATCGACTAGGTATGAAAAATGAAGGAGCTGAGTTCGAATTCCAGGTGAATTTGTTGCATTCACTTACGCACAATGGTAAAGCATGTTAGATTAAAGACACGTTTTCTTCCAGTCACTTGTAATAAAAGAATAGTTGCTCATTTTAAATGTGTTAAACGCTTGCTTGTTTATATATGTGTGTCCCACCTGTAACAAAAGCACTATACATTTTTTAAATATATATATGTGTGCGCGTGTGTGTGCGCGTGCGCGTGCGCGTGTGTGCGTGTGTGTGTGCGCACGTGTGTGTGTGTGTGTGTGTGTGTGTGTGTGTGTGTGTTCCAGCTCACTCTTATTCCTAGCGTACAACCTTAAGTTATACATGTAAAATAGATTTTTTTTTTGAGCTACTATATAATCACATTTCGTCCTGTCGAATTGGCTGGTTAATGATATTAGTAATAGTAAAAAAGGAAGGGAAACAAACATTGAATTTGAAATATTCCTCTGTTGACGTTTATTTCACAAGGCTTATAGGTTCCATTTATATGATTGAAGTAAAGTGTTGTTTTCCATCTCAACATAATTTTTTTGATAAAATTTATGACAATATGCCGTGTATATATTTAATGACTTTAAGATCTAGTAATGAAGTACGCTGTCGAATGTGTTACGATAATCTATCTAAGCAGTACTAAGATTTTTCTTTGCATTGAAACAATTTTAAAAGATTATCCTATTAATAAGTGTGACATTATTTAAAAAGTCGCTAGTAAATTGAATAGAAGCTAGAAAGCAGAAAAATATTAATTTTTGATAGACTGAAGATATACTGATGACCAGACGAACGAACACAGAAGAAAATGGTAATTAGATTTTTTCATCTGCCAGAGAGGTAAAGCAAAGGAACCATCTGGTTTGGGTCAAGAATGAGATAAAGTTATAGCATATACTAAGGACCTTCTAGAAAGAAAAGATAATACTTTTCTTATCACTGAAAACGAGCGGCCGGCTTAGATAATATTTTTAAACCATTGTATATAGATCAGCACCTGGGGCAAAATTCAGTCGATTGATAAAAATTAACTTGTAAGAATGGACAGGATATCAAATGAAATTAGAAAAAAGTAACTAATTTTTTTTTTCAGCAGAACTGTGATGAAGCGTCCAAATAAAGAGTGTGTCAATTTTTTATCACTTAGCTAAAAGGTTGGAATGATAAATCACAAGTGCGAAACAGCATTACACAAGAGCACGATTAGAGTGTATTGTGGAGTGATAATAAAAATTTGGCCGTTTGGACTAGATCACGCCGAATACCTGGGGGACAGCTTTGGTCAGATGACAAAATTAGAGCAAACAAAGTGGAATTTCAAGGAAGGCTGAAGACATTCCATGCCTCTCGGGTAAGGATAGTGAGAGGCACTCACACAAAGCAGGAAAGAGACCGGTTTGATCCGATGACCAAAAGAAGATGGAATTCCAAGGAGAGAGGAGGATCTCCTCCATATTTGAATTATTGCAGGTAGAGGCCTAATTTGTTTTTAGGGAACGCTGTCATTCCCAGAGCACATCATGCCTAACCCCAGAGGTTCATAAAAAGAACAGAACGCCGAGCAGGGCCAGTTCTACCAACCAACGAGCGAGAGAGAGAGAGAGGTGTAGAGAGTGTGCAGAAATGTGCAGAGAACGACGGAAGACTATTTAACAGTGTGTACAGACCAGAGAGACCCGCCGGATATGAGACACGTGAAGATTCAACCGCAGGCCCGGCTGGTGTTCTTCTACTCGAGTGATTCAACTTAAACAGTTCAACCGGAGAGACCAAACCAGAGACGCATGGCGCTGATAGACCGGAGAGACCCGGCGGAGACAAGACAAGAAAAGAGTGTAGAGAGAGAGGGTGCAGTCATAGAAAGTGTTCAGACCAGATAGAGAGAGAGAGAGAACCTCCGCTTCGTCTAGATGTGATTTGCTGCCTTGAAGAAAAACCTAAGAATTTAAACCTTGTTCTAGAAGTCTCGTTAAAAAGCAAGACAACAAAGACTGCGTCACGATAATCAGGAAGGGTCGATAGTTATTGCATGTAGAATATAGACCTGTTTGAGCCATCAGTAACTGTACTAACAACTTTGTATCCAGGAGTTGCATACAAATATTTTTCTTTTATCCAAGTTATTTTTTTTCGTGTGACTTCACCCTGACCGGTCTAAATCAAGTCATCGATTCCAGCTTGAATACGGACAGGCCTCGTAGTAGACGTCATATAAGTAATTAGGCTTTACACCCTTAAGAGCCATTTGCAAACTTTTTTAATAAAAAAACATTAATATTTGTTTTGTCAAAAAGAATGTCAATAATTTAAAAGTTGTGGAAACTGGTCTGTAGATTTTTGAGATCTTCATGTGATTATTTTTGGGTAGAAGAAGCGTACTTCCTTTCCTTATCTGTTCTAGAATTTTAGTAGGATCTTTAAAGATTTTCTTCAGTTATTTAGCTAGTTTTTGTGTGTTGTATAATATAACCAAACGTTAGGAATTTTTTCTATTCCTGGAGATTTCCAGTTGTGTGCTTCTTTTTAATGCACATTCAACATCCTCTTCTGTGATTCCAGCCCATGTTGGTTCTGGTTTATTTTTCATCTGTTGTATCTCTTGCGCAATCTAATGTTTCTTTGTTATGTTATTTAGGTTAAGCCTATAATTTAGCAGAATTATATAACCTCTTCCATTTTATGGGAGGCTTTCACTTCAATTCTTTTTTAACTATTTCTCTTTAAAATTTAGTTGCATCCGTTTGAAAGATTTTGTTCTGTCTGTAGAATATTGATCTTTTTTCATAGCATTTTATTATTTGAGCCTTCAGTTGTATTGTTTGCTTTATTTTACTTCAGTTGATAGGACTTTATTGCCATTCCTAATATTGTATTTTTTTTGACACGCATGCCTTTACGTGTTCTTACATTTATTCCTCTTGCCAGTTAATCGAGTATTCTCAGTTGTTCTAATTACTTTTTTTATTCGAGTATTCTAAGTTGTTCATTTACTTTTTTTCTCATCCAAGGTTGACTTTCATGTCTGCGAGACAGTCCTTTTTTTAATTTGATGTTTATTTTTGTTACTGCTATTGCTGATCTATATATTGATTCCTTTTGATATTTATGCGTGTTTTCTTCATTAAGAATTAAGTTCAGCATTGTAGAGTTTAATAGTTCTGAGATTATGCTTTGTTGCTTATAATTTGGAAGTCGTTCTCGTTCCTTAATTTCAATATTTTGTGTCTGACTTATATGGATCATGATTTCTTCTTTGGCTTTTTGTATATTATTCTTGTTTTCCTTTACATAATTGTGTTCAATGTGGTTTGAACTCGTTATATTTACGTCTTATGACCGACTAAGATCACATCTTTCGAATACTTCTAAATATCCAGCATTATTTTCCCAGTTAATAGTGTAGATCTAAGTTTCTTCATTATGGTCAGTGGTGTTTTAATCTAACTACTTTTTATTTTGGATTCTGGTTCTTTTTCATGTATTGTTCATTCGTCTAACCTGGTTGCAATTCATTTTTTTTTAAAATTTCCGCCTCTGTCAACCAGTTATTTTGCATGAAGTATGTTCATAAATTAGTTACTTTATTTTCGTTAATGTACTTTCTAAATTGTTGTCTAAAATTTTCTCGCCAAACATCAAGTGTTTGGCAAGTGATGTTTTACTGAGGTTTGTGTAACGCTTCATGAAATTCTGTTATAATGATTTGTACTCCATATAAGATCATTTTATTTATTCTTTCTTTAAAGGTACGGTTATGGATCTAGCTTGAGAATTAGCAGGGCTCTCATTGGTTGTGGTTGTAGGGACTTGAAGATTAACACTTTGTGTTAGAGTTTGTTCCTACGGCAAATATGTTGACCTGAGTTAGGTTCCTTCGGAAGTATAGGGTCTCTCTTTACCTACTGGAAGCGATATACTGGACGTTTTGTTTTTATTTTTTATTCCAATATTATTCCCACGATTGACGTATGGGTAGAAAAGTTCACCAGAATTTTCCTGACATGTTGGATAATGGTATTTTATAAACCGGATTTCGAAGCATGTAGGGCAACCTTATGGCGCTGTAGACATTCAATCCTCGGCACGACAAATACCTTCATTTGCCATTTGTTGTACGGATTTTTCTTTCTCCTAAATGGGTTGTCAATCAACAGGAGACAGAGACGCAATTGGAATTCAAAGAAAAAGACGTTGGAAAAAAACATTGCAAAAATCCAAAGATATCTATTCAAGGAAATAAAACATAATTTTACTAGAATATTATGTTAAATAAAAGAGAGTGAGAAATATAGAGATTGTAAATTTTAACTATTGATCAAGAAAAACCTTAATTAAAAATAGTGTTGCTGTTGCTATGATCTATAAAACTTGTATAGTAAATAATTGTCAAAAAAAATTAATGAAAAATTCGTTTTATAAGTTAATCACTCGCATACATTTTAAAAATAATGATGATAAAGTCTTTACTATTTTCTAAAATTATGAAAGTAAGTGAAACATTAGAAAAATAAAATACAGGTAACTTACTGATTAATTTAGCAAAAGCAGTGGTACTGTTTATCGATATAATAAGTAGAAAAAATACATTGATAACAAATTTGTTTGGCTAAATATATATATATATATATATATATATATATATATATATATATATAACAATATCTAGTCGTTCAACCATTTATCCGCCTATCCGTAATAACTCGTTAAAAATAGCGTGATCGACAAATAAAACACAAAAGAATGTGATAGAAATTGTATCGTATTGTTTTTTCTCTTTTTTTTTCAATCGTATTGTGTATTTTTATCTTTTCTGATAAAATTTGTCGTAGTTTTTAAAAAAAAATATTTTGAAATATCAACAATTAATATCGTAGTCTTTCTAACATTTTGAATAGTACAGAGGAGAAAATCAGTTGATTAATCGATCACAATCATTAAATGAGAATCCGATAAATAATAATAAGGAAAATTCATCTTACGTTAAAATGGAAGTAAAAATAACAAAATTTTATACCTACGATTTTAAAGAGGGAATAAACGTTACAGTTTCAGGAGCTTCGAAAAACACAATTTTCGAGGGAATCCAACCGTGTTTTTCTTCTTCTACTTATTATTATTATTATTATTATTATTATTATTATTATTATTACTATTTTTCATCATATTTCGATTTCTGCTATGGTCTCACTACCAAGCACGTCTGCGGGGAGACCTAAGGCAGGTCGTGGTGTGTTGTTATGCCTCCATTTCATGGTTTTATATATCTTCTATCATTCCTAGCGTTACATAGACAAATTTATCCTTAGTGTGTGAGCTGTAATTAACAAGACAATTTTTTGTATATCTCTTAAACTGGTGTTTCCAGGGATTCTTTCAATGTGTTGTTTTGTTTCATATTTTTATCATTCCAAATGCACCTAATATCACTGGCACAATTCTTGTTTTCAATTTCCACATTTTCTCTATTTCAATTTCGAGGTTTTTATATTTTGACATTTTTTCTAATTCCAAGCCATATCAATTAATAGGCAAGTTTTTTTTCTTTCTGGTTTTTAAAAATAATGTCGGGCGTATTTGTTTCAATCTTTCTCTCTGTGTAGATGGTGGAATCCCATAGAATGGTGACATCTTCTATTTCTGTAACCGGTGCTGGGTGATGTTCATACCAGTTTTTGTTTACATATTTTCCATAGTGTTTGCACATTGTCCAATGTAAATATTGCCCCCTTCTATCGTGATGATTTTTATATTCATTTGGGACAAGTACAGAACAACCTGAGATTAGATAGTCTATTGTTTCTTGATATTTATCACTGAACCTGCATTTTGGATCCGCATTATTATGTATAATATTTTCCTGAAAGTTCCTAGTAAAAAGACTTTGGTTTTGCGCTGCAAGAATAAAGCCTTCAGACTCAGACTTTAATTCAGATGCACGTCACCATTGATGAGTATTAACTTTATCAACATTGGATTGATCCACGTAAAACTGTAAATTTAGCACATTTATTTAAATTGAATTTCATTCCAATGTCTTCGCTAAAGCATTGTACAGTTTGCAGAAGACCTTCCAGCTCATTATCATTCTTAGCATACAACTTTATGTCATCCATGTAACATAGATGGCTTATTTTCTTTTGGGTAGTTTTTAACCACATTCTGTCTTGTTAAGTTGACTGGTTAGTGCTGTTAAGGATATGCAAAATATTAAGGGAGACGATGTGTCACCTTGAAATATACCTCTTTTGATGTTTATTTCACCAGACTTTTAGGTTCCATTTATATGATTGTGGTAAAGTGTTGTTTTCCATATCGACATACATTGTTTGATGAAACTGATGATGACGGATGATATATTGTATATATTTAAAGTCTTTAAGATCCAGGAATGTGGTACACTATCAAATGCCTTACGATAATTTATCCAGGCAGTACTAAGATTTTTCTTTGCATTGTAGCAATTTTCCAGTATCATTCTGTTAACGTTTTCAGCCACGTTTTCATTCTTTTTGTGCAAGCGCTAATATGTCATTTCTTTCCAAATAGAAATATGTCTGTTTTATAAAAATAGATGTGAATAGTTTGTATGTTGTCGGAGGACATGTAATTGGCCTGTAGTTTTCGTGTTGTTTGTGTCACTATTCTTGGATAGAAGAAATGTAATTCCTTTGGTCATCCATGCAGGAATTTTAGTGGGATCATTAACCATTTCTTGAAATTCTTCGGCTAGGTTTTATGTGCTGTATTTAAGTAATATAGCTAAAAGTTAAGAATTTTATCTATTCCTGGAAATTTCCAATTGTGTGCTTTTTTTTCAGTGCACATTATCCTCTTCTGTGATTCCATCCCATATTTGTTCTGGTTTATTTTTCATTCGTTCTATCTCTTGCGCAATCCAAACTACTTCTTTGTTATGTTCTTTAGGGCAAGCCCATATTTTTGCCCAGAACTGTATAACTTCTTCCATTTTTGCGAGGAATGTCACTTCAATTCTTTTTTTTACCTCTTTCTCTGTAAAATTTCTTTGCATCGATTTGAAAAGTCTTGTTTTGTCTGTAGAATCTTGATCTTTTCTCATAGCCTCTAATTCTTTGAGCCTTCAGTTGTATTGTTTGCTTTATTTTTCCTTAGTTGATAGGACTTCATTTTCATTTCTGATGTTGTATTATCTTTCGACTCTTCTGCCTTTTCTAGTTCTTACATTTATTCCTATTGTCAGTACATCCAGTACTGTTATTTCACTTCTAAGGTGTTCGATTACTTTTTGTAATTTTCTTTTCCAAGCTGCATCTACATGTCTGCGAGACTGCCTTGTTTTTAATTTGATGTTCAATTTTTGCTCCTATTGCCGATGCATATATTACTTCATTGAGATTTATATGAGTGTCTTCTTCATCCAAAATTAATTTGATTGCTGCTTAATAGTTTCGAGGTTATACTTTGTTGGTTTTAATTTTGGGAGCTGTTCTCCATTGCAATATTTTGTATCTGATTTATATGGTTCTTTTTTTTCCTTGGCTTCTTGTATACTGTTCTTGTTTTCCGTAAAATAATTCTGTTCAACGTGTTTTGAACTCGTTTTATTGCCGTCTTGTAACTGACTCAGATCACCCCTTCCAGCACTTCTTAACTTACACCATTATCTTCACAGTGATTTGTGTGTATCACAGTTTTTTCATTATGACCTGTGGCTTGTTTGATGTTACTACTTTTTATTTCTGATTCCGGTTCCCTTTCATATTTTGTTGATTCGTATATTCTGGTTGCAGTTCGTTTTATCTCATTAATTTCAGCCTCTGTCAATCGGTTATTTCGCATGATGTATCTTCGTAGATTGGGTAATTTATTTTCGTCAATGTACTTTCTATTTGTTTGTCCAACCTTTTCGCGCCAAATGTCATGTGTTTGGCGAGTGATGTTTTTTTAGGTTTGAGTAACGCTTCATGAAATGCAGTCATAACGACTTTGTACTCCTCATGAGACCATTTTATTTTTTCTTTCTTTAAATCTAGCTGGAAAATTTTCAAGGTCATCATTAGGATTATCCTGGTCATGGGGACCTGAAGATTCATGGTTTTTGTAGGTGTCTGTTCTTATGGCATATTTTTCGACCTCAGGTAGGTTCCCTCCTGAAGAACTGGCTCACTTCAGGTTTTACGGAATGGAGAATCTGTAAAAATTCGTCCGTGGAATTAATACTATATTTACCAGGAAGATAGGGAGTAATCAGTTTGTTAAGTGTTTTGGAAAGGTTATATATTGGTGTGGGTATTTGAGAAATGATAGGTCGGAGGGGATGATCTTTTTTATGGATTTTTACATTTCCATAAAGGTAGCCGGGCTGATAATCACCTATAATCTTTTGAAGTTTATAGGATCCTATTTCAGCATTGTTTGCAGTAATAATTTTATTAATAGATTTTTTAAGTTGGGTTGTGGTATTACTACTTAATTTTTTAAATTTATTTATCTAATTACTCCCTATCTTCCTGGTAAATATAGTATTAATTCCACGGACGAATCTTTACAGATTCTCCATTCCGTAAAACGTAAGAATCAAATAATTACATCTTTGGATGTCCAAAACTTATTCACAAATGTTCCCGTCGAGGAAACAATTGACATCATTATCCGTGATGTATACAACCATGCTACTCTCCCATCAATCATTATTAAACCCACTATATTAAAAAAAACTATTACTAGCATGCACCACACAAGTACCCTTTCACGATCCCTTAAGCAATATTTATACACAAATAGATGGTATTGCGATTGGATCTCCTTTAGGTCCCCTCTTTTCTAATTATTATATGGCAAATCTAGAAAATAAAATAATTAATGACAATAATAAACCCTCTATAGATGTAAGATACATAGATGACATCTTTGTTTTAGCTAAGAATATCGATCAAATTAAATATCTTAAAAAAAAATTTGAAAGTCACTCCTCCTCAAATTTATATTAGAACTTAATATTAATAACAAACTCCCATTCCTTGATGTATTCGTTGATTCTAGAAGACATAAATTTACTACTTCTCTATATAGGAAACCAACCAGCATAAATTCGTGTCTTCTTAATTATAATAGTGAATGCCCCCAACAATATAAGTTAGCTATTATAAAAAACTTACTTCAACGCACAAAAATGATATCTTCTTCCAAATCTATATTTTATAAAGAATTACACAACATTAAGCAAACACTAGTCAATAATGGATTTCCTAACTCCGTTATTGATCAACAAATTAAAATGTATCTCAACAAAATTAACAATAGATCTAACAATAATGATAATATTTATAATAATGGTTTACATCAAAATAAACATAACACTATTAACTTATAATATTTCAGTTTATACTATTGCAACCAAATACATAAACAACATCTCTGAAGATGGCTCATGTGAGCCGAAAGCTTAGAAGAAAACCAATAAATAATTATCCAAATGTTGGAGAATTTTTGTCTTTATTTTTGACTGAAATTAAAGCAAAAATAGGACGTTTACAACGGCTCATGATTAAACATAATAGACATTCATTGTCTCTTATATTTAATAGCATATGTTTAGAAAATTACTTGATGCCTCGATATACTATATATATATATATATATATATATATATATATATATATATATATATATATATCATTTGTAAATGAGTTTTTACGCAGCCTAGATTTCTACCATGTCGTATCTTCAGGCGATTCGCAATAGCTGATTTTACCGATAACCTTTTTTTTAAGAATGCTCATGTAACGGTGTTTTTTTTTAACGCTCACATAGCGGGTAATTTTATAACGCGCAATATTTAAAATAACAAGAAATTATAACGTTTTAATCCATGGTTGTAATAACCTAATAGGTATTTTTACTATGGTTACACTTAGTCATAAATTCTGTCATAAATTCTAATAAGAAAAATCATGACTACGGGTAACCATACCGAAAAATACCTATATAATATTTACAATAGACAATGTGCAAACAGTTCGGAAAATATGTAAACAAACATTGGTATGCATATCACTCAGCACCGGTTACAGAAATAGAAGATGTCTCCATTCTATGTGATTACACCATCTACACAGACAGAAAAATTGAAGCAAATGGTCCGGACGTTATTGTTAAAAACAAAAAATAATAAACTTGCCTATTAATTGATATGGCTTGTCCAGCGGATTATAACATAGCAACCAAGGAATTCGAAAACCTGTCAAAATATTAAAGCCTGGTGATTGAAATAGAAAAAATGTGGAAATTTAAAACAAGAATCGTAACAGTGAGAGTATGTTTACTTGGAATTATAAAAAATAGAGCAAAATAACACATTGAAAGAATCACTGGAAACCCCAGCTTAAGAGATATACAAAAAATTGTTTTGTTAAGTATAGCCCACACACTAAGTCTATGTTACGCTAGGGATGTTAGAGGATATATAAAAAAACATGAAATGGAGCCATAACAACACACCACCACCTGCCTTAGGTCTTCCCGCAGACTTTGTAGGTTGTGTAATCATAACAGAAATCGAATTATGATGAAAAATGATGCAATAATGATAATAATAATTATAATAATAATAACCCACTATAATGTTATATAATAATAGATAGAAAAATATAGAAAATATGGGAAATAGGGAGAAATATAAAATTTTTGAAATCACTTTTATTTTATACAATTATAGTTGATTATTATTCGTAGTAGTTGTAGTAGTAGCATTTGTTTTACTATGTTTATGTGTGTGTGTGTGTGTGTGTGCGTGTGTGTGCATACAGTAATGTGCAAAAGTATTAGGACAAGAACTATTTTATCTTTTATGAGGCATATTGACAGTAAATAAACAATTTAATTGAAGTAATTTCATTTGATTTACTCGACAAATGATTTAACAAGAAAAATACTTGTTACAAAATAAATTTAATATTTTGCTTTGATCATAGACTTTATTCTGTCAGGCATTGAAATCAGAAGCTTCTTCAATATATCTAATGGAATCTCCTTCCAAGCAGCTTGTATTTGTTCCCAAAGGGTGTCTTGCAAAGTAACATTAGGTTTATTAAATTTTTTATCTAAAATATCCCGGAGATCTCAATAGAGTAGTCTCAAAATAACTTGTTTAATAGAGAATTGAAAAATTAAATTTCACTTCTTTTTAATACATTTCTTTTACACTTAGTTTTAAATAATCAATATTTATTAGCAATTTCCCTGGCTTTTCACCCTGTATTTAAATTTCAGTTAGGTTTTTAGGGAAATAACCCCTTTCTTAATAGTTTTGCACACCACCGATAGTGTGTAAAAGTATAAGGACAGGGGTTATTTTAAGCTTTATTTTGATGCCTCAGAGAAGCTAAAATAGTTCTTGTCCTAATACTTTTGTACAGAACTATATATATATATATATATATATATATATATATATATACGTGTGGGGGGGCTCTCTTTACGTTTGAACTCTTTAGAAAAGAAAATTATAAAAATAGTTTCCACTACTTCGATATATGAAATTAATCAAGTTCTTTCGGTGACTGGCGTGTGTATACACTGCTTATATATACAACACGTTAAAATTTCCCTTCTCTCATTCCATGCACCTATGTCTTAGTGGGTAGCGACTCCGAGTGACATGAAATTGGTCGAGTTTCGATCGCGGCCAGAAGCAAGTGGATGTGTCTAGCCCCACGAAACAGGCCTGTACGTGGATGACTAATATATATATATCTTTGAGGGAATTAATATTTGCAAAAATATTATGAGTCTTATAAACAGTTAATTAAAATCATTCCTTTACACACACAAGAAAATATAAATTACCCAACGCGTTTCGTCTTCTGATGAAATCTATAACAAATGTAAGGATTTAAATGCGTTCATTTCCATTGATAAAAAAGCTTCGGCTGTTATATTTTTCTATTTGTCTTTACAAATTTCACACACACACTTGCACACATACATATATATTAGGTTTTCCTCTAATTTTAGATATCTGAGTTTTAAAATGAATTTTGAGAAATAATAAACCTTTTTTGAAGCTTTCAGTTTACTTTAACTGAAAGCTACATGATTACATTTACTATTTTCAGTAAGCAAAATACTTTAGCGTCTTTTAAATAGTAACTATATTGATTGTAATCTAAAATTTTTACTGTTTTCCTTAAAACCATTAAAATCGTCTATTTTTGACAAGTTGATGAATTTATAAATAAAAGTTAATTCACGGTTTTAAAAATCTTCCAAAAACAAAATATACATACGCGACACGTTATTTGAGGAAACTTAACAAATGTAAATTAATCTGATTTGAAACAACTATTATTGGCTTATAGCATAAAATGTAGTAACAAACATTTCTTAATCACTGCTATTTTGTTTTTCTGACGTGTTAAATATCTTAGCAGTATTAACTAGAAGTTACATAAAAATATTTATTAAAATAAGAATAAAAAGTAAAACATACTTTAAAATTTGGAAGAGGTGAATTGCAAATTCCGGTGTGACGTAAATACCATGAAACACAGAAATGAATAGAGAAATCAAAACGAACTACAGAAAGACTAAAAAAAATTATTGTTTTTTCTAGAAAGTAGGGATAAGTCTTAACACTCGTTATCTTTCAATAATAGTGTCATTGATGAACCATGCTTAGAAAAATGGGTTTAAACACTCTAAGAAAATTAAATGTTATTTTTAAATCTTGGTGCAAAATAGTGTGTATTAAGATTTTCAGTTTTTGACTTGTAAATATACATTTCACTTAATAACAATATCACATAAAAGTACTTTGAACCCAGTATTTTAAGCTATTGTTATATTATAAATTGTTATATTACATTTAAAAACTGTTCTTGTAAAATTTAATTATTCATCGGAATTTTTTTCTTCAGACAATGTATTTAATAAATCTTCTTTATAAAAGCAATCAATGCTTTCTTTTTTAATTAATATCAAAGTTTCATTGCATTTTTTTACGATTCGGTGCAGTTTTTTGGGAAATTAGTTTTTTGAAAAGAAATTAACATTCTCCTACGATACCTATTTTTAACTAATACAAACACTTTTTTAATTATTTTATTTCATGAGATACATGAAATTACGTGGAGTTTGGTAACCCATGTAAAAAATATTTTTAAAAACTTAATTCATTTGTTAATAAGCCTTGAAAATATCATTAAAATCCGACAATGATTTGTTTTTTGTAAGAATTCCTAAATCAATGTGAGAAAAAGTGTCAAAATATCACGTAACCAGTTGATTTAAAAACGAAAATAAGCAAAATTTCGAACTTGTCAGAAAGGATTAAAGAATAAAAAAGTACTTTGATTTTCCTCTTAGTAATAACATAAACATTTTGAGAATATAACTTTGTATTAAGTTTGAGGCCTTTTTTCATCGTTCTATGCTGTTTGATAGCGGAAAATGTAGGTACCTAAATAATTTAATTCAATGGCATATTTCGATGAGAAGCTAAAATAGCTGTAAATTTAGATTATCCAATTTTTGATTGACCTTTCAATACATATATTTTATAATTATATTTACACATATCTTCATATATACGCACGTTTGTACCTGTGGAAAAACATTCACGACTATGATTTCCGCTAGAATGAGAAAAAACCTTATCCCTCATTGAAGAGACTTTTTAAATACATTAACGAGTATTGATGCAACACAGAAATACAAGCAAAATACTCAATATAACTGCCGAGATTACAGTTTATTTCCTATATCTTTTGCTTTGAAAATCTAAATATACATAATTACTATGATTACGCATGTAAGTATGGAACGTGTGTAATGGGTGTACGAGTTCGCGCGTGCTGGTAATTCTATTTCCTAGAAGACTTTCCACCTTCTTCTATGTATACTGATTCTGTGCTGTAAATATTGAATCGACTTTAGCGTCATTTTTATCCTCAGTGGTGAGGATTCCTCTACACTGACATATTTGATACAAAACAACGTTTTTATTTAAAAGGCTGCGAATGGAAACGTGGTGTTATGCTTATCAGAGTAACTTATTTTTCTTTACATCGTTATGTTTGACGTAGGTTTGCGTTCAGTCAATCGTACAACTGTTTTCCCCCTATTCGCGTCACAAAATTTAAAAAGTGTTTTTTCCCTTTTTACATTAAATGAATAAAATAGAAAGAGAAGAAGAAAATACCACAAATTCTTATTTATTTCTCAAAAAAGTTTACAAGAAAGTTTTGTTTTTCATTTGTTTGAAAACATTCACTGCACGTAAAACTAAATTCTGGCGGATTCGGAAATTATGAATGATAAAGACTTTCTGCATGGTTATGTTTATATGACTACACCTGTAATGTTCCGTGGCGCTTGCAAAATTTGGTTGCTATTCCGATTTCTTCTGAAGATTATTCTTTATTTCGAATGACTGTCTTAAAATAATGGATTTAATTTTGAAAAAAGAACAATTTAAATTGAAATAAATAGAATACAACAAACATGTTGAAAAATTATCTGCAGTTATATATTAATTAATATTCAAAATTTTATAAATGAACTAAGAAGTTTTTGTTTCTCTGAATGTTTCAATAAGATCCCATGTATAAATAGTAGAATACAGCATTCTTAAGCACGAAATATCTATTCTATCTACGTTATCTTAGCAAGTCGCATGGCTTTGGTTCATGAGGAGTGCTAGTTATCATTATCAGACACAGTAAACTAAACTTTACTAACAGTATTTCTCGCCACCTTCCTATCTTTATTGCATTCCAACTTCTAGAGTGCAATTTATCTGCTCGTAGCCTACAAACAGAGAAGCATACAAATAAACGAACTCAGGTGTAATTAATTCTGTGGCCAGTACGGTAGAATAAGGTACAAAACTAAAGGAAACGGTTCTATCATCACATCTTGACTATTCTGAAGAAAATACATTGTTTATTGATATTTTAGCGTTGAATCCAGCTTCTATAAGTAATAAACAATGATTAAATTCGATTTTTTGTGTGTTAATTTCTGAAATAAATTTTTATTAAGTTCAAACTACACGAGTATTTCTGCATTTTGACCATATACGATAGCATATATACACATATATCATGGCATAAGGTGTTGGTTTTCATTGAGCCTCCAGTCTCACGTAAATTACATAGCCGTCAAGCCAACAAATTCAGAATTCATCATCGCCACTATTTCTAAGCCTTACTTATGAAGACAAAGCGGACTTATTTTAAAAGAAGGAAAAGAAAAGAAAAGCTAAAAGCGCATCGCATATTCCAAGATCTCACATTATTGATAACATTACAAGTTAATGAGATTCTCCCAAGATAAAATCAAGTTCTGTTAGATCCCAATATAAATAACATCAAAGATTTTTCAGACACTAATTCAGAAACCTGAACGGGAATGACCTTGACGCCCCGTTTTAATTGATAGAATGAAAGCCGCTTCAGTTTCTTCATGGTGTTGAAAATAATCTATTACTCCTGGCCATTCCGTTAACAGAACGGAAATTAATGGCATCTTTGTAGTGATATCCCATTCGCTCTTTTCATTCAGCTTTGCTAATGCTATCAGTATTACCAATGATAACACTACCACCTATTCAAACATATCAAGTCTAGTACCTTATACGATACAAATAGGTTTCGATGACAAAGTAACTAATTAGTCTGTATATAATTAATTATATTAGTTGATAACTGTTGCAATTAAGTTAGAGGTAATAATGTGCCTTTTAATGCCGATCTTTAAAAATATTTAAAGTATCTAGAAGATAATTGTGGGAATATGGTAAGGTTTGCATTAGCGATGTTCGAATTAGGAAACAAATGAATAATTTTCTGATTGCTTTGCGTGAATGATTGGTAAACTCCCCAAATATTGCTCCCATTCTAAACTGATGATCAAAGTTTCTGCTGTAGGTGTTTATAAATCAACTGGCTAGACGTTGCTAAGTTTGATAATAAGGTGAAACTCTGTCTACTTTTTTTGTATTAATAGATGATTTTGAACCATATATACTTTCATCTATTTCTTTTCTACCATTTCTTATTGCAGTGACAATAGAAAAAGACTTATAAATATAAACAATATTCCGTATTTTAGGATAAATATACTGTAAACTACTTCATTATATTTTAAAAGAACAATCATTGTAATGCGTAGTTTAGAAATATCAATGAAAGAAAGATGTGGAGAGTCATGAGCACTTACATCCTGAAGAGTCATGTTACTTATCGAGAAATAAAAGGATTATCTTTTGTATTAATAGTGAATAGAAATATAAAAGAAGGCTCTTCAATGAAAAGGTAAAGAGAAAAGGAAATAACATGAAGGAATGTGAAGTGTATTGAAAATACAAATATATGTAAAAATAAGAAAGTACTTAAAAGAAACAAGTAAAAAACACAAGGACGAAACGCTAAGAGATAAACCTCACATTAAAATGTATTTTATCAAATCATATATCTGTTAAAAATCCACTCCCGCCTATACCAAACTGTGTAAGGGTGAAACGGCGTGCAAAAATAGAAGGAAAAAAAGAAGGAAGATAGTATTTTTTGTTCGCATATCTGTCTATATACAAATCTGTTTGCACTTGTTAATAATAAAATTGTTTTATATGTGTTTAACTTTACAAAAAACTTGATATTACCGCACTACACAGATTCAGTTGCTCATGAAGCAATCGTCCGCAATTACGAACATGATATTTAGCTATCAATTTGGATTGCGACTGTGGTAAGAAGCACTGTATTAACCACATGTAGAATTTATCTAGTGCTTGAATTGTTTGATGATTCTATTCGTCCTTTTCGACATTTTTCTGCTCAACCAAACTGATTGCGAGAACTCGACTAAGGAAAAGGAAATGCAATCAAACGATGCTCAGTTGACATTTGGTATCAACGATAAAAAGAATCATAAACGTAACCTCACATCATAAGTTGCCTCCAGGCAACGACGAATAGAGACGCATAGATGTATTTACTCACTTGCATAATCTAAGGGAGAGCAATAACAAATAAGAAAGACGGTTGATAATACTTAGTGCGGTAAACTGGCTGCCAGCCAAGGCTATATAATCTAGATTTCCCTGCTATTTACCCATAGTTGTTATAGAAGATATAGATTCATAGC
Source organism: Ascarosepion bandense (assembly GCA_037127315.1). Classification (NCBI taxonomy): domain Eukaryota; kingdom Metazoa; phylum Mollusca; class Cephalopoda; order Sepiida; family Sepiidae; genus Ascarosepion; species Ascarosepion bandense. The sequence continues at coordinate 4,722,669 of JBBBDQ010000239.1, read as the reverse complement.
TTTCTCAAAGGTATTAGCATGTATGTGAAAAGGGAATTCGACAGGAGTTCGAACTCATATTCTTCAATTGGATCCGCTATTCATTACTCCACCGTGCCTCCTCGAAAAAGTAAAATATTCTAGATTTCGAAATTGGCTATTGAGAATTAAGTACAAATAAAACTTTATTAGGAAAAGTATCATAGAGAGAAAACAGTTTAAAAAAGGGGTGATTAAAGATTTTAGAATGTATGAGATGATGAAGTTAATGAAATGCAAATCGGGGTAAAAATAAGAAAACTATAAATCAATTTTTCATAACACTATATAATAATACTACCAGCAATATTTAAAAGTATATTTGGTAAATATTTTAGCAAATTATAAACTCAAACATATGCATATTTTTAAGTCTGTAGTTTCTTGATATCCAGATTGGAGCTGGTAAATGAGTTTATGTAGCGTCACCACCCCTCAACATGTGTGTTGAGAAATGAGAAAAGATGCGGATATTCAAATGAGAATCAACTACTTACTCTTTAACAAGTATCAGGGAATACATTCAAAATACCGACCAATCTAAACTTAAAGGGATTCCAAAACAATTATAAAAAAAACTAGATAAAAATAGAAATACCATAGGCGAAAATAATCTAAATAAAAATGATATATTAAGATAAAGAGATGTTATAAATTAATTGGCAAATGTTCAATTATAATAGCAATATTAAGAAAGATTATATAAGGGAAAGAAATATATGTAAGAAAAATCAAATTGAAAGGAAGAAGGATAAGTGTATATATCTGCATTATAAGATCACAAATAAGAAAAAGTTTTCACAAAACATGAAAATATCTTAAAACGGAAAGAAGCACTGAATTCAAAAATAGTGTAACGAAAGAAAAATTAAGACAAAAGTAAATAACAAAAGTGAGTAAAGAAAGCCATCACATGACGGAAGAAAGGAAAGCAAGAGTGTGGAAAAGAGTTATGTGCTGCAGCAGAGGAGAAGAAATGCATACAAGATGGGAAAATATTTGTCACTTCTTGGCGGGAATGTTCCAGAGCTGAGATAGATTCAGTTGCCAAGTCAATCGAACGGGCGTCCGGTCACAATGTGGTTATAGTAGCGTCGGTGGTGCGAAAGCTCTCTTTGTAGCCCTTCAGCCACTGGAGGGCCACATGGTGGCTTGGTTCCAAACGATCAATCATGCTTGACCCGTGACCCTGATAAAGGCCGCAAAATGTCTACCTTGCCAATGATGGACGAGTCGCTAATAGCTAAGAACCCCTTAAAGATTAGCCCACCTCAGAAAAAAAGTGGTCCATTCTGTCGGTTTGGGCTTTTCATGTGATGAGGAATTGTATTTAGGTGTTTGTTAGACTTCTACGAGATATTCAGAAAGACTGATGCGGCATTAGATTCATTTTCAGAACACTAAAATAAATGTATATGCACAAAAGTATATGGCGACGTTTAACTAATATAGGGTTTCCAAGAATGTCACTTTTAAGTTAAACTGTAATGACCCAAGCACAAACGTTAAAATAATACAGAAGTTGCATCAACTGGTTTAATGTTGCATATATTATATATATATATATATATATATATATATATATATATATATATATATATAAGTGTGTGTGTGTGTGTGTGTGTGTGTGTGTGTGTGTGAGGAAGAGAGTGAAAAAATTCGAAATAAAAACTATGGTTGCTTTTCGTACGGATTTTTTAAAATAAGTTTTTAATGCTTTTAATTTCTAGCGCATTTAGCAAGCTATTACTAATTTTATGCTAGGGTTAAATAATACAAGTCAGTGTTTTATGAAGATAATCAGTCCAGTTTGAAACACACAAGTTTTAGTAAATACAAAATAACACGCACGGCATATAGAAATAACGAAAAAAACATTCATGTATAATTTTTTTATACAAGGTTTGCAACAGACCAGGCAATAACTTCATGTGTAATCTCTTCTTTCTCTCAATTAGTTCGCTGTTGAATAATTATGCATTTAACATTACTTCACAGTCATATATTTAACCATTAATCCAAATTAACAAGCACCTATTAGCAATAAAGAAGAACCAAAAAATTTATTAACTGGAAGGAAACTGAACATTTAATCAATTTGTCAACGGTATACTCTCATTTTGTTTACTGCAGAACACACTTCAGGAGATAACATAATGTCAGGCAATACATAGTCCCAGACAAAAAAGTTCAAACGAACACTTTTTCTTACCAGTAATTGTTATGCTATTCGTCATGGTTGCTAGATAAGTACATCAGATAGTCCTTGTCCAATTTATGATTATATACATTCAAAATAACAATGATCTGGTATTCGTCTATATTTTTGAGATTTGGTAGTATTTCCAGTATTTACATTATTCGGACTGTTGTCCTCATCCTTGTTGCCAAACTAAGACTTAAATAACGGAAATTAAAGAAAGTTAAGACGTAAATAACGGAAATTAAAGAAAGTTAAATTAACGCTTAAATTCCAAAAGAGCAAACTCCAGAATTGGCAAACGAAAATTATGTCTAATTAAAAACAAAAAACCAAAAAGACTTCAAGATGTGACGAATTTAAATTAGAATTCTGTATAGGAAGTGAAAGAGATCATGCCAAGAAAAAAAAAATAGACGACAGAAAAGTTCCTTTTTCACTGCTTATAGGATGTTAAAAATTATTTGAAAAACTTAAATTTGCCAAAATGAATTGCTCAGACAGTGGTGTACAGAGAATAACATATTAATGTAATATAAACATGACAGGTAGGCATAAAAATATCTAATAGAATACATGACCTTCGAGTGGATGCATCACATTTAGGTAAGGAACGCTAAAAATTAAAAAAGAAATGATACTACAAAATAGAAGAATTATATGAGAAGATGCAAGAGAAAAGAAGCTACAAAAGATATAGGATCTGCAAATTGATAAGAAATAAAGCAGGAGAATCCAATCGAATTGTAATAAAGATGCAGTTAAAAGGTTTTGTGTTCGATTAGGTAACTGGAATAATAGATCAAATACATGGAAGTGGCAAAATACCAGAATATTTTTCTTTATGGCCATGTCAAATAAATGGTGATCATCGTAACCTAATTATAAGCGAAATAAAAAATATGTAGTTTTGAAAACACTGGAAAAGAGAAATAAAAAATATGTAGTTTTGAAAACACTGGAAAAGAGAAATATCTTTATTAGAGGGGTAAATTCAAATTCAACATTTTGCAAAGTACAAGACAGAATATAATTTGAAATACTAGATAAATCTTGATTTATCTGGGAAAGATATTAAAATATTCTGCGACTTATATAGGGTACATGCATGAACCAAAATAGAAAAAAATTCTTAGAAAAGGATATGGTTTCTGATCAAGGGAGATGTTCTTATGATAACTATAAAATCCGCTAGGATTTATTACCGATGTATATATTTATGAAATTTTGATACAGCAAAAACATTGTGTTGTTGGCAAGCTCAGAGACAAAACTCAAAGTACTCCAAGATATTATAGTAAAGTTAGAAGTAATAATCATTATATATTATAGTAAAGTTAGAAGTAATAATCAACTATTAACTCAAAAATTGATAACAGCAGAATACAGAAAATACTATTACTTATTGACAAGGTGAAAATCTAGCGCGTAGTGAAATTTAAGTGACTAGTGTAAAAACAGGTGACAGAAAATGTGGTACAGAAATCCAAGGAAACATAGAAAGAGTAAAGGTTGTTTTACAGCAAACAAATATTACGGTTAGTGCCCGTAGCATTATGGGCACCTTCGTAGAACAGTGTACTGGGGTCACTCACAGGAATAAGAAATAAATGGGCGATAATATTAAATATATAAATTTATTTTTTTGACACTTCAACAAAACCGGTTTTAAAACATTAAAAACCTGCGGTACTAATCAACATGATAAATATTGAACAATACCCAAGACTTGCCAAATGTTCACACTTTTTCTTTAGTGCATCAGAAGAAATGGTTTGTAAAAAAAGACAAACTTCCAATTTGTGAATAATACTATGTACGTTTTGTCATTTCAAACATTATAGTGACCAAAAAATGAAAAAAAGTTTTTTACTTTTAACTTTTCGTTTCAACAGAGAAAATCATTTTCTGCTGATCTATCATTTATAGTATAACGCACTCTTCATTTTTTCTATCACTGTAATCAATATCTGGAGACATACTCCTTGTTCTCAAATCATATTCTCTAAATTTTTCTCTATTTTCCTGAAGATAGGTTTTCATATACCCAAGAAGATTCGTAGCATTAAGGATTGCAGTACCTTTCTTGTTTTGTACATTCTTTCTAGCATATCATTCCAAAGAATCGTGAAAAATATTTTTCCAGGTTTCTTTTTTTCTTTTTTTTTCTTGCTCAATCCTTTTTCTTCTAGAGTTGTATTCACTTGCATTCAATTTTTTCCATTGATAGATAATCTGGCACCGGTTTTATATTCTTGAAACCTCCATACAGAGCATGAACAGCGTCAAATGCGCTGACCAACCTATGTTAGACAGATGCTTGACTACAAAATCTTTTCTTCCAGATAATGTCAATACATTCTAGTGATGAGTAGAACAATAAAAATGAATACAGGTGCTAAACAAAGTCAAATAATTTTTCAATCTGTAGACAACATTTTTCTGCGTATATTCATCCAAGTTTAGACTATGTCTAGCACAGGGGACATAGATGTTAAACTGATTGAGTTGATGAATCTGTGCATGGAATCTAGTATATTTTCTGCAAATATTTGAGATCTTATCCCATGACTGATAACGGCAGTTTAATAGTGGAATTTTGTTTTCGTAATGAAAATCCACAACAGTGTCAGTTAGAGCCGATGATCTATGAAAAAAGATAGAGGTGAACATAAAGAAACTTTCCATAGATTTCCAAACTCCCTGTTTCATTACAACTTTATGTTTTAAATATATTGTCATGCATTTTCGATGTCCTTCGTAATTTTTGTTCTGCAATAACATTTTTGTCCTTCCAGCCATGGAACTCTAATTTAACAAACAGATATTCTTTCTTGTTCTCATAGGTAAAATACTAAGCAATACAAACAAACCCGAGGTGGTGAAGAATGTAGCAATTCACGTTTTACGCATTCAGCATTTCACTTTTGACTAGATTGTTTGATAAATAACTTGTCTTCATAATCTCTTCTCCAGCTGTTCTATGCCCTATGCGTGATATTGAAAGATTGACATCCTGTTTCTGATATGATGAGGTTTCACTAAAAATCCAGTAATTTATTAAGTTAGTATCATTAATGTTTCTTAACTCCGGGTTTGTCATTTGTATTTCAATCTTCTTTACTGAAAAATATCACCAGTAGTAGCAACAGACAATGATAGTATGTCAACTGGAATTGGATAATTGCTAATATGAATGGAGGTGAATGACATATCTAAGGAATGGTGCGAGTGGCAATGTTAAGTTTGGAAGTTTTTCTATCTTCTCCTTTTCCTCTGTGGCTCTCTTCTTCTTTGCTTCACTCAAAACATTCCATTTCATTTCGGCCGAAAGTGTAACTTACCTTGAAATATATATTTTAAATATTTGCTATCTAGTCACACACCAGGATTTAGGCTTTTATTATATATGTATTCTTGTAATAAGACCTAAATATTTGAATATTCTGCTTCCACAATGAACATGTTCTTCCTTTAATTGTATGACCTGTATTTATTATTAATACAAATTACTGAGTACTGATTCTGAAAGCTGTCGGACAATAACAAGATTTAGCGCCAATGGCATAACTAGGATTTCTTGCGTTCATCTATCTATCTATCTATCTATCTATCTCTCTCTCTCTCTCTCTTTATATATATATATATATATATATATATATAAGACTACATTAAACACTTTTTCAAATTGCACAATTAAAAATAATTATCCCTTGATATACACAAAAATTATCATTACCTTGTAATTAGTACTGCATCAAAATCCATTAACTGAAACAGCCACTACACGCTAGCTTTACAAGTATTCAATGTTGTGACAGATTCTCCTATTCAATCAATAATAACCCTTGTATCGCCTCATACCTTGGTTTATATACAATGTATAAATATAGTTGCCTCCATAATTCAATGAATATATAGAAAGATTAGCATGAGTATAATTAGCAAACAAAAAATAAAAACAAGTTTAATAAAAATTCATTATACATCAAAATCTGTTTTCTTCTTCACAATATAATCTCCTTAATATAAATTATTTATAAAATCAGTTAAAAGCTTATTTGAATTAAAAATGGCGTAGTTTCTGTTCCTTTCTTATTTTGCTATTCGGAGAAGATGTTTGGTAAATAAGCTTCATAGAAAAACTGATAGGATTTACCTATTTGAAGAATTCCTGCATTTAACTAATAAAACCTGATTTGTGATCAATATTGAATTTCCAAAAATTTAATGAAATTATTGAGAGGTTTAACAGATGTAAAAAATATATATATTTACCAAAATATCCTAAAAATAAGAATTGCATCAATAACTTCATTCATATGTGAATAATCCTGAAACTTTCGTTAAAATCATACAATTCTTTGAGTTTTGCAAGATCTTCAAAATTAAGGTGTCTTTCATTGCCAAAAAATGAGATGCGTAATATTACGTTTGCCATAGTAGTGAGCTCTAGGAAACATCGGATTATTCGCTGAAGAAAAAAAACAAACAAGATTTTTAACTAAAATTTCAAAATCTTGAAAAATTTATGAAATAAACTTTGATCTTTCCTTTTAATGATATCATAAACATATTGATGCTAAAACATTGTTTTCAATAAGTTTCGAGCCTTTAAACATCATGTTATGGTGTTTTAAAAATTCGATATCGAAAATAAATGGAGGTACCTATATAATAGCACCTCTACTCATTTTCGATACCTTAGTTTTAAATTTAATTTAAATTTTTATAAATAAAAACTGTTTTCTTGAAGCTTTAAAGCTTTAATTTTAGATTAATTGATAGCTATTACTATATTCAGTATGCAACATATTCCGGTGTAATTCAACAAGATATTATAGTCATTCTAAATTTCATACTATAAACAAGTAATACTTGCGCAAATCAGATTAATTTAAAGCTAAATTTCTTAATTCTTCCAACAGTAATGGGTCACAAATGTATGCCTTATTTTTGGAAGATTTCTAAAACCGAGAATTAACTTTTTTACGAAGATATTGATCGCTTAAAAATGGCCAAATAATTGAAAATGTTTTAAAAAAGTTTCAACATTTTAAATTCCAATCATTATAATTTCTGTTTGAAATGCACCAATGTATTTTGCTTACTGGAAATGGTAAATTTAATCATCCAGCTTTCAATTAAAACTAAAATAAATGTTTCGAGAAATGTTTTATTTTTTTAAAAATCAGTTTAAATGAATGGACGTACCTAGTATATTTTTATAGTAGGTTCCTCTTCTTATTCGCAAAAAAACGGCATAGCATAGTGTTAAAGAGACCAAACTTCATAAAAACTAAGTTTTATCCTCAAAATGTTTCTGTTACTATCAAGAGAAAAAATCAAAATTTGTCAACATTATTTTTTTAAACTTAATAATTCTTTCTAACACGTTCGAAATTTTGGATATTTGTTTCGTAAGCAATTCAACTGATGTTTACTAGAGGTTACTTCTATGGCAAACTTAATATTACAGAAGTCATTTATGCGTTAAAAGACACATTAATTTAAAAAGTCTTGCAAAAATTATCTAATTGTCTGATTCTAAGGAAAGTTTCAGAAAGTATCGTAAATATATCACCTTGTTTATGCAATTATTATTTTTTGAAAATCTTGACCAAATGTTTATTTTTTACATCTGATACGCCACTGCAAAAAAAATAATAATTCTTGCATTTAACTAATAAATAAAAATTAATATAAGTAATGAATTTCTATAACTTTTATGCAATTAATTGGAGGTGGTGCTATATGTGATACACGCTTGGGCGATCATGTCTCGAAAGAGACATGACTAACTGGGCAGTAGTTTAACCCACGGTAGGTTGCCATTACTTTCTGCGATAGACTGGTTGCCAGTCAAATCTATAGAACCCAATTTGTCCTATTATTCAACCCATAGCTAGAGGGAATAGACGGATTAATACCTATCCCAAGGGTATTTGCGCGGAAGTGAATGCAAGGAATTCACCCAAAATTCAAACTCGGCTTCCTCATTTCTCATTCCAAGTCCACAGGTGTGGTAACAGTTGTGGAATAAAAAATACCAACGTTTTCTAAAAATTATAATTGCATAAATAATTGCATTCATTTATAAATAAGTTCTGTAAGTTTCATTAAAATCAGACAAATAGTTTATTTTTTAAAAGAATTTTCAAATTAATGTATCTTTTAACGCCAAAATCGACTTGAGTGATATTACGTTTTCCGTAGTTCTAATATTACGAAAACACGTCATGAATCGCTGAAGGAAAACAAATTGAAATTTTTGAACGTTTTATAAAGGATTTAAATATTATAAAAAATAATTTCAACAAAATTTGATCTTTCGTCTTAATAATAAAATAAATATTTTGATAAAAAACTTTGTTTTTATTAACGTTGAGCTCGTTTAACATAGTGCTATGCTGATTTTTCGGCCATTATGTGGAGGTATCTAAGAATTTACAAACTGCTACAAAGCATAGGACACTGTGATAGCCATTATTACCAAAGTCCTGAAAAGGTTTAGCTCATACAAGTTCATTCACGTAAGCCCAACAAGTATTTTGTTGCGTTTAAAAAAGTGTTTATTTAAAAAGTTTTAGCTTTATATGTTTTATGAAATTCTAAATAACTGTCATTGACTCAGGTAAAGTTGAAGTATCTAATCAATCTTAGTCAAACAAAAACCTTGCTGATTTTAAATCCAATTTGAATAATTTATTGCAACTTTCCAATTGTCACATATAACAAACTTCCAAATGTATGTAAATTCTACAAGCACATACAGAACATTAAGGTTTATTCACTTTAAAAGTACATATATTTACATCATCATAATATATGCATTAAAATGACAATATTTATACATATATATATAAATAAATATATATATATATGTGTGGGTGTGTGTGCGTGTGTGTGTGATGGTGTTTATGTGTGTGAATGTACTGTTGGTGTAATATAGTACCTCCAGTAAACTACTGATGAACAGCATAGTATGAATAAAAAAGATCCCAAATTAATAAAAACGAACTTTTTCCATCAAAATGTATTATTATTAAGAGGAAGAACCAAAGTATTTTTTAATTTTGTTATAATTTTTTAATCCCTTCTAACACTTTTGAAATTTTAGTAAAATCTTATTTTGATTTTAGTTAGCGGGTAACCAGATCGTTACAATGGAAAATATAGTATAACATAACTCAGTATTTTTTCCTGTGACAAACACATTAATTTGGAAATTCTTGCAAAAAAAATAATTGTCTGATTTTAAGGAAACTTTTAAGACTTATTCACATATTAATAAAATTCCTTTTGAAATAATTATTCAAAAACCTTGGAAAAACGATGTTACACCACCTTCCCGTTAATTCATTAAATTTTAAGAAATGAAATTTTGTTAGAAAAATTGGTTTTATTAGTTCTATGCAGGACTTATTGGGGAATATAAATCATCTGTTTCATTTGGAAATATTTTGCTTTTACTACCGATGATCTACTCGCAATAATAAAACAAATGGAATAAAACTATGACATTATTCAAGTTGACAAACTTGTAATTGCTTGAATAAATTATATAAATTAAGGACGTTATAGCCCAAAGAAGAAAAATCGATTAATAAGGAAATTTTAAAAGAAAAGTTTTCATTTTTTGATTTTTAATTATAATGATTTATAATATTTCAAAAAGTATTTGAAAATACTTCAAAGATTTATTTATTAACTGATTAATTGAAGATTATATTTACTAATCGGAAATTGAAATGTTTAATTCAATTTGTTGTGATTTCTATTTTTAAAATATTTTTTGTGTATTATAAGGTTTTGTTATATGGTAATTTCTAATTGTACATTAAAATGACGTGTTGCCCAGTTCCCCCCACTTACAGGAAAAATTTGTAAAATTATATCGCTTTTGATCGCCATACACTTATCGTATCTCGCATCTGTCAAACTGTCATCACATTTCAAATACGGTGTAAGGGTCAGAAAGTTGAACTCTGTGTTTAAGAAATAGAGTATTTCTAGATTTCATGTTATAAATAATAATACTTGTGTAAACCTGATTAATCTACCATTAAATTTGCTAATTTTTCAAACATAATGTGTCACAGTTATATATTTTTGCAAGGTTTTTAAAACCTAAAAAGAATTTTGTTTACAAATGTGTTGCTCGCTTAAAAATCGTCGAAAAATTGAATTTTTTTTATCTCAAAGCTTTATATTTCTGTCAATATAATTTCTGTTTGAAATATTCCAGAGTATTTTGCTCAATGGAAATAGTAAATGTAATCATATAGCTTTCAATTAAAACTGAAATAACTTTTTATTTTTTTATTTTTAAGAATTCAATTTAAAAATTAGTTATCGAAAATGGGTGAAGATATCTAATTAAATATTTGATTTGCATGCATCAGCTGTGTCACTTTCAATTTTATTAAGTGTAAGAAATATTATGGCTTCGGCTAAATTGAATATGCCCCAACTAAAAATCAGGAAAGGAGATAATTATGTAAAATGGAAGAAAAAATAAAAAGCCCGGCAAATTTTAACTGATTTAAAGAAAACAAATGAAAGAGTGTCAGTACACGTGATGGATTAGTCAATCATTTAGTCCTTAGATTTGCATGCACACAATTGTGTACACTTGATACTGAGCTGATAGCATTTACATCACCCTCAGCATTCTGTCTTGCAACTACATTTTGTTAAATGCTAACAACACTGAGCAATGGGTGGAGGGAGCCCAAAAGACTTGCCAGATCTCACCATTTCTCTACCACCCCCAGTTAGCAGAGTTTCAGTTTGCCTTTGGCACACTGTTGACTGGCACCATATACAGCCTACTTGGCAGGCAGACCAGTTGACATGCTGTATGAGAGTTGCCCCTATTAGTGAAATCTCATCATTAGACCTTTGCTTCCGAGCGAACAATTCCAGTCTTGTCTCATCAATTTTGTCAATAGGGCTACTGTTGTCATGCGTTGTGATGACAAACTTCCCAAGACGTTGTAGTCTTCATTTTCCACGACTTGAACGTTCTGACTTAACTTCTGGAAGACATGTGTCACTTGAGTGTAAACTTACCTTACCTGCCATACAGTTTTTGCCTTTTCGAAAAGCTGACAGAATATCAGAGCCAGTGAAATGTTGAAAGAACAAAACGGTTTTGGATTTGTCTGGGCTAATATTCACTATCAAGTCATGAATTGGCAACCACTTAATGAACTGACCATGGCCAAATTCAGCACACAGTATTTCCATGCCTGCGTCTTGAACGGTGTCAAAACCACTGACTGCAACAACGAGAACATTTGTGTCACATGCTTCAATCATTACAAACCTCATCTGCATGAAGAGTATGAATAAAGGCTCTGGGGTACGCTTCCTCTTCGTTACTTTGTCATTCTTAATTAGAACTGGTTTCCGCACTTCTCCTTGATTTCCTGATGTTGTATGTTGAAAGATGGATATGTTGGTTCCATAGAATGATGTAGTCACCGTTGTGGAACAGGAATGATGGTCGATGTTATCCATCGCAGATGTGCTGAAGAGATCTTTCCGCAGTTTGGGATATCAAACCACAACCTTCTTCTACATATCTGGCTACAGCTGTAGCTTCCAACTGAGCTGAAATGTCGAGTACTTTACTATGTGGCATACTGAGACCTTTATCATAAAGTATTCATTCTTCCACGTCTTCTTCTTCTTCTTCTTCTTCTTCTTCTTCTTCTTCTTCTTCTTCTTCTTCTTCTTGTGCTGTGTCCCTTCAGGACGTAATTGATCATGATCTTCCACATCTTCCTAACCATTGTCGCTCTTAATACCACTTCTCCTTTTATCCCATTTCATTTCTGCTGAACTATCCATCTGCACAAGTTCATCAAGTTTGTCACTCGTGGCTTTTCCTTGTCTTTCTTCCCCTCTGTCCGTCTCGTGAGATTCTCCTTTCTCGTTACAAGTCATTACACGTCCCAAAAAATTCAGCCTTATTTTCCTGACGCTCAGTATCAGATTCTTTCTTGCGTCTAGCATCTCCAAAACCCCGTCATTGCTCACGTGTTTTGTCTATCGTATTCTCAGCGTCCTTCTGTAGAACCACATTTCGGTTGCTGCAAGTCTTTCTTTCAACTTTGATAAGATTGTTCATCATTCACTGTCATATAGATTGACAGACATAACATAGCAATCCAGTACGCTCTTTTTTGTTTCCAGCGAAATTTTATTGTTTTTTAATACTCCACTCAGCTTCTGGAATGCATCCTTAGCCATGCCAATCCGCATTTTGATCTCGATATCACACTTTCCTACTTACACTAGAATACGTTCTAGGTATTTAAATTTCTGCACCTGTTTGATTTTAGTATTTCCTACTTGTGATTGGAATTTTGGCTCCGCTTTTTACTGATTACCATGCATTCTGTTTTCTTGTAGTATATATGAAGTCCTTTCTTTCAGCTTTCTTTAACTACTTCCTGTAGGAGATCTTGTATTTTATTGTCTGTATCTGCCGTCATCACTGTGTCTTCTGTTAAGCTTATATTGTTCAGAATGCTGTCGCCAATGCCGAATCCTAACAGGACTTCTAGAGCTCTCAGAATTGTCTCGCTATATAGGTTGAATAGATCTAATGAGAAGACGCATCCTTGTGTTACACCCCTTTTTTTTTTTTTTTTTTTTTAATCATCTCACCCCAAGCAAAGCATTCCACTGCCACTATTGCGCATGGGGCTACATAGGGGAAGGTAAAGAGAAGGAGTGGATAGACATAGGGAATGTCAGGAGAAAGGTGATAGATGAGTAAGGATAGCGAGGATGAGTGTCGGGCAGATGGGAAGAGTGCTTGATAGAATGGGAGCAGGTTAGTGTGTTAGGAGGTGTCTATTGACCTTACATTTAAACTCCTGGAGATTGTAGCCGTCGGGGAAGCAATCGTTTGGAAGAGAATTCCACAGTCGGGAAGTGCGAGGAAAGAAACTGTTGGAGTAGAAGTTACGGCTGCATTTTATCGGTTTCACTGTAAAAGGGTGGGATCTAGTTGCTAATCTAGTATCTCGTGCAAATTCGTATTTAGGAGGCACCCGTGATCTAAGTTCATCGGAGCAGAAGCCGTGAAAGTATTTATAGAAGAGACACAGCGAAGCCACGTCTCGCCGGTGGGAGAGAGACTGCAGGCGGTCTGCCAAGTCGGTATCTATCACATTACAGACCCTCCTCTGAACCTTATCGAGAAGCCCGAGGAGAACAGCAGGGGCACCCGACCAGATATGGCAGCAGTATTCAATGCACGGGCAGATGGTAGATTTGTAAATGTGCAGGATAGATTTAGACGGAAAAAACTTCCGGGCCCTACACAGAGAACCGACTTTCATAGCAGCGGATTTAGCAATGGATTCGATATAGTCATTCCATTTGAGGTCCGCTGAAAGTGTAAGACCAAGGAGGCGTAGTGTTTTACTCTCTGGGAGGCAAGCTTGGTCCATGCTAATGGGAGGTAGGTGAGATTGTCGATGATGGTTAATTGACAGTAGCTTCGTTTTAGAAGCATTAAAATTTACTAGCCATTTCTTACCCCAGTCCAATATGGATTGGAGGTCTTTTTCAATCTCGGCTGCGAGTTTAGCTTTGACGCCTACACCAGATTTTTGTTGGAGGCGAGAGTAAACTGTGGTGTCATCGGCGTACAAACCTATTTGGGTTCTTATGGAATCAGGGAGACCATTAATATATATCAGGAAGAGTGTAGGACCTAAGATGGAGCCTTGGGGGACACCTGCGTTTGTATGGTAGTTCTGAGAGGCATGTCCGTTTAATACCACTTTCATTGTGCGGTTAGAGAGGAAGGACTGGATTAGTTCAAACAATTGTCCAGTTATACCATAGCTCTGCAGTTTACATAGAAGGCCAGCATGCCAAACTCTGTCGAACGCCTTAGATATATCCAATGCAACGGTTCGAGCTTCGCCATTCCTGTCGAGTGCCTGGTATATGTACTCGGTGATGGTCGTTAGCATATCAGCAGTAGACCTGGTGAAGCGGAAACCATATTGCTTGTCCGAGAGGAGCCTGTGTGCTGTGAGATGCTGAATCACCTCGGCATTGATAATGGCTTCGAACACTTTGCCAAAGATCGGAAGAAGGCTGATAGGGCGGTAATTTGCAGGGTCAGAGGGTTCTCCAGTGTTTTTAAATATAGGAACTATAGAGGAAGATTTCCAACAGGCAGGAAAGCAGGAAGCAGATAGGCAGAGGTTGTAGAGCTTAGAAAGGATAGAGGATAGTTCAGGGGCACATTTCTTTAAGACTATGGTTGGGATTCCGTCACCAACGCTCGCTTTGTGAGGGTCAAGTTTCAAGATTATCTTAGAGACAAGCGAAGGTGTAATGTGCACATCATTCAGTTGTGCCTCGGTTCTAGCTGAGAAGTCGGGTGTAAAAACTCCAGACGAGTCCAGACTCGAATTGTTCGAGAATCTGCGGGCAAAACATTCAGCCTTATCTGCTGGGGAGGTGAGGACCTCAAATTTGTTGATTAGCGGGGGTATTGTGGATTTGCTCTTGTTAAGTACTCTTTTACAGAGTCGCCAGTAGTCTTTAGAGCCGAATTTAGAGCATGCTATGCGTTGCTTCATTCTGGCAGCAAACAACATCTTAGCTTCGTTAAGTATCCTTTTACACTTATTACGAGCTGAAGTGAAAAGGCGCCTGTTTTGTTCCGACGCATAGTTACGATAGAGTCGGAAGAAATGATTCCGGTGGGCAATGGCAGCCGAACAAGCGGGTGAGAACCATGGAGACGAATGAGATTTAAGCTGGAATTTCCTAGCAGGGATGAAGGCATCGATGCCAGCCTTAACCCAGGAGGAGACCTCGGATGCACATTCTTCGATGGGAAGACTAAAGACGTTGTTCCAAGGGATGTCACAGAGGAAGTCTCGGAACGAATCCCAGTCTGCTCTTTGATAGCAGTATGATATTCTACTTGTCTGTGTTTCATGGGTCTGGCGGGAGTAGAGTGAAATATTGACGGACACTACAGTGTGGTCAGAGTTTCCAAGTGGGCAGAGTTGTCTGGTAGTGCAAGAGTTTGGGATGGAAGTGAAGCAGAGGTCTAGAAGTGAGTTCCTTCCGTTAGGTTTGTCGGAGAAACGCGTGGGGAAGTCCACTACTTGCGTAAGGGATTGGGTGATTGAAAAGTTCATGGTGTGGACACCAGCAGGGTCAGTGACTGCGTTCTTCAGCCACTTGGTGTGGTGGGCGTTAAAGTCACCAAACACGAATACATGGGCAGAGGGATGGGTAGAAATGGCTTTGTCAATATTGTCAGAAATGATATCAAGTAACGAACAGTCAGGGGAGGAATGAGAGCGGTACAGAAAGAAGAGATAGCTAATCGAGCTGAGAAGTGAGAGGCGGAAGCACATGAAAGAATGATCTGGGGATTCAAAAGATGACACCCTAGCTAAGGGAAGGTGTTCGCTGACATAGACACCAAGCCCATGCATATGAACATTGGAGTCCTTCCTGAAGAGGGGAAGGTAGCCAGGAACGCAGAACTCAGATGAGGGGATAAAAGGGTTAAGATTAGTTTCACATTGGGCTAATATATCAGGTGAGTTATTATGGAGGAAAGAATCTACGCTGGGGAAGTTGGTGCGGATGCCGCGTATGTTAGTGAAAGAGATGCAGACAGGTTTGGGCGTTTTCAAATGAGCTGGTTTAGTTTTGTTATTATGTTTGCTTTTTTCCATAGTAATTCAGTTAAGGAGTGGTCTTAGAATAGAATCAGTCGGTCAATCATTTGCAACTTGTGAAGGATGGAGACTGGCGCGGTCTACAACATAATGTGGCCTCGGGGTTGCCCACCGAACGTTCATGCAGGGACGCCCGTCCATGCGCGATATGGCACTACAAGAACCCCGGTATTATTCAACTGTTGATCAGAGCAGCCTCTCAAGACGCTACGCAAGAGTTCGGGCTCCTAACTACCAGTCGGAAGCAGCAACCAGGAAACTGCCAACCCGGTACCCTCAGAATGTAAAGACGTTGCCACCATACTCCGTAACTGCAAAGAGCTTCCAGCTGAACTAACACCAAGACCAGAGAAAGGGGATGAACCGGGAACCCCTTCCTAAACAAGAAACAAGGTGATCACCTCTAAACTCATTCAAAAGAAGGGGGTGGAGTGTGAGACCGGGCGATTTTATCTTTGTTTACCTTCTAAATTCGTTTCCTGTCTGTATGCAGACTGTTTGATGCCAGTATATGTTCTTAATAACCTTAATTTTAAGGTTGCCGAGCGTCTCTATCAGGTCTTTGTGCCGTAGATGTATCTTTCTTGTCTTAACATAAACAGACATCCCTATGTACAAGGTAAATTTTGTTTCTCTGTTACTGGAATTTCTATGAAGAGACTCGTCAGAATCTCAAACATAAAATCTCAATTGATGTTTGGAGCAACTAATTGCTCCAAACATCAATTGAGATTTTATGTTTGTTCCGTGCTCAATCATGCAGACAAATTGGTAAAACGGTGGTGGTAATGAATCATATGCTGAAGTCTCATGAAGATTGCTCTTATATTTACATTTCTGATCAAGTATGTGCCTACGCAATGTCTTGACATCTATAGAGAGAATGATGGCATTAGATTAGCTTGATACCTTTGACATTGTAGAACCTACATCCTTCTTGAATATTAGATAAACATCAAGTCTCTCTTTTAGGTTTCCAACAAAGGTATCTCTACCAAAACCTTATTTTCAGTCTTGTAGTGTTCACTTTATATATATATATATATATATATATATATATATATATATATATTCAAAATTGCTCAAATCTTTCCTTGTAATTACCCACGAAGAGAGCAAGTCGAAACGAAACAGAGTCATCAATGCTAATGATTGTCTCAATGTCATAGGTAAGCCGTTCAGAGAACACTAAAGAGAAAACTTCCTTTTCTTGAGGTGATTGAACTTTTTCTTTGTTCTTAACTAAAATGTGTGTCATCTTTCTGTGATACAGAGCTGTTAAGCAAGAGCTGTAGTATTCCAGTTCCAAGGAAATTACATTTCCATCGCTCAAGACAGCCAAATTCTTGCCATCATTAGCATCCATCAATCTTTCATTTATCGGCATTGTCATGGTTTGTTTCAACTTTGATTTGATTGTATCTTTTCACACTGGAAAAACCTTTGTACTACTATGCTAGTTCTTTGCACTATTGAGTATCGTTACTCTGGATCATTTTAAACTTCAGCTTCTTTTTTCCTGCTACGCTCACATTTATAGCTGCCAAACATTTTGCGACAATTTTGGCGGTACTTAACGCTATTTCGCCTCAGTGTATCTTCAATATCGCACCTTTTATCCAGTCTGGTGGATCTAACCTGATCAGTAACTGGTGGATTGCCTGAAAATTTAGGAGTACAACACAACGGATTATTTATGGATATATTTAAAACGTGGATTGCCTGATAATTTAGTAGTACAACACAACGGATTATTTATGGATATGTTTAAAACGTTAAGGCCGAGAGATTATCCTTTCACCACGTAACCATAAAAATACATAACCCCAGTGAAACTGCAGAAATGGAACTACATGTCCACTCCAGATAAATTGCCAACAAACAGACATAGTACATAAAGCCAAGGTAAGTTCAAACAACAACAACACAATGTACTACATCGGTGCCCGTGAGGGACCATTTAAGAAATGAAAAAACAACCACAATCTGTCATTCTCCAACAGAAAATACTCGAACAACACTACACTATACACATACGTATGGCATCTACACGACAGAAATATTTCACCAACAATAAGCTGGAAAATATTTTAAAAAATCACTTGATTACAACATTACAAATAATGAATACCTTGTCTACATGAAAAAGTGGCAATTATATCCCATACCCCACAAAATAACTTATTAAACATAAGATCAGAAATAATTTCCAAATCCAGACACGAAAATAAATACCTATTATCACAATTTATACCAAATGAATAAAAATAAGGAACTGCTGATACCATAATCCTATTAATTATTCTCTAGTTCAAATTACCATCATAATAATTTCATTTATTATTATTATTATCATTCCATCACCATTACTAATCACTACAACCGCTTCATAATAACTATTTGCTACCACCCCAAACATCACAATTACTATTGCCGTATTAGTCCGCATTCATCATTAATGTAAATTACTCCTCTTTTTCCGCAGTAAAAACAAATGCATTACTAATTAGAATTTCTGACATTTAAATATGTGAAACCGCCCAAAACAAGCTAATATTCGACTTTGAAATAAAAATACAGCCTTAAATAATTCAAAATAATAGCAACTTTTACCTATCATAGTTTCCCACAGACCACATCATACGTACATATGTGGGTACGAGAAAATATAGTTCAGAGAACAGAAATCGACAATCGTCTGCGCGTTGACATCGCTACACTATTTGAATACACCAATCAAATGCATATGTATGTAAGCAACGGCAAACATATACATATATATGCCAAGGCCTATACGGTTCGCATATAGTTATGTTTGTGTGAGTCCCGGTGGGCGGGCCCGCGTGTGTGTCTTTGCGCACGTTAATGGGTGTACAAGTGTGTATATATGTCTGCGTTTGTCACGACGACAAATTTTCCTCCTAATTTTCCTCCCACTTCCACAAAATACACCGATATACGCAGCCCTACATATTGCCAATTTAAAAAAAAATTAATCAGTTTGTCTGACGATCGCAAGAGCTTGAAACACAGTGTCACAAACTCACACATATCTAGATGAATATTTCAGTTCTATCACTGACATTGAGGGCTTTCATATAATTACCTCGCATATAAGATGTACAAATAATATAATATATATAACAAACTATATATATATATATATATATATATATATATATATATATATATATTCCAAATAAACATATTAAGATATATTATACGACTACGTTCATGCATATAAATAACCCACATCTAGCCCGATCATTCATTCAGCGCCATTTAAGTCTCCTGCGATCTATAAACGTTCTGGGTAACTGACGGTCCGTTAACCCTTGTCTTGGCTCTCCCACGCTGGCACGTCCTCTTAATTCAGGCGCGGCTATCTAATGATGTATTATTACAATTAGCTATATTTATAGCTTAAATATATACCGGGGCTTATTAGATAGCATCTGGGACACACAGGTATACTACAAACTATAGTGTAATCTAGTAAACTCCAGCTATAAGTAGTGCACTATTAGCCGACACTGAACCAGATGCTCAGTTTTACAACATTGATTAACATCCCTCTTCTTCATATGATGTATTAGAGCCTGACTGCATCACCTCAATACAGATGTTGCCAAACAATATCTGTTATAATTTTGTAAGACAGCAACAAAAGTATTGATGTTAATTCATGCAATGACAGCCATCTTGAAAAGTAACCGTTTTCGAATGTAAATGCCAAAATATTATCAAGTTAAAATACAATCTGTTTAACATTTGGATCAATAGCGTGTTCTCTTTTTACAGACGTTTAGTACTAAAAACCCTTTTTCCTATTTTATGAAACGGCCATCTTGAAAAAATGGCGACCATTTTGCTTTTAAAAATAGGTAGTGTACTTTTCTGAGAAAATGTGTCCTGGAGAGTACCAATTTTTTTTCAAATGAAAGATTCTTGTGGGATACTGTCTTAATCTGCCCCACTATTAAACTTAAATAGAAACCCGATTTTTCAATCTGTACTAATCAGGAAAATTACATGAAATATGTTTCCTATTAACATGAATAGACATCAGTAACTTCAAAAAGATTATGCAGTTACCAATTAAGAGAAAGATAAACTGAGGTGCCTAGTTAGGCGACTGATTTGAATTGATGGCTCTGACATACTTTTGTTGTTTGCCAGTTGACCTCAGTAATCAAAACTGTGAATGTTAGTCATATAAATAAACAAATGGGTACTTAAGGTACGCAAAAAACACAACTAGTATAATCTAATTTGCGAGACATAAATGTATTAGGCTTAAAGATTGTAACATATACTGGTGCACGTTGTGTTGATCTTGCAGTTGAGAGTAGTCAAGAAAGACATTTCTTTTTCATATTAATGAAAAAACTACAGCCTGTCCGCTGAGATAGAAATCCATTAAGATCAAGAGAATAGCAGGAAAGTTTTTGTCATTTGTTGATATGAATGCCATCTTCTTCTGTAATCCAGAAATCATTGAAAAAGAGGAAGTAACTCCTGGGTACAGATAAATGGACAATTAGCAGACACACATCACTTTTAAAGGGGATTCAATATGCACATATAAAACGGTTAGAAACATTAAATCCATTGTTGAGTTTAATTGTTCACGATTTTTATCGACATTTGTTTAATTAACAAGAAATATGTAGATTGGGGGTGAGTGGTTCGATGAAGAACATATGAATGTGATTATCACGAGTAAAACAGAGAAAACGTTTCTGAGTCGGAAACATAAACGACGAGAGAAAAGTGACGCACGATTAATTAACATGAATTTCGATGGAAGAGCTAAAAATTGCCATGGCTGATAATCAGACACATGAATTTAAACTAAGGAATGATATTCAATTTCTTTTTTTTTTTGTTACCCGTCGTGGCTGACGAAGTGTGGAGGCATATCACCAAAAGTAAAATTTAACAAATCATGACGGCATCAAGTTACATCCAAAGAAAATTAAATTCGAAACAATATTTTTTTAAAATTCAAATTTTCTTCTTGTCTTTACTTTCTCGTGTTAATAATGAAAAAGGAAAGGTTTCCTCGTCATTTCGTTTTGGTCGAATAGCCAAAACTGTTCGAAGCTGATAATCTGAAACTAGAATTTAAAATAAAAATCTAACACATTTCTACTTCAAACACTTAATTCCAAACATCATCGACGTGTATTATTTTTCTTACCCTAACGTATTTCCAATTTCTTTTTATTACTAATTCCATCTCTTAACCTTTTAATCTTTTTCTTATAATTCACCTCTGCCCTGATTATTTTTACTTTTTTTTTGTTTACACAGTTTTTATTCTTTCGTGTTCCAGTTGTTCAACTGATTTTCTGTTTAATTTTTTCTTCCGAAATTTCTCGCAGCTTGGTTTGCTTTCTATTGCTTTTTCAGTTTCTCGTCAGTGTTATCGTTTTTCCTTCGTTTTCAGCATGGTTTACTGATTTCTATTTATCCTTTGTTTAACATTAATTTTTCTTTGATTAAACCTTAATGTATGTTGCTTTAATTCAGTATAATTTTCAAGGGTTTTCTCAGGATCAGTAATCCAAGATTTGTTTTGTTTTATTTTTTTCTACAATCTTACGAATATTTCATAAATGTAAATTTCTAGATTTTTTATTTCTTTTCGTTGAACTCATATCCTTCTTTTCTCTCACTTAGGTCAATAGAAATTAACATAACGAAATACTAGAGTATACTAATGTCAACAAATTGTGGTTTAGGTGGATATTTTTTGCTATCGTTTTTTATTAATCTATCTATCTATCTATCTATATATCTATCTATATTTATTTATTTATATTATAAATATAATATCGGATTATTAGCTAACACAAGAGTATTTTCATTTAGCAAAAGTGTCAGGTGACAATCTTTAAGGAAATGCTTATCGATAATATGGCGGCAAAGGCACTGTTCAGATTTTATCAGTGCCACTTATATTTGAAAAGGTAATATTTTGTGAATACCATTTGGTGAATAAAATTTTACTTTTGTTCTGTTAAAGTTCGTTAATGAACGTTTAATATTCTTTTAGTTTACAATTATCCCGTGTCATACAACTAAGTTTCCTTTTGTTTTGTTTTTTTGTTTTGTTTTTTTACCCTTTCATATAATATATGAAATAAAACGTGTGATAATATAAAGTTTATCCGAGTCTGTGTCGGCAAGGCGATTAAAGAAAGAAACGGAAATTTAAAATGATCTTCTTTTCTATTCATTGGCAGTTACGTTTTACAGAAGAAATAACAGATTGACGTGAACTACGTTAAATTTGTGTCTGAAATCTGCATTAAAATCGTATCAATATAAAATGCTTTTCACAGAGATATTAAAAAACAATGACTATGATTTTACGAAGGAAAAAAGAACAAATTGCATCCTGATATTTCTAGCATGCTTCCATACAGAAGATATAGATGAACAAGTAATTAAACCGCTAAATCAAAGATAATAATGAAATACTGTTTCCTCATCATATCATGTCGTTTGATAAACTTCTATGTGACGTTTGGAATAGTTTTAAGACAGATATAAATCTTGCTTTAAAGAATTTTGTGATATCCTTATTGAAAAGAACTTACGGCATCACGAGTCGGACGGTGAGTTTGCAATAGTTTGTGTCTTCTTATATATATTTAAGAAAGAAACAAATGAATAATTCAGATTGCAAAATGCATTATTTTTCTTCGAAAATGAATTCAGTATATACGTCATTTTGTGTAGATTCAGGCAGGTTTTCATCGAACAAAAGTTTGGTATTCTTTTCGACCACCATGAAAACATTCACTGAATAATTACAAACCACCCATACCTGGAGTACCTGATAAAACAAGGTCTCCTTTCAAATCATTTCATTTTTTGATAAAAATTAGATTTATTAACAGATGCTTCAAAAAACAATATAAGTCTGTAGATATTTTATAACTTCTATGACGCAAACACATATATAAAAAACATTACCGTTGTCTCACTAGTCAGGCCTAAATTTTTATTCTACTGTGGTATGCCGTTTTTTATTTTCTGATTTATATAGTACTGGATGTAATTTTATATTTTGTTATGCGAGTGGTCTGCAGGCGATTAATTGTTTTTGTTTGCTCTTGTTGTGGTGATTCCTTTTTAATGTGCGTTTGATTTTTTTCCTTTTTATTTTGCACGTAGTTGATTCTTTTATTTGCTTTTTATTGTGCGCATGAATGGGTACCAACTTAATTTCTTTATAGCAAATAGATGTCCACTAAATTGCTTTTTAGTTGGTTTCTTCTATCATTTAGGTTGTCCTCTTATTATTGTTTTGGTTTGACATTTTTTCTTACCGTATTAGCATATGTTACCGTTTAAAAGATTTATGTTCCTATGCATATTTATTTTTTATGCGCTTTATGTTCGATTAGGAGAAAATTTGCAGTTCCTGCTATTGCTGTTTTGTGAGGGTTCTTTTCTTTTTATAATTTCCCATTCAATTTTAGTTGTAATGCTATTTCCCTTTCTTGGTTCCATTTCTGGTGGGGTTGTATTGTTTTTGTATATTTTTGTGTTGAGTGATATTTTTTGATTGTTGAATCTTTCTTTGAAGTTGATTTTGTTGGGTATTTTCTAATTGTGATTGGTTATTATTTTTTTCCGTCTTTTCATTTATAACTGATTTTAACTGTTTTTATTGAATTTCATAGTTTGTTGTGTTTAGAGAAATGTTTTTCTATTATAATGAAAAATACTTTTTTCTGTTTTTGTTTTAATAGTGTTGTTGCAGGGTGGTTTGAATCATATTATATTTTTCTATTGTTTTTGTTTAATTTATTTTTTCTTGTATATTCAAGTTTGGTTGAGTAACCGCTGTTTCTTAGTGCGGATTCGTATATTTCTATGTTTTCTTTAAATATTTTTGTATTACAAGAGTTCGTTGATAGTCTTTTGGTTATAGATATGGGTATGTGTTTAAATACATTGGGTGGTTGGAATAATCATCTTAATTAAAAAACGTAATAATGGAAATATGTGGACATTCTAGCAAATATCTACAGAAACAAATAAACACAACACAAAATACAAAACTACATCATATAAATAAAAAAATGTAAATATATAAATACTCAGTTGCGATAAAAGCAGAAAATAATAACAATCACCAAACTGAAAATCTCACACATAAATCTAGAAAACATAAATACAGACAAGAACACAAACCCTTAACTATAACCTAAAAAGGAAATCCTTTAACCGGTCGCATATACTAACTCGGTAAAAAAATGGTCAAGCCAACACAATAAAAAGGCAACATAATAAAAAAATGGTCAACTGATGAATGAGGACATCATAACGAAACTTCGAAATCAGCGTGAGTTGGCTCACTTAAATGACAACATTTTGTACATTAATCCTATTAATGCTCTATCACTAGCTCGATATCAAGAGCTTTACGACAAAAGGTATGTGCCAAAATTACGTTTTCTCAGTTATTCACTGAAAAAACAAGTCTTGGCGCTAAGCATTATCGCAAGGTAACTCTATCTAAAGGTATGTGTGCGTGCGTGCGTGCGTGCGTGCTTGTGTGCGTACGTGTTCAAGGGGGTAAGGAATAAATGATTATCCACAATATAACCATACATAATTCTGCGTGAATGTTTGGTGATGATATGTGTGCCGTTGCTCCAAGAACGTTCGTCATAAGTATGTTACCATCATAAAATATACATCTCATTTCTAGACAGGTTCAGTAAAGTAGTTTTTTCGGTAAGTTTTCTGCACATATTTTGTTTGACTGTGTAGCAGGTGCTGAAATCCATCACATGCTATTACGTTCTTTGTTTGAATGGCATTGAAATTTCGACAATGTTTGGAAATCCGTTAAACACCATGAGGAAAGGAATCATCTTTCATCCTTCCATAGTGACGACGATATTAATTACGTTAATACCATGATTGAGATAAGTTACCATTGACGATATTCAAATTACTCGTGGTTATTGTCATGAATAGCATGTTTGACTTTTATAAATTCTGTTCAAGATTGATCCATAAGAAAATTATTACCGACTGCAATTGATAGAGGACCTGCAAACTGTTAATCGAACGCTATTAATGAAACGAATCAGCGAAGATTAGGCATGTGTTCAGAGAGTAAACAAGCGTGCTGAATGGAAACTCAAATCTTCAATTCAAAGCAAATTCGGAACTCTCTTTTCAAAAGTGAAAGCAATTTTACACTTGTAAAAACACACAAGAGTGAATACATTAAATGAAGGTGAACTCAACAGTACTCAATACCAATTACAATTTGATGCTTGATAGTTAGGAACCAGGTAAAAATTTTAATGTAACGAAGTCGCCAGCGTTGATCACAAAAGGTTTTTGCGCAGAAAAATGCGCGCCCACATATTGATGCTTTAATTCATTAATTATTACATAAACTTTACGCAATGACTTAAACCTCATCAATGATACATGACAAAAACTTTCAAATTGTTGTAAAAAATTAAGTACAATCTGTAGAACGATGTGTGAAGCGCAACAAAAAGTAAAAAGAATATATTGAAAAATAATACCATTGTATGTACGACAGGATTTATTTTATAAGTCATTATAACAATGTTAGAAATAATTATTATATCTCTCATATATATATATATATATATATATATACTGGCGTTGCCCGTGCAACTCAGAACATTTTAATAGAACATTTTACGTGTCGCAGTTGCATCACGGAGACGTCGGGAATGTCGCTCTTCCAGTGTTTCTGCTTCACGTGCCACACGTACTTTAAACAATATTTCGTTTGTTTTTGTTTCAAAATTACGGGGTGAAATATTTACATTTTCTGTTGACTAAATGAATTTAACATAATAAAAATTATTTATTTTGCTAAAGCTTTATTTTTTTTTTTTAATTTATTTTCTGAAGTATGAAATATGAACTTTGAAAAAAAAGAAAAAAAGACTTAAATAATAAAATGTGACATTGCAAGCAACATTGCGTTTGTTTTTGTTTCAAATTACGGAGAAAATTATTTATATTTTTTGTTGACTAAATGAATTTAACATAAAAATAAAAATTATTTATTTGTTAAAGCTTTATTTTTTAATTTTATTTTCTGAAGTATGAAATATGAAATATGAAAAGAAAAAGACTTAAATAATTAAATTAATCATGTGCACTTTTTTTTTGTTTCAAAATTACGGGAAAAATATGTACATTTTTTGTTGACCAAATCAATTTTAAAAACCACAGAATAAAATTAGATACAAAGGCTTATTCTTTTTTTTAATAAAAAATATTTTAGTCGCGTTTGACACGTGTGATTTGATTTCTCTGACGTAATCTAGCAAACATCTGGATCTAAAATGTTTTACGGAGCAAATATAAACAATCGGCTCCGTTGGCCAAAAGGTGCGAAGGATAAAAATTGCTGAACTTAAACTCAAAATGCATGTGTCGACCTGGCTTCCCTGCAGATATGTGTACCTAGAAAGTTTGAATGGCGTAGTTTTAAAAATGTAGGCGTGCATAGGGAACAGTCACACACAGACTCACAGATTGCCTTTATATATATATATATATATATATATATATATATATTATAACACGAATATGTTATAATATCAATAAAAAAGCAGCTATTTTGTTTAGATAGTACGTGTGTCTTATCAAGTGATGAGGTTTATTTTAAGCTGAAGGTGTTTAAAAGGTTAAAACAAGCCAAACTATCTTAATCAGAGGTATTGTTGCTTAGATAGTGTGGATTAATCAAAATAATGTAACTTATAATTTGAAGAATATGTGAGCAGACTTAAAAAAACAATTTTGGGGGCATTAATATTAATATTTGATTAAACTGAGATCAGCATTATTAATCGACTATTAGATTCATTTTAGTTTTATTGCGAATTTAAATTAATTTGAATTTTAAATACTAAGTTAACAAAATCTCATTAGATTATTCATATATTAAACGAGGAAAAGACATGAACGCACAGATATAAACCTACAAACATCCACACATGAACAAATAGATCAGTATACACACATACACTGGCAAACAGACATATATATAGATTAATATACGCCCGCATACATATATACATACACAAATTTCAAAATTTTGCTTTTATCGACTAGTCAATTTGTCTGCTAAATTTTTAAGTCAAAATGCGTTGGAAAATAGAGTGTTTGCTACAATTATTGGATACATGTAAGTGAGAATTCAGAAGATGACAATATGGTCTTAAATGAACGAGGTCAGGGCAAACACAATGATATTTCAGTGCATGAACATATAAACGTAATTAGATATATACGCATGCAAATACACAAGCTAAAAATAAAAACGTACACAATTTTACATATATATAGTCATCCGCAGACAGATCTATTTTGCTGTATCACAGCTCATCAGTACGGTTAGACTCCGATTGCCTTTAAGCCAGGATTGAAACTCGACCGAAGTGGCATCAGTCGGCGATTCTACCTCTGGGCTATGGGCGCTCAATAGAAGAAGGCAGACAATTTAGCATGTATATTATCATTATACACACCCAATAGCCAGAGTGCTCTAATTCATTTCTGCGTACATTCCAGGTTAGCTACTGTTTTTCAAAGTCTACCATATACACATACATATACAAACATACATATATATAGAATGAGACACGCATATATTGTCATCTGAAAATAAATACATAC